>CM035122.1:130655424-131255424 GCA_020205555.1 Panax stipuleanatus | reverse complement strand
TCATACCTGCTAGTGAGCCTTTTCAAAATAAGGGTACTTGCATGAGTTTTAGAAGAACCCTTAAATTGTTCCTCGACTGAAGTTAAGTACTCTTTAGCATTCTCAGAGTCAGGAATGGCTCCTCGAATAGCTGTCGTGATAGAGTTTTTCATAATCATAAGGGAAATGCGGTTGGATCGCTCCCACTTTTCATAAGTAGCTTTTTGCTCAATTGAGCTTGTATCTGTAAGTGGAGCAGGAGGATCAACTCGTAATGCATAGTCCAAATCCATAACGCCGAGAATAATTTTCACTTGCTCTTTCCAAATAGTAAAATTAGTTCCATTCAAGGCTTCAATTCCAGATAGATACCCAGAAATACTAGTTGGAGTCAATGCTGAAACACAATCAAGCTCATAAGCATGCTTACAAAAAACTAAAAGAAATCCACAATGTACAATAATAATTAATAATTATTCATAATAAAACCAATTGTAGGGCAAGCAGTTAGTTACATAAAATCTATTTACAACACCCAAAAATAGATTTTAATGAGATGTTGATACATAATTATCAATCTTTCGTTGGTCCAATTAATAATATGCTAATAACATCCCCATAAAATAATGCACAACACATTTAACCACGCATCACCGTTGGGCAGAAACGAAATAAACATGTCACTTATGCAATAAAATTCCATTTAATAAATTCTAATTCTAATTTTCCGTTGGGTAAAATTAAAATCTTCATTTATTAAATGTAACATTATGTGACTTTTCTTAGTAATTAATTGTTTCAATTAATAACCCTCCGTTGGGCTGATTATTAATTTTAAGAATAAAAGAGTCACGCATACATATAAATTATTATGATCAAACTCAAATATTAATCAAGTTTGAAAAGTAACATTATTTATAATTTACATGTAACAACTTAAAAGCCCTAATAATATATCACATCATGTTCTAAAATATTAAATTAAAATATTTAATTATGAACATTAATTAATATATTATCAATTCACCATAATCACGCACATATTAATTTAGCATAAAAGATGTATATGATATGGTATGAATATTATGATTAAATATTCATGAAACATAATCGTAATTTCCAAAACAGTGTACTGTTCAATTACATAATCATACTATTTTCGAAACATAATAAAAGGTCTACTATATAATAAAAGTATACTGTATATACTATATAATAAAAGGTGTATATACTGTTCGTAAAAGGTGTGTGCAATTTAAATGAGCATCCATAAAGCAAATTATGCAGCAACGTGAAGTCGTGAATAGTCATAGATGATAATAGATAGTGAAACAGAATTACGTTACTTTCGGAGACATACCCAATAAATTCTGCGAAATTATAATTATATATCTATGCAAGAATTATATATATATATATATATATATATATATATATGTTTCAATATTCTGAAACATGATTCCGTTCAACAGGTTCAGCGGAATTAAAATTCTAGCATAATATCATAATTAATTTATTCTATACAATAACGTAACCATGCTCTTGATACCAGATGTTGAATAAATTATATCGGAACGTGCTATTGGATAGAATAAAATCAAATAAATTAATCATAACAATTAAGTACTTACATGAATTGAGAGAAGACATCTTGTATGTATCAAGCTTTCGCTGCGCGTAAGGGTAAAGGTCTTCAATTGCCTCTCTCAATCTTAATGATGGATGTATAGGTGTGTATAAATTTTTTGAGAGGGCAACTGGGACCAAACCCTAACTATTTTATTTATTAGATAGCTAAGGGTCAAAATCGTCCATCAAGATTATGAAACCCTAGGGCCCATTATAGCAACTTAATATTAATAATAATATTTATGGGCCACACAATTAATTACCAAACTCATAAATAAAGTAATAAATTAATACAATATGTAAGCCCAATAATTACATAAACAGTAGAGGCCACATAAGTGAATAAAATATTCTAACAGGTCATCCCTACACGCTACGCCCTCCTGTATCGGGGCTAAATTGAATAGGGTCAAATTTTACTGGGTCTACGCGGGTGCAAATTATGGAGGGTTTTCGAATAGGAAGAAGGTGAATTAACTCGTAGAAAAACAAGGGTCTGGAGAGAAAAATAGTAAGAGAACAGAGGCAAGAAGTAGAGAGAGAAGCTGACCTATTGTTGAATATCTTTAGCCCGTAGTGTAAAGATAACCTCTTGTTGAATATCTTAGGCCCGTAGTGCAAAGATGACATGTTGTTGAATATCTTTGGCCTGAGTGCAAAGATGAAATGATTAACATGATTATGAACAGGAACTGTGATTTGGTTAACCATGATCTTTGATGTTTCAGGTAAAGACAAGTGATAAAAATTATCTTCGTTCTGGTTGGGAAGAGGAATTTATGAACATAATTATGATTATGAATTATTCACCTGATTGTGGACAGGAATTGTTGATTGATGTTACAGAGATAAAATATTATTGGTGGACTTTTAATATGTGGAATATAATAGGCATTATGGTCTATTTGACTCTTCTAATGGATTGTTCGTTCCACTGCAACTATGGTTGAAATTTTTTATCATCTATCATATGTTATAAATCTCTGATTTAATACTGATGAAAACTATTGATAATTTAATTATCTGTAGTCATGATATTCTTTACTGGGCTATTTGTGCTCACCCTTTTGCTTCACAATTTCTTTCAGGTAATAAGAGTGTAGCTGGGTCGAGCGAGGATAACAAGAGAATAGAGTAATGGTCGGTGACTGTTGAGTTTCTCAATACATTATAAAACAGCATGACAATATATAATTGTATTGAGAACTTTAAATGTGTGTGTCGTATTGTATACACCATTTAACCGTTAATTTTGGTGACCCAAATAGGGTGAGGTGTTGTCCAAGGTTGAAGCACCATGAGAGTTACATTCTGATATTAGTGGTATTTGTATTGAAACTCACAGTTTTAACTGTGGTCGTATTTTGTACGACAGTTTAAAAGTTAGAATTTGAAGATTTGTATTTGAATTTTTGTTAAGTATATTTCGTGGCGACCTAGAATCGGTTGGGTTGACTGGACCTATTTTGGGGGCGTTACATACACATTATTTACAAAACACGAAAGAATAGTCTATTTCCGTTAAGGATTTAACAAAAAATTACATGGCAATATGTGACATTACTTATGTGGATTAAATATATAAGTAAAACACCAAAAATGTTGAGTAATAAAAACCCCAAATTTACAAATCATACCTTTAAAGTTGAAGAACTTGTCAGAAGCGTTAATTCCCAAATCGAAGCCCAAATTGATTCTAGCGAGGAAGAAGAGAAGAAGATAAGCGAATAACTGACGAAGAAGATAAACAAAGAACATGAGTAGCTCAAGCGAAATTAGCATAACAAATCGCGGCGATGAGTGGGTGATGCATAGAAGTCCGGTGACATGCCAATGTTGTGATGCCCCCAAAATAGGTCTACACAACCCATTTTGAGTTGTCAAAATATATGGTACAGAATTCAAATACAAATCTTCCTATTTGCAACTATTAATCTGTCGTGTAAAATACGACCACGCATAAATTGTAAGTTTCAATACAAATATTGTGTCCTATATAACACGAAAATATTCACGCTCAAATTAAGTCATCATTACAATTATTGACACACTATTTTATAGAATAGTGAGGACTTTTATCTCGGATCATTACTCCACTCTCTATCCAACATACCTTGCTTATCCCCCTTTAGCGACGGACCGAGCGACGGTTCGGTCCGTCGCTATATATACAACCGTCGTTTATATGTTTTTCGTCGCTAAAAGCTAAGACGACGGTTGTATATATAGCGACGGATCGAACCGTCGCCCGATTCGTCGGTCCGTCACTAAAGAGAGTAAGCAAGGTATGTTGAATAAACGGTAAGCTTAAAATCCGGATCGTGTATATATATATATATATATATATATATATATTTTTTCTTTTTGGTGGTGCAAGTAATCTACTTATAAATAATGAATTAGTATACCAATGATTTCGGAGATAAAGATGGTTGCAACTTGCTAGGTAGGTAATATTGGACATTTACATATAATTTAATGATGTGGACCATTTAGTAGGTAGCAATAAATGAGATTGTAAACTGCAGGTCTGCACTACATAAGTCAAAATCAAAATCAAAATCAAAATCAAAACCAATCATAACATAACATCATTCAACCTAACTTCATTCAATCTAACAATCCAATTTGAAGGGTTCAAATTGGAAATAAATGTTAGATTTTAAATAAATTTTAATAATACAAAATAATAATAAATATGAATTTTTATTTCAATTCCAAAATCTCGTATTAAATTATCAAACATAATATCTCAATATATTTGAAAATAAATCGGTGAATAGTTGTTATTTTTTAATTTTCAAAGCCCAATACACACCTACACCTATACGCTCTTTTATTCTAGTACTCCTTCCTTCCATTCAAAAATATTGAGTTGTTTTTTTATATAGATATATAATTTATTTTGAAATTAAAGATATATTTTTATTTTATATTAAAATGTGACATAATATGTCTAATTTATCAATAATTTTATACCTTTGCTTCTAATATATCTTTTGGTACATAAAACTAGATGCATAAATTAAAGCTCGAACTCGTCACTTGTAATATCACACTATCACTATTATATTCTTAATTAATATTAAATACGTATTTGAGAAAATAAAATAAAATTTTAAAAATCGTCAAATTTAAAAATATATCTTTAATTTCAAAATTATGATAAGATATGAAAGTTGTGGATCGCGTTTCAATTAAAACTAACTAATTTAATATTTAACTGGAAATATTTTTTTTGAAAGTGATGACGTGGGCACAAGAAATGACAACTAAACGCCCTACTGGACTGCTTTAGTCGGAAATTAGTGTATTAGCATAAAATTGCAAAAGTGATATAGTAATGCTTGACTAAGAATATTTGAATCATTCCGTCTTAAGCTTCGTTGGTTCCAAGAAAATGATTTAATTTTTTAATTATGAATAAACTAAATTAAGAATGTGTTAATGGAAAGTGGTTAGCATGAAGTTAACCATAATTAATTGACCAATATAGTGTCAACACGCAAGTCGGAAGGTGATCTCTCTGCATATCAGAACTGTATTGGTCAATTGATTATTTTTTTCAGCAACAGGTGCTGTCAGTCTGTCACACAAACACCAACAAATGAGTTTTGAGGTCTAGGCTAAAAAATTAATCACCTTTGCCTGGCCTTGACCAAAAAAATTAAATAAATCAAATAAATAAATATTTCATCACTCTAATAAGATATGACGTTTTAAATGATTTTATTTGTCTCAAATTATTTGTCGTTTTATATAATCTAGGAGAATTAATTACAATCTTGTCAAAATTACCCTTTATGGAAAAATATTATAGATGAGAGAGAGTATGAGATAAGTATGGTAATAAATAGAAATTTAAGGATATTATAGGCAATTAATATTATATTTAATATTATTCAATCATTTTCTTAATCCTTATGCACATCACAACTCTAAAATGTCATATATTATGAGACGTAGGGAGTAGAACTCAACCTTCAGTTGCTCCATTTATTGCCAATAAATGAGAGTGGGTCTCCTACTTTATTGATTTGAAGATATGTGAATGGTTTTCCATAGATTTAGCAAAAAAGAAAGAAAAAGAAAAATGAAATAAAATTACTAAATTGAAATTAAAAAAAACTTTACATGAATTGGAGGCTATACTATGTAAGATTTCAACTATTTCAAGACAAATAATTTAGTTAGTTGTTAGAGAGAGCCCAATAATATATATATTATGATTTTAATTAATACTACACCTTATGTCAAATGCACACGTGGGAAGTAAATTTTAGATTTTCTATGTCGACATAAAAATTAGATACGAGTATTTTATAATTTCACATATTTATATTTTTACCCAATTTTCATGTCCTCATAAAGTTTTTGAGTAAATTTAAGTGCATTCATAACATCAAAATTAACTAATTCGATGTACTCATAATGACACTTAAATACTCCCTTCGTTCTTTAATATAAGTCGTTTTAGAGAAATATTTTTGTTCTTTAATATAAGTCGTTTGAGAATTTCAAGTACTATCTCCGTCCCACAATAAGTGATTGTTTAGGCTTAATAATTTTCCCCAAAATAAGTGATGTGTTAGAACTCCAATATAATTTTTACATTATTTTCCCATATGTGCCCTTATGCAGTCAATGGTATTTATTGCGTATTTATTAGAAAGTTGAAAGGTTGAAGAAAGAGAAAGAGATACCCAAAGACAATAAAAAAAAGTCCCAAACAAAACAAAGAAAATATATTAAAGGTATTTTTGTCATTTTAGCTTGTATATTGGTATGTATAATTTAAGCTAAAAAAACACTTATTATGGGACGTAGTAAGTATTAATTATTTAAATTTTAATATTATCCCAAGTATTAAATATAATTTTAGTTCTCTCACTATTATCTGTCCAATAAATAACACTTTTTTTAATAAAAAAATAATATAAATAATTAATATTATATTTAATATTTTATAATCAATTTTTAAATACTTGTGCATAATTTTAAAACCACGTATATTAAGAAACGGAGAGATTACTTAATAATGCTTCACATAACTTTGGTAGTTAGCCCACTACATTTAATGATTTAACTTTTTGGATTAAAAACTTTAACCCATCTTGTCACCAATAAAATTAAATGGAAAAATAGAAAAAAAATAATTGGCGTAGGGTGGGGGACATAAAATCCTTACGGTCCTCTGCACAAAAAATAACTCAGACATGGGCTACATAATGAATGATGGATGACTTTAGTCTTTAGTCTAGTCTATAATATATGTTTTAAAAAGTAAAATTCAAGCATTATTATGCTTTTAAGGAAGAATTTGGAATCAACAGTAAATTTGGAGTTATTGAGTTCGACACCTGAAATTAAATATAGAGGTCACGGATCGTAATCCCTAAGTTTGTTATTAAAAATTTTAATCGGAGAGAGGAGACATAAGGGGTGTTTGATAAAAATTAAATGAATTTAAATCTGAATCTGAATGAGCTGAATCTGAATCTGAATGAAAATAATTATTTGATAATTGACATGTCTGAAACATCTGAATGACATAATTTTATTATTTTATCATCTGAAAAAATTCAAAGTTAATTTATTTAATATAATAGTTATTTTTTAAATTTTTTGGCTTTTTTAAATATTTTTTACTTTATTCAGCTGCTCATTCAGCCATTCAGTCAAAAAAATCTGACTTAGTCATTCAACTCAATCATTTGATCGATTCAGCCATTCAGATGAATTTTTTTAAAACAAATACACTTAATGGCGGACCGATTTAGCCATTCAACCATTCAGATGTATTCAGTCCTAAACAAACAGTCCCATAATTATTACTACTAATACATATAAATTTCGTTACTTTTAGTTGAAATAATTGCAAAATTTATAAATAAGAATAAGCTGTTAAAATATGATTACTACTTTAAATTTTTGTTATTTTCAAAGTTTAAAGTAATTCACAATTTTGTTACAGGAATCAACTCATAAATATCAATTTGTTTTTTTCTCCGTTCTTTGTGGCATTAAAAGTGTTTTAGTTTTAGTTAATTTTAGCCTATTTAAAAAAAAAATTAGAAAATTTTTAAAAAGGGTTTTAGTAGTAGTTAAATTCTAGTCACATACTAAAGACCAAAAAATAAAGAAATTTAGTTTTGCCTTGTTATTATCTATAATAATAAGATAGAACGGTTCATTTTCATTTTAATTTTAATTTTAATTTAATGACCTAGATTTCATCTCAATTCATCCAACTTAATCTAGAAGCTCACATTTCATCTCACACAATAAAAAAAAAAAAATCACGCCCATATCATGGTCATCCCTACACGCTACCCCCTCCTGCATCGGGGCTAAATTGAATAGGGTCAAATTTTATTGGGTCTACGCGGGTGCAAATTATGGAGAGTTTCCGAATAGGAAGAAGGTGAATTAACTCGTAGAAAAACAAGGGTCTGGAGAGAAAAATAGTAAGAGAACAAAGGCAAGAAGTAGAGGGAGAAAATAGAGAGGGCGGAGAAAGTGGGCCGACTAAAAAACAAAGGTGTTGAATATTGGAAAGAAGATTATCGGAGAAGGCAGAGGTCTATAAATATTCTTCTTTACCCAACAAATACAATATGAAGAGTGTGGCAAGTATTATATTAAGTGTGATGTTTAAGATGTAAGACCCCAAATTTTATAAATAAGATTTAATTTTCTTTATATATTATTTTGAAATAGTAAGGTGTTGATTTGATAAATGTGACAAGTTATGGGTGAGATGTGCAAAGTTCACAAAGTAAGCAAGTAATTATAAAATATTCGTTGTGTCGAAGAATATTCGTTTGGTCGAGGAATATTCTTTTTGTCAGAGAATATTCGTACGACGTCGCAGTCATTGGTGGACCCCACAACGGAATGAATGTCAGATATAGAAAACGAAAGAAATAACCTTTTTATAAACTAACGGCGTAATTGTTACCATTAGTACTGTTAAAATACACGATGGTTAAAATACAGTAATACGCAGTGTTGCACAGTAGCACACGGTATTGCACAGTATTTTGAATTATTGATTCTTACGTAGGAAGGCACTAACTTAATTATTGTTACAGTAATTACTATTCAATATTTTATATTATTGATTCAATAATTGCATAATATTTTATTGGTTCAATATTTGCTACGTTGATATTTTATATCAATAAGTGCTACTTTGCTATTTTATATTAGTGATTCAATAATTGTCATTGTACAGTATTTTAAATTATCAAATCAATAATTCATATTATTTGAATAATATTATTAGATAGCATTATTAACAATGTCTAAGGAAGTTCTGTCTAGGACATTTGAAACAACTAATAGATTGCAGTGACATGTATAAAAATATGAATTGCATTTGAAACGTGTTTTTATTTAATTTTTGAGTTATGAACTATTTCCAGACATAATTAAATTCCCAAAAAAAAATACTATAAAGAATAAAAATAGAATGAATTCATAAAATGGCAGTTAAAGACAAACTTTTAACAGTGTCAAACGTTGAAACGTCTGTAGACTCGATCTCTAATTAGTTCTGTTTCATACCTAAAAAACTTTTAATGGTTAAATTGATTTGAGATTGTATCATTACTACGGATGAACAAAAAACTCACAACAGTCATGTGAATGAACACACATTTATAGACATATGCAAGAAAATAGGAAAAATGAGTTTATTTTATTTATTTATGACAATTAGTTAGGAATGAATCCATTATAAATTTTCAACTAATGTTACAGTTATTATGTTTAAAATTCACACATATTATTAATACAATTAATCATGCATGTGATTTGATAAAATCTCAAATTTAAATGAATTAAATTAGTTAAGATATTAATTTAATATTAAAATTCACGACTAGTATTAATATATTTAAATCGTGTGATATACGTCTTTGGCGTGTTTAATTAATTATTTGTAATTGTTTTGCAAATGATTTTTTTTAATGACGTGTTTTACCAATTTTGTAATAAAATTAGTAAAACGAAAAATAAAAATTCTTTTAGAAGTTACTTTTTCTATCAGAGATTGGTTGAGTTTCTTTTTAATAGTTCATA
Organism: Panax stipuleanatus; assembly: GCA_020205555.1. NCBI lineage: Eukaryota > Viridiplantae > Streptophyta > Magnoliopsida > Apiales > Araliaceae > Panax > Panax stipuleanatus. The sequence continues at coordinate 131,245,731 of CM035122.1, read as the reverse complement.
ATTTTAATTTTCACAAATTTTTAAGCAAAAAGAGGAGAATGTTGGAGAGGGGGTGGACAGCGTCCTCTCCGGGGGTAATATAGGAATTAACCTATCTAGCCTGAGCAAGCGGCACGCTAGGCGTTGAAATGTTTGCGGAGAAAGAGCATGCAACCGACTCAGCACCCAACACTCCCACTGGCCTTAGCATCTTGCATCCTACTAATAAAGATATATAATTTTCCCAAATTCAGCGATGTGGGAGTTTACTGGGTATAGATTTAATAACATAACTGAGGTTTTTGTTTTTTTTTTCAAATAAAATAATATTAATTAACTAAAGTTTAATAACTAATATAGTTTGTATTATATATTACATTTAATTATTATTTTCTCATTAAATTTCTACACTATTAATATATTGTCATTGAATAATAAGTTACTATTATGACTTTTTCAAGTCTTACAAATTAACTAAAGAATGTAGCTCACCCAAATATATATATATATATATATATATATATATATATATATATATATATGTGTGTGTGTGTGAGTGTGTGTGTGTGTGTGTGTGTGATTATAGAGATTCATGTGATATCCACCTTTGGAACATAGCATAACATTCTTCAGCCTTGTATTCTGGAGCAGTGTGTCCTCCACCCTAAAAAACGTATAAAAAAAATACAAACTGTAACCAGTTGCTTAAAAAACAGGAAAAAAGTGAATAGAAGAAAAAAGGTCATGGCCTCAATTTTTTCCAACTAAATGCAGAGGAGGATACAGTGGAGTAAAAAGGATTTTCGTTCTTTTTACCTTCACGGTGGCAAAAGTCATCTGATTGGAGTATGCCCTCGTAAAACTACACATCGACAAAGATACAATCTCAGATTACTATTGTACCTATAATTAATCTTAATCATAAAAAAATACGGTCGATTCCGAAATTTACCCAGCATATTGGCCTTGGACAATCCAGGGTCGCCATTCATCAATGATGGAATAATTTAGATTTCTTATCCAAGCTTGAGTTGATTGAAATGGAACCAACATGTCATGATCACCGCTGTTGATTAACAACATTACAAAGTATATATATACATCAACGAGTAAAAGTATAAACAATATTTTTCTCTTTCATTTTTTAAAAACGAAATCTTGAATAACTCTTACAAAAATTTGCTAAAAATTCCCTACTTCATAGATGAATTAAGACTCATTTTAATGCATGGAACATAGTCATTGAACTGACCTGTATACGAGAGATCTATAACCCTTCCTACTAAGATTAGCATGATATGCTCTAGTGTCCATAATTATAGTTTCATATGACACATTGAAATCGCATCTTATCCATGTCTCTTTCGTTCCCTGAGTTAAGAGAGTCAAAAGTTCATTTTTGTTTCTGTTTACGTTTTAAATATCTTGTATTAACTAGTAATACTAGTGACATACCTTTCTAATATGGAGTGCTTTGCGAACACTCTCGTCCTGAATCCAGTAACTAGAAAGCGAATATGTGTCATCCTGCAGTCATTTATGCAAATTTCATTCATCTCTTCACATTATACTAAATGGTTAATGGAAATATATCGAGTATAGTCTTCTCAGTTAGATCTTGAAACTAGTCTATATTTTGTTTGCAACTACAAGTCATCTCTTCTGTTTTTTTGTTGGGGATGGTCTTGATCTTCATATCCAAAATAAACAAAGGGCATAAGTTAAAGTTATAAAACTGAATTGCGACATGAAACATAATTTCCTGTCACTTTCTTGAAGATTAATCATCTTAATCAAGTATTGGTAAAAAATTTAAATTCCTTTCCTTTTCCTTACTTTGGCTTCAATTTCTTAACTTCCATTTTCCTGCAATCCTTCTTCCTATCTATACGAGAGCCGAGTAAAAAATAGTGTATTAATACATATATATATATATATATATATATATGTACAAATCTGCATAACTGCTAAATCTGGCACAGTTCAGCAAGCATTTTTCACTCATGATCAAAAGTTCGATGTTAAGTATATGATGAGAGGATACAAGGACTAGGACTTACGCGACACTTGAATGCAGAAACAGATGATTTAGGATTATAAAGCTTTCTGAATCTCTCATTAAGAGCTCTCCTTTCACCTGAGAACGAGTTGCTTACACATTTGGGCTCCAAAATGTGATTTTTAAAAAGTCCACTGCAACACTGCAAAGATGAACATAGAACAGACATTTATCAACTAGGCAAATATGTAAAGCATGGATACATTTGTTGAAATTAAGCATAACTTGCTAACCTGATCGAAAGCCTCTAAATTGCGTGAGCACTCTACGTTGTTGAGATCTAACTTTTGATAGTCATGCCCACAACTTCTCCTCAATGCTATTATAGAAATATGTAAAACATTTTGATGTTTAATGACATTTACATTCATGCACAGTTCTAAAGTTTTGATGAATAGAACTAACCTCATAAAGTTCATCCGATATAATTCCCATCCCATGAGAAAAAGGGATCTGGTAATTTGTCTGAGCAGGGAATGTCGAAGGATTGCCAAGTAGGTAACCCTGAAATTTCACATCAGAAGCACAACCTACTTAAGAAATTTGTACATGTTTTTCTACTCGAGTATGATTCTTCTTCAAGTACATGGTTATGGAGCGTAATTTGTTACCCATTTATGCACACTACAGCTAATTAAGTAGTTTGGATTGAAGCATTTTGTTTTTAAGTTTTATTTAAAATTATTGATTATAATTAATAAAGGGACTATAGAACCTAACCTCAAACTCTATGTGGAAATAAGTCAATATGGGCTACAAGAGAATGCCTTCACTGAGACTACTTCAAATAATGTATCTACTGAAACTCAAAACCCTGACAATTTCAATGTAACAGAGAATCTGATACAAATTGAGCTAGCGCTCATCAGTAAAGTAGAATCAATTAAGGTAACAGTTTTGTATATTCAGAAGTGGTTAATTTTCGAAACTGCCAATTTTATTATAACGGAAATGTCCATAAATATTTTTTGTGATGATTCCTTCTTCAGTTTGAGGTTTTACAGAAAAATATTTTCCAAGAAGGGAAATGCACTAAGATGAAGCTGATGAATATCCTCTAGGATCAATTTTAAATGTTAGGACTAAGTCACGATTTTAGCCGATACCTGAAGAGTTGTACGATCAATTTTCTTTGTTTAATTAATTATAAACTCAAATGATACTTATTTGATCAGCCTTAAATGCCTAAAAAAACCTAGGTCTTGTAACAGAAGATAAATTACAATACTTACAAACCTTGAGATCGATATAGTGTTCAATGCCTGCTTCATTTTCTGAATTTTCAAAATTGTTAGATAACTGTAGAACACTCTCTTCAACTATGGGTTAGCCAAATTCTTTGGATACAATCAAGCATAGTCTTACCATTTGAGATCAGTTGAGTGATAATTGGAACAGTAATTCCCGAGTAAGAGTCTCCACCAACATAGAATGGAATTGAAAGGAATTCAGGATGACTAATCAGCCACTGCAAAACATTTCAAGGAAACAAAATGTACATAAGCAGTTGACAGTAATGCTAATCAGCCAGCTTGAGGTTTATAGTATTTTTTATTACAATATCCCTTTAAACCCATAGACGTAAGATACTGCGGAACGACATGGTTTATACATGAACAAGTGTCTTCATACATTGATTATAAAACTTCATCAATATTGAAATTTCAATTTTTTAATGAAAAAAATTGAATTCTTAACATGCTATTGTCGAAGATCAGAACTTACTAAAAAAATAAAGATCTCCAGGTGGAATGCCTTTTAGGTATGTAACAAAATAAAATATAGACTTTCAATTTGGACAGATGGAGAATAAGAAATCATATACATAACTGTTAGGCCAAGTGATTGAAAGCTTCTTGAGTATAAAGTGATTGAAAGAGGCGAATTTAATTTCAATTTGTAACACTATTTTTTTTTACCTTTTTATGAATGTGGAAGTTGGCTCATTTAAAAGCATGTGTTCATCATAAATTCAATTTATTTAAATACAGAATAATTCATGACATATATTCAACTATAATGTTTCGAAAAAAATGTCATGGAAATTCTCAAACACGAAGATTGAAGGGGGTCTAATATTTACCAAGTACTCCACCTAATTAGAGCTCAAACATGCATGTACAAACTAGTGCAGTAAAAATGTTTAGAGATAGCTAAATGATATATATCTCTGGCTAAGAGGTTACAAAGTCCATACCTTCCTTAGAAATTGGAGGGCTTGAGCACATGCTTGCAGGTCAGTGGAATGAGAAGCAAGGGAAGTCCTTCCGTAGGAGAACCCAGTTCCAACTGGCAAGTCTAGAAAAATTATGCTCGCTATCTACAAGTTCATTACCATCATCCAAACTCTAATCAGTTGATGTACATGTGAAAATATCAAAGTTGAAGTTCAACCGTAGACGTTGATTGTGCAGGGTAAAGTGACTCAAAAGTGAAAATTCCTCCAAAGAACTCAGAGGAATGTAGAAATAAAGTGATTTCCATTGTAGTACAATATACTGGTTGACATAATATAAACCCTCTTGGGAAATAACTAGTTTGACACACCCGATAAGTTATCTTAAGATTTTGGCTCAACAATGGCATATTTGTAAAAATATTAAAAATTCACCTAAGTAGTTGATACTCAATTAGTGGAATTAAAACATGAAATAGGAAACTAGTCACTAATTAAATGATTTTTTTAAATATTTTTACAGATATATGCCATTAGTTTAGTCAAAACTACGTAACTTTAGTGTGTCACATTAGACGTTATTTTCCCTGCCTTTTATGTATCTATAATATTATATTATAAAAGGAGTAAGTTCGTTGCAGGGATACACTAGTACAAGTATTTAATGAATTGACAAAAGACTTGAAGAAGAAACTATAAACCAACTTAGCTAGTCAGCCTAGTCCTATGTTTTTAATTTTCTTATTTCTCTTAATTCCTTTCTGGTTCACTTATCCTTTCCTTTTCTAACTTATTATCAACTTTACATAAACTTGTCCATTTTCCCAAATATAAAACTTTAACATACAATAGCCAATATGAGACAAAAAGTGCATGTAAATGAGTAAATCAACACACCCTTGTCCACGAGTTACGATTTAACACCAGTGTGGGCAAGGTTCCATTGTATTCCACTTCCTTGATATATAATGGACCTGCAAATGCGCATGGTTCAAAGATAGCACTCACATAATTTTAACGAAGCTCAAGTAATTATGAGATACAATCTACCTCGGAGAGAATAGCAAAATGGAGTATTAGATAACCATTACGTTAAGTTAACTGAATAGAAATCACTAAGTCGGCATGCTTTAGTGTGTAAAAATCGAATGGACTTCACACAAGACAATGGAAGACCAAATAAAATAATAATGAAAAGTATAGCTCCAATTGTTTCAGTAGGCCTGGAATTGTGGGATACAACACATCTGTCGGCACATTTTTGCCCATATTTTGTCATATAAATGGTTTATTTATTTTTGTCCACGTAACTGAGGGTTTAACTGGGCTGATATTGAAGTCCACTGGTCACCCTTTGATTATTAACATGAGATCTCATTATATTTTGGTGAGGGGTTAATCGAAGTGTGCACCATGCACTCCCCAACTTTATTTTATTTTTTTACACTTCAAAACTAATTACAACCGAACAGATTGAAAGAGCATTCAAAATATCCTTTTACATGGTTATAAAATGATGTTACACATCACAAAAAAATTATGAAAATTTACGTACTCCTACAGTGTTTAATGTTCTTTGAATCCGTGCAGTACTTTTTGAATTCTTGCATAAAAAAAGTGCTGAATTAGCAGACAAATCAAACACCAAATGTATTTCCATAACCAACTTACCCTCGATCATGGTACTTGTGATATCCCAGTCCTATATTGAAATGCGATGTTATTACTAAAATATCAAAGTCATAACCTTTAAGATAGACCTGTGGTGGGTAAAGATGACCCAACGATACTCTTGGGACAATAAATTTAAAGCTTAATTCGGGCTCGAGTGGAGCCAGATCGTTACAATGGTACATGGTGTGATGGGTCTAGAACCCATATATCCCCCTAAGAATTGTTATTCTATGGCTCTGTAGACTGTGATTGGACTTGACGAGTACATCAAGGCTTTTAGGTGAGGGAAGTAATATACCCCAAACCCATATTGAAACTTGTGAGTTAGTTTAGTATGCGTATAAAGCATCAGCTTTACTCCTTCGAGTACATAGCATTAACTTGTCAAGACTACTTATAAGTCAATTTATAAGTTATAAAATAAGTCACACACGAACACTCAAAAAGTAAAAAACTATTTATAAGTTGATTTGACAAACTTACAAACAGGCCCTAAATGCAATGTCTGATAACTAAGCAAAATACCAATTCAATTAGGAACATTGTTTAATCAACAAATTAAGAAAAAACTGCCCCCCAATATAAGGCAGGATTCCTTCTATAATAACAGTTTTGTCATTAAAACATTCATTAATCAAAACTACTTTAATTGATGTTGTTAACCGAAACCAATTAGCTGCGGCAACCACAATCAACTCAATCACAAAATTGCTAAATGAGGCCAGACTTTGAAATTATGAAGTAAAGGGGTGTACCTATTTCATAGAATAGGGCTGTGAAGGAAGTGCAGCCAGGGCCTCCGGTGAGCCAAAGAATAAGGGGGTCCTTTGTAGGATTTCTCTCCGACTTCACAAAATAATAGAAGAGCTGCACATCCTCTGATGCATCAACTCCCACATACCTAACAATTAAACATAAATACAAACATATCTCATCAAAAATCATAATACAGAACATCGTATTTGTCCCAAAATGCTGCCGTTAGTCTACATACACACAACAGAGCCTGTTCCGGAATGACTTATAAGTCGGTTAGTTTAACTTATAAGTGATTATGATTCGAACATCTTCATAAATTTCATAACTTGGTTTAACTTAATTTTTGACTTATAATATATACATTTACTTATACACTAAACAAGGTTCCCCAAGAAGAGTCTCACTAAGATTTTCACCCGGTTATATTATATATGAGTTGAATACAGAGAGAAAATATGAGTTGAATATATTATATATGAGTTGAATACAGAGAGAAAATTAAGCTCACCCGGTTTCGAGATGAAAAGGGAGGGGTCCTTGGAATCCTGGGAGGAACTTCACACTTGAAAATCCTTCAGTTCCATAAAGAAGATGAAGCACCAAAAACAAGGTGAAGAAATTTAGCTGATAAATGAAGGGGAGTTTTTTCATTGAGTTTCCCATTCCCATCTTCATCTACTTTTAGAGAAAAATTTGAAAGATATTTCTCAATCTCAAATTATATATATATATATATATATATATATATATATATATATATATATAACCCATGAGGACACTGCAGACAGTGATAATGATGATCCAGCTGTCCATGTTCTCAGCTAAGTTTTAAATATAGAGAAAAATTTGAAAGATATTTCTCAAATTATATATATGCTTAGAATTATAAATCGTTAGTTTCTTAATATTCTTTATAATAATAATTAATAAATTTTAATTATAAACTCGATGATTGTGGCTTTTTAGTGAAAATGAGTTTAGTAAAAAAAATTCATTACTACATAGGATTAGGTAAGAGATAAGATCATAAGACAGAAACGTGATTGGATCTAAAAATCTTAATTTAATGGGGTTAAATTCATTTTTAGCCACTATACTGACCTCAAGTTACAAATGCATTACAGAATTGAAATTTTTAACGATCAACTCATTGAACTGTAATGTAAGACCCCGAATTTTATGAAATAGAAATATTTAATTTTTCTTATAATGGTTAAATTGATAAAAGGTAAAAGTTGAGGGTGATATATGTAAATTTTTTGAAATAAGCAAGTAGTTATAAAATATTCATTGTTGTCGGGGAATATTCGCTTATCCGTGGAATATTCTTGTTGTCGGAGAATATTCGTACGACGGCGCAGTCATTTGTGGGCCCCATAACGAAAAATTATCGGATGAAGAAAACGACACGAATGAGTTTTTTTTTAAATAACGGCGTAACGGTTACCGTTAGAACTGTTGGAATATCCAGTGGATAAAATAAAATAATACGCGTCGTTGCACAGTAGCACACTGTATTGTACAGTATTTTATATTATTGTTAATTAAATAATTATTACTGCACAGTATTTCACATTATCAAATCAATAATTCATATTATTTGAATAATATTATTAGATAGCATTATTTGCAATGTCTAAGAAAGTTCTGTCTAGGAGGGGTTATTTAATTGCGCGCCAGTAAGAAAAAATCCTTATCGGAAGGCTCCCTCTTTTCTGGGAACGACCTGGTTGTCAATATTATAGTTCTGTAATATTATTTGTGAAAAATTAATTATTGATTTAAATAATAAGAAAATATTTATTTAATGCAAAAAATTTTAAAGAGACAATTATTGAGAATTGATATTTTATTTTTTCTGATAAAATAATTTATTTAAATATATTATTATAGTATTACATTATAAGTGTATGATGTAATAATATAATAATATAATAATGGTGATATTTTTACAATAATTACACGATATGAGAAGGAAGAGAGCAAATTGGGTCCGGAATATTTTTGTTACAAAAAATATGTTAAATATGTCGGTGGACCCCGTTTTTGACTGAAATATTATTATGGCCTGCAAGTTCGTCCGTATGTAAATTTGGGTCATTTTTCGTTCGGAATTTGGAAAAATTTTCTTCTACAAAGTTGTAGAGAATTAAATTTCCTATGGAATGGACATAAGATTCGTATTTTTCTGATAAAAGACTATTTATTATGAATTATTGAAGTTTCAAAAATTAGATCTGAATTGATTTTGTTACAGAAAATATTTAAAACATGTTTTTTCTCTAGAAGGTGGGCCCCACTTGTGTAATAATGCCAAAAATTGAAGAGTCCAAGAATTGGTATGTAGGAAAAAAAATTTATTATTATTTTATTAAATTTTCTGCTTTGGTGTTCTAAGCATTTTCCTATAAATAGGGTGCTTAGGTTAAAATTAAAAATAACACCAGAATCAGAAGTTTCTCTCTCTATAATATCGAGCGTATTTTTGTGAGTATTTAGATACTTTGAGTGTTGCTATACAGTGCAAATTTTTTTCAGCATTATATCCAGTCAGAAGTACTATTCTTTTGAAGTAGATGATGTAAGAGATGGTAAGGGATGTTAATTTCTTCGTAAATGATGTTATTTCTTTTAATATCATTATACCGAAATATTGATATAAATTTTATTGTGAAACTTTTTCCTTTTCGTGTCGGGGTTGCTATTCACGTATACGACACTATTCACGAATACGATACTATTCACAAGTACTATTCACGAAGTATGATTTTTTTTATAAAATTTCTATCTTTTTCATGTCGGAGTTACTATTCACGTATACGGCACTATTAATGTATATGACACTATTTACGAATACGACACTATATACGTATAGGGTACTATTTACGAATACGGAGAACTATGCACGGGGTACTATGCATAAATTACTATTCACGGGGTACTATTCACGACAAAATTGGTTTCTTTTTCTAACCAAATTATCGTTGATTTATGAATCTTATTCTTGAAATTAAATTCATATTTTGATCACATTGTTCTTATTATTATATATAATATTTTTATAATCCTGGTGATGGAAGTTGTCTTTGACTTGAGTGTAAAGATGGGTAGATTATTGGTATGACCATGACTATGGATTCTCTTTGGCCAGTAGCGCAAAGATAAATTGTTGACTGGTATGATCATGACCATTGAATTTACAATTGAATATCTTTAGCTTAAGGGCAAAAGTGAATTGATCAACATGGTTATAATTATTGTTTATATAAATTATAAAATGATTAGGTATTTCTTTGAGATATGAATATCTTTGACTCGTAGTGCAAAGATGACCTGTTGATAAATATCTTTGGCCTGTAATGCAAAGATGACCTGTTGATGAATATCTTTGGCCCGTAGTGCAAAGATGACCTGTTGTTGAATATCTTTGGCCTGAGTGCAAAGATGAAATGATTAACATGATTATGAACAGGAACTGTGATTTAGTATAACCATGATCTTTGATGTTTCAGATAAAGACAGGTGATAAAAATTATCTTTGTCCTGATTGCGAAGAGGAATTTATGAACATAATTATGATTATGAATTATTCACCTGATTGTGGACAGAAATTGTTGATTGATGTTACAGGGATAAAATATTATTGGTGGACTTTTAATATGGAGAAGATAATAGGCATTATGGTCTATTTGACTCTTCTAATGGATTGTTCGTTCCGCTGCAACTATGGTTAAATTTTTTTATCATCTACCATATGTTATAAATCTCTGAGTTAATATTGATGAAAATTATTGATAATTTAATTATCTGTAGTCATGATATTCTTTACTAGGCTATTTGTGCTCACCCTTTTGCTTCACAATTCCTTTCAGGTAATAAGAGTGTAGCTGGGTCGAACGAAGATAACAAGAGAATAGAGTAATGGTCGGTGACTGTTGAGTTTCTCAATACATTATAAAATAGCATGACAATATATAATTGTATTGAGAACTTTAAATGTGTATGTCGTATTGTATACACTATTTAACCGTTGATTTTGTGACCCAAATAGGGTGAGGTGTTTTCCAAGGTTGAAGCACCATGAGAGTTACATTCTGATATTAGTGGTATTTGTATTGAAACTCACAGTTTTAACTGTGGTCGTATTTTGTAAGACAGTTTAAAAGTTAGAATTTGAAGATTTGTATTTGAATTTTTGTTGAGTGTATTTCGTGGCGAGCCAGAATCGGTTGGGTTGACTGGACCTATTTTGGGGGCGTTACATACACATTATTTACAAAACATGAAAGAATCGTCTATTTCCGTTAAGGATTTAACAAAAAAATTACATGGCAATATGTGACATTACTTATGTGGATTAAATATATAAGTAAAACACCAAAAATGTTGAGTAATAAAAACCCCAAATTTACAAATCATACCTTTAAAGTTGAAGAACTTGTCAGAAGCGTTAATTCCCAAATCGAAGCCCAAATTGATTCTAGCGAGGAAGAAGATAAGCGAATAACAGACGAAGAAGATAAACAAAGAACATGAGTAGCTCAAGCAAAATTAGCATAACAAATCGCGGCGATGAGTGCGTGATGCACAGAAGTCCGGTGACATGCCAATGTTGTGATGCCCCCAAAATAAGTTTACACAACCCATTTTGAGTTTTTAAAATACATGGTACAGAATTCAAATACAAATCTTCTTATTTGCAACTATTAATCTGTCGTGTAAAATACGACCACTCATAAACTGTAAGTTTCAATACAAATATTGTGTCCTATATAACACGAAAATATTCACGCTCAAATTAAGTCATCATTACAATTATTGACACACTATTTTATAGAATAGTGAGGACTACTATCTCGGATCATTACTCCACTCTTTATCCAACATAGCTTGCTTATCCCCTTTAGCGACGGACCGAGCGACGGTTCGGTCCGTCGCTATATATACAACCGTCGTCTATATGTTTTTCGTCGCTAAAAGCTAAGACGACGGTTGTATATATAGCGACGGATCGAACCGTCGCCCGATCCGTTGATCCATCACTAAAGAGGGTAAATAAGGTATGCTGAATAAACGGTAAATTTAAGATCCGGACAGTATCTATATATATATATATATATATATATATATTTTCTTTTTGGTGGTGCAAGTAATCTACTTATAAATAATGAATTGGTATACCAATGATTTGGGAGATAAAGATGGTTGCAACTTGCTAGGTAGGTAATATTGGACATTTACATATAATTTAATGATGTGGACCATTTGGTGGGTATCAATAAATGAGATTGTAAACTGCAGGTCTGCACTACATAAGTCAAAATCAAAATCAAAATCAAAATCAATCATAACATAACATCATTCAACCTAACAATCCAATTTAAACGGTTCAAATTGGAAATAAATGTTAGATTTTAAATAAATTTTAATAATACAAAATAATAATAAATATGAATTTTTATTTCAATTTCAAAATCTCGTATTAAATTATCAAACATAACATCTCAATATATTTGGAAATAAATCGGTGAATAGTTGTTATTTTTTAACTTTCAAAGCCCAATACACGCCTACACCTATACACCCTTTTATTCTAGTACTCCTCCCTTCCATTCAAAAATATTGAGATGTTTTTTTATATAGATATATAATTTATTTTAAAATTAAAGATATATTTTTATTTTATATTAAAATGTGACATAATATGTCTAATTTATCAATAATTTTATACCTTCGCTTCTAATATATCTTTTGGTACATAAAACTAGATGCATAAATTAAAGCTCAAACTCGTCACTTGTAATATCACACTATCACTATTATATTCTTAATTAATATTAAATACTTATTTGAGAAAATAAAATAAAATTTTAAAAATTGTCAAATTTAAAAATATATCTTTAATTTCAAAATTATGATAAGATATGAAAGTTGTGGGTCGCGTTTCAATGAAAACTAACTAATTTAATATTTAACTGGAAATATTTTTTTGAAAGTGATGACGTGGGCACAAGAAATGACAACTAAACGCCCTACTGGACTGCTTTAGCTGGAAATTAGTGTATTAGTATAAAATTGCAAAAGTGATATAGTAATGCTTGACTAAGAATATTTGAATCATTCCGTCTTAAGCTTCGTTGGTTCCAAGAAAAAGATTTAATTTTTTAATTATGAATAAACTAAATTAAGAATGTGTTAACGGAAAGTGGTTAGCATGAAGTTAACATTAATTAATTGATCAATACAGTATCAACATGCAAGTCGGAAGGTGATCTCTCTGTATATCAGAACTGTATTGATCAATTGATTATTCTTTTCAACAACATGTGCTGTCAGTCTGTCACACAAACACCAACAAATGAGTTTTGAGGTCTAGGCTAAAAAATTAATCACCTTTGCCTGGCCTTGACCAGAAAAATTAAATAAATATTTCATCTGTCTAATAATATATGACGTTTTAAAAGATTTTATTTGTCTCAAATTATTTGTTGTTTTATATAATCTAGGAGAATTAATTACAATCTTTTCAAAATTATCCTTTATAAAAAAATATTATAGATGAGAGAGAGTATAAGATAAGTATGGTAATAAATAAAAATTTAAGGATATTATAGGCAATTAATATTATATTTAATGTGTGACGCCCCCAAAATAGGTCCAATCCACCCAACCTATTCTGAGTCGCCAAGAAATACATGGTACAGAATCCAAATACAAATATTTTATATCCAATTGTCGTACACAATACGACCACACATAAACTGTGAGTTTCAATACAAATAACAGTACTCTTACTCCTTATCAATGATACGTTACATAAAGTTACAGTCAATAACTGTTTTAGGAATTAAAATATTTAGAAAATTCTCAAGTAAACCTTCGTACATGGGAAGCCATGCCTCTAAATTATAATAGATATCGTAGGACTTGAGAATTAACCTTGGTTGACCTAATAGACCCCAAAGAAGAACAAGAAGATTACTATCCTGCTCATTCCAATGGTGGGTATTCTCTTGTCATATAATTATCTCAATTTTCTAAAACTGAGAATTATATTCCAACCATACTCCAAGATTATATAGGTAGTGTTCATAGATATAATCAGCAAGTGGATGCGCACAACCATGTCTTATAATAACATGAAGTTGTATGTGGTTAGACATCTTGTATGATAGTGACAACACACCCTTCCAAAGTCGGGTTCACCTCACCTATAGTTGTTCACCAAAATTAACTGTTAAATGACGTATAAAATACGACGCACACATTTTAAATCCTTAATACAATTATTCTCATACTTTTTTATGGGAAACTTCAACAATTATAGACCATCGTTCTATTTCCTTGTTATCCCCGCTCGACCCAGCTATACTCTTATTACCTGAAAGGAATTGTAAAACAAAAGGGTGAGCACAAATAGCCTAGTAAAGAATATTATGACTAAAGATAATTAAATTATCAATAGTCTTCATCAGTAATGAATCAGATCTTTAGAACATTAGTCCTCAACAATGAAAAATCTGATAGAATACAATAGACAACAAGTTTTAGATCAACAACTGCAGCGGAACATGCAATCCATTAGAAGAGTCAAGTAGAACATAATGTCTACTATCTTCTCCATGTTAAAAGTCCACCAACAATATTTCATCCCTGTAACATCAATCAACAGTTCCTTTCCACAATCATGTAAATAGTTCATGATCATAATTATGTTGATAAATTCCTCTTCGCACCAAAGACGAAAATAATTTTCATCACCTGTCTTTACCTGAAATACCAAATATTATGGTTATACCAAATCACAGTTCCTTTTCATAATCATACTAATAAATTCATCTTTGCACTCAAGCCAAAGATATTCATTTGTAACATCAATGGTCATGATTATATTAGTTTACAGCCTTTAGTCATAATTATGTTAGTCAATTCATCTTTGCACTACTGGCCAAAGATATTTAACAGTAACATCAAAGGTCATAATCATGCCAAATACCTGTTCATCTTTGCACTACGGGCCAAGATATTCATCAATCAACAGTTCATCTTTGCACTACGGGCCAAAGATATTCATCAATCAACAGTTCATCTTTGTACTACGGGCCAAAGATATTCATCAATCAACAGTTCATTTTTGCACTACGGGCCAAATATATTCATTAATCAACAGTTCATCTTTGCACTACTTGTCAAAGATATTCAAGTTTCATATTTCAAAGATAACGATTAAAATTTAATAAGAAGATTTAGGTAAATACAAATTCAAGTGAAATGATATTAGATGAAACACAAATTTCAAAAAAATATCTAATCATTTCAGAATTTGTAGATGCAATATTTATAACCATGTTGATCAATTCACCTTTGCACTCAAGCTAAAAATATTCAATTGTAAGATCAATGGTCATGATCATATCAGTCTACAATTCATCTTTGCACTACTGGCCAAAGAGAACCCATAGTCATGGTCATACCAATAATCTACCCATCTTTACACTCAAGTCAAAGAGAACTTCCATCACCATAATTATAAAATATAATCAAGGACAAATATTAGGGAATTATAATTTCATTTATCCAGGATTCAAAAATATCCAAATTATCGACATGAAGATAAAAATATGGATCCAATCAAAGATAAAAAAAATAATATTTTTTTTACCGTGAATAGTAACTCGTGAATAGTAACTTGTAATGAAAAGATAAAAATTTCATAACAAGTTCAGACTAATATTCCAGTGAAATAATATTTCGTACGAGTATGAATGAATATACGAAACTGTAATTGGATTTTCACCCGTCATGCGGTAATCCGCATAGACAAATCATTTCCACAATTTAATAGAAATGAATACGAAGGGTGATTCACCACGCATACGGTAATCCGCGTAGACAGGTTATTCCTACAGATTATTAAAGAATTAAATGAATAAAAAAGGTTTTCACTAGGCATGCGGTAATCCGCGTAGACAGGTTACTCCCACAGATCAATAAAGAATGAATACGAAGGGTTATTCACCATGCATGCGGTAATCCGCGTAGATAGGTTACTCCCACAGATCAATAAAGAATAGAGTAAAAACCCTTACGAGTATTGAAAGAAAATAGCATTCTTTATGAATATAATAAAAATAATACCCCTTACGAGTATAAAATCACATCTTTTATCAAAATATTCTTTATCAAAATATCCTTTACACAAGATAATATCATTTACGAAAAATAACCTCCTTTACGAAACATAATAACATCCCTTACCTCAATAGAAGACTAAATACTGAAATAGTAACAAAATACTCTTCTTCTTTTTCTCTTATTCTCTCTCTATAGCTTGATTATAACTTTGCTCTTCAAAATAGTATGAAAAATATGAATGGATGGAGGTGTATTTATAGGCTAGAAATTTTTTTTGGTTAATTACATTTTAGTACCTCCATCTTTGTCTAAATTTTTAATTTAGTTCCTCAAGTTTATAAATTTTGCACCTCCACCCCTGCAACTATCCACCAACTATTTATTATCCACCAATAAGTGGGTCCCACATGTTAACCACCCATTAATTGCTCATTTATCCAATTAATTATCCGTTTGGTCAATTTAACATCCGAAAATCAACTATTATCGAAATAAATGTTGTTTTTTACTAACATTAATATTTCCAACACAATGAAAATATTTTTATCAACCATTCATCAATTATTATTTAAATTAATATTACAGAATCACAATAATGATAACCAGGTCGTTCCCAGGAAAGAGGGGGCCTTCCGATAAAGATTTCTTCTTACTGGCGCGCAATTATCTAACCTCTTTTCTAGACAGAACTTTTTAGACATTGCCAATAATGTTATCTAATAATATCATTTAAATAATATAACTGACTATTATTGATTTAATAATATAAAATATTTTGCAGATGATACTTTGACAATAATTGAATCATTAATATGATATACTGTGCAACAACTACTGTAGCAATTATTGAATACTGAGTGACTTCTTACGTAAGCATCAATAATCAAAGATATTGTGCAATACCGTGTGCTACTTTGCAACAACGCGTATTATTGTATTTTTATCACCGGATATTTTAACAGTTTAACGATAAAAGTTTTGTCGTGAAAATGTTATTTCTGTCACTTTCTATATCCGATAATTATTCCGTCGTGGGGTCCACCAATGACTGTGCCGTCGTACGAATATTCTCCGACAAAAGAATATTTTTTGACACAACGAATATGTTATGACCACTTGCTTACTTTGTTAAATTTGCACATATCACCCTTAACTTTAACCTTTTATCAATTTAACCATTAACTAAATAGAATAATAATTCTAAGAAAAATTTAATACTTTCATTTCATAAAATTCGGGGTCTTACAATCTCCCCTCCTTATAAAATTTCGTCCTCAAAATTTACGTACCTGATAATTTGAAGAGATGAGTATACCTTGCTTTTATTTCAGATTCTATTTTTTCGGTCATTTCTTCTGTATCATGATTTCTCAATTGCTCATTCTACAAATACCGCTTCAAAATAAAGATTAATTGACATATCACAATTTGTCAATTTATTAAGTAAGAAAATTCAGCTTAGGTAAGTCATACATTAACGAAGTATATTGCTCGTCTCTCCCCTCCTAGTTCTAGATTCAGATCTCCGCCAGCGATCATATCCCTAAGCTCTGATACCATTTGTGACGCCCCCAAAATAGGTCCAATCCATCCAACCTATTCTGAGTCGCCAAGAAATACATGGTACATAATTCAAATACAAATCTTTTATATCCAATTATCGTACACAATACGATCTCACATAAACTGTGAGTTTCAATACAAATAACAGTACTCGTACTCCTTATCAATGATACGTTACATAAAGGTACAGTCAATAACTGTTTTAGGAATTAAAATATTTAAAAAATTCTCAAGGAAACTTTCGTACATGGGAGGCCATGCCTCTAAATTATAATAGATATCGTAGGACTTGAGAATTAACCTTGGTTGACCTAATAGACCCCAAAGAAGAACGAGAAGATTACTATCCTGCTCATTCTAATGGTAGGTATTCTCTTGCCATATAATTATCTCAATTTTCTCAAACTGAGAATTATATTCCAACCATACTGCAAGATTATATAGGTAGTGTTCATAGATATAATCAGCAAGTGGATGTGCACAACCATGTCTTATAATAACATGAAGTTGTATGTGGTTAGACATCTTGTATAATAGTGACAACACACCCTTCCAAAGTCGGGTTCACCTCACCTATAGTTGTTCACCAAAATCAACTGTTAAAAGACGTATAAAATACGACACACACATTTTAAATCTTTAATACAATTATTCTCATACTGTTTTATGGAAAACTTCAACAGTTATAGACCATCGTTCTATTTCCTTGTTATCCCCGCTCGACCCAGCTATACTCTTATTACCTGAAAGGAATTGTGAAACAAAAGGGTGAGCACAAATAGCCCAGTAAAGAATATTATGACTAAAGATAATTAAATTATCAATAGTCTTCATCAGTAATGAATCAGATCTTTAGAACCTTAGTCCTCAATAGTGAAAAATTTGATAGAATACAACAGACAACAAGTTTTAGATCAACAACTGCAGCGGAACATGCAATCCATTAGAAGAGTCAAGTAGAACATAATGTCTACTATCTTCTCCATGTTAAAAGTCCACCAACAATATTTCATCCCTGTAACATCAATCAACAGTTCCTCTCCACAATCATGTAAATAGTTCATGATCATAATTATGTTGATAAATTCTTCTTCGCACCAAAAACGAAAATAATTTTCATCACCTGTCTTTACCTGAAACACCAAAGATTATGGTTATACCAAATCACAGTTCCTTTTCATAATCATACTAATAAATTCATCTTTGCACTCAAGCCAAAGATATTCATTTGTAACATCAATGGTCATGATTATATTAGTTTACAGCCTTTAGTCATAATCATGTTAGTCAATTCATCTTTGCACTACTGGCCAAAGATTTTTAACAGTAACATCAAAGGTCATAATAATGCCAAACACCTGTCCATCTTTGCACTACGGGCCAAGATATTCATCTATCAATAGTTCATCTTTGCACTACGGGCCAAATATATTCATCAATCAACAGTTCATCTTTGTACTACGGGCCAAAGATATTCATCAATCAACAGTTCATATTTGCACTATGGGCCAAAGATATTCAGTAATCAACAGTTCATCTTTGCACTACGGATCAAAGATATTCAAGTTTCATATTTCAAAGATAACGATTAAAATTTAATAAGAAGATTTAGATAAATACAAATTCAAGTGAAATGATATTAGATGAAACATAGATCTTAAAAAAATATCTAATCATTTCAGAATTTGTAGATGCAATATTTATAACCATGTTGATCAATTCACCTTTGCACTCAAGCTAAAGATATTCAATTGTAAGATCAATGGTCATGATCATATCAGTCAACAATTCATCTTTGCACTACTGGCCAAAGAGAACCCATAGTCATGGTCATACCAATAATCTACCCATCTTTACACTCAAGTCAAAGAGAACTTCCATCACCATAATTATAAAATATAATCAAGGACAAATATTAGAGAATTATAATTTCATTTATCCAGAATTCAAGAATATCCAAATTATCGACATGAAGATAAAAACATGGATCCAATCAAAGATAAAAAAATATTTTTTTTACCGTGAATAGTAACTCGCGAATAGTAACTTGTCATGAAAAGATGAAAATTTCATAACAAGTTCAGACCAATATTCCAGTGAAATAATATTTCGTACGAGTATGAATGAATATACGAAACTGTAATTGGATTTTCACCCGTCATGCGGTAATCCGCGTAGACAAATCATTTCCACAATTTAATAGAAATGAATACGAAGGGTGATTCACCACGCATGCGGTAATCCGCGTAGACAGGTTATTCCCACAGATTATTAAGGAATTAAATGAATACAAAAAATTTTCACCAGGCATGCGGTAATCCGCGTAGACAGGTTACTCCCACAGATCAATAAAGAATGAATACGAAGGGTTATTCACCATGTATGCGGTAATCCGCGTAGATAGGTTACTCCCACAGATCAATAAAGAATAGAGTAACAACCCTTACGAGTATTGAAAGAAAATAGCATTTTTTATGAATATAAAAAAAATAATACCCCTTACGAGTATAAAATCACATCTTTTACTAAAATATTCTTTATCAAAATATCCTTTACACAAGATAATATCATTTACGAAAATAATATTATTTACGAAAAATAACCTCCTTTACGAAACATAATAACATCCCTTACCTCAGTAGAAGATTAAATATTGAAATAGTAACAGAATACTCTTCTTCTTTCTCTCTTATTCTCTCTCTATAGCTTGATTATAACTTTGCTCTTCAAAATGGTATGAAAAATATGAATGGATGGAAGAGTATTTATAGGCTAGAAATTTTTTTGGTTAATTATATTTTAGTACCTCCATCTTTGCCTAAAATTTTAATTTAGTCCCTTAAGTTTATAAATCTTGTACCTCCACCCCTGCAACTACCCACCAACTATTTATTATCCACCAACAAGTGGGTCCCACATGTTAACCACCCATTAATTGCTCATTTATCCGATTAATTCTCCGTTTGGTCAATTTAACATTCGAAAATCAACTATTATCGAAATAAATATCGTTTTCTACTAACATTAATATTTCCAACACAATAAAAATATTTTTATCAACCATTCATCAATTTTTATTTAAATTAATATTACAGAATCACAATAATGACAATCAGGTCGTTCCCAGGAAAGAGGGGGCCTTCCAATAAAGATTTCTTCTTACTGGCGCGTAATTAACTAACCCCTTTCCTAGACAGAATTTTTTAGACATTGCCAATAATGTTATCTAATAATATCATTTAAATAATATAACTGACCATTATTGATTTAATAATATAAAATATTATGCAGATGATACTTTGACAATAATTGAATCAATAATATGATATAATGTGCAACAATTACTGTAGTAATTATTGAATACTGAGTGACTTCTTACGTAAGCATCAATAATCAAAGATATTGTCCAATACCGTGTGCTACTTTGCAACAACGCGTATTACTGTATTTTTATTACCGGGTATTTTAACAGTTTAACGGTAAAAATTTTGCCGTGAAAATGTTATTTCTGTCGCTTTCTATATCCGACAATTATTCCGTTGTGGGGTCCACCAATGACTGTGCCGTCGTACGAATATTCTCCGACAAAAGAATATTTCCCGACACAACGAATATGTTATGACCACTTGCTTACTTTGTTAAATTTGCACATATCACCCTGAACTTTAACCTTTTATCAATTTAACCATTAACTAAATAGAATAATAATTCTAAATTTTTTTTAATACTTTCATTTCATAAAATTCAGGGTCTTACACAATGTTATTCAATTATTTTCTTAATCTTTATGCACAACACAATTTTAAAATGTCATATATTATGAGACGTAGGGAGTAGAACTCAACCTTCAGTTGCTCCATTTATTGCCAATAAATGAGAGTGGGTCTCCTACTTTATTGTTGATTTGAAGACACGTGAATGGTTTTCCATAGATTTAGCAAAAAAAGAAAAGAAAAGTAAAATGAAATAAAATTACTAAATTGAAATTAAAAAAAACTTTACATGAATTGGAGGCTATACTATGTAAGATTTCAACTATGTCAAGACAAATAATTTAGTAAGTTGTTAGAGAGAGCCCAACAATATATATTATGATTTCAATTAATACTACACCTTATGTCAAATGCACACGTGGGAAGTAAATTTGAGATTTTCTATGTCGACATGAGAATTAGATACGAGTATTTTATAATTTCACATATTTATATTTTGACCCAATTTTCATGTCCTCATAAAGTTTTTGAGTAAATTTAAGTGCATTCATAACATCAAAATTAACTAATTCGATGTACTCATAATGACACTTAAATACTCCATTCGTTCCTTAATATAAGTCGTTTTAGAGAAATATTTTTGTTCTTTAATATAAAAGTCGTTTGAGAATTTCAAGTACTACCTCCGTCTCACAATAAGTGATTTTTTAGGCTTAACAATTTTTTCCAAAATAAGTGATGTGTTAGAACTCCAATATAATTTTTATAATATTTTCCCATATGTGTCCTTATGCAGTAAATGATATTTATTGCGTATTTATTAGGAAGTTGAAAGGTTGAAGAAAGAAAAAGAGATACCCAAAGACAATAAAAAATAGACCCAAACAAAACAAAAAATATATATTAAAGGTATTTTTATAATTTTAGCTTGTATATTGGTATGTATGATTTAAGCTAAAAAAATACTTATTATGGGACGGAGGTAGTAAGTATTAATTATTTAATTTTAATATTACCCCAAGTATTAAATATAACTTTGATTTTCTTACTATTATCTGTCCAATAAATAATACTTTTTTTTAATATAAAGATAATATAAATAATTAATATTATATTTAATATTTTATAATCAATTTTTAAATACTTGTGTATAATTTTAAAACCACGTATATTAAGAAACGGAGAGATTACTTAATAATGCTTCACATAACTTTGGTAGTTAGCCCACTCCATTTAATGATTTAACTTTTTGGATTAAAAACTTTAACCCATCTTGTCACCAATAAAATTAAATGGAAAAATAGAAAAAAAAATTAATTGGCGTAGGGTGGGGGACATAAAAGCCTTACGGTCCTCTGCACAAAAAATAACTGAGACATGGGCTACATAATGAATGATGGATGACTTTAGTCTTTAGTCTAGTCTATAATATATGTTTTAAAAAGTAAAATGCAAGCTTTATTATGCTTTTAAGGAAGAATTTGGAATCAACGGTAAATTTGGAGTTATTGAGTTCGACACCTGACATCAAATATAGAGGTCACGGATCGTAAGCGTAAATTTGTTATTAAAAATTTTAATCGGAGAGAGAAGACATAAGGGGTGTTTGATAAAAATTGAATGAATCTGAATCTGAATGAGCTGAATCTGAATCTGAATGAAAAAAATTACTTGATAATTAATATGTCTAAAATATCTGAATGACATAATTTTATTATTTTACCCTCTGAAAAAATTCAAAGTTGTTGTAAATTTATTTAATATAATAGTTATTTTTTTAATTTTTTGGCTTTTTTAAATATTTTTTATTTTATTCAGCTGCTCATTCAGCCTTTCAGTCAAAAAAATCTGACTTAGTCATTCAACTCAATTATTTGATCGATTCAGCCATTCAGACGAGTTTTTTTCAAAACAAATACACTTAATGGCGGACCGATTCAGCCATTCAGATGTGTTCAATCCTAAACAAACAGACCCATAATTATTACTACTAATGCATATAAATTTCGTTACTTTTAGTTGAAATAATTGCAAAATTTATAAATAAGAATTAAGCTGTTAAAATATGATTACTACTTAAAAATTTTGTTATTTTCAAAGTTTAAAGTAATTCACAATTTTGTTACAGGAATCAACTCATAAATATCAATTTGTTTTTTTTTCTCCGTTCTTTGTGGCATTAAAAGTGTTTTAGTTTTAGTTAATTTTAGCCATTTTAAAAAATAATAAAAAAATTAGAAAAATTTTAAAAAGGATTTTAGTAGTAGTTAAATTCTAGTCACATACTAAAGACCAAAAAATAAATAAATTTAGCTTTGCCTTGTTATTATCTATAATAATAAGATTGAACTGTTCATTTTCATTTTAATTTTAATTCAATGACTTAGATTTCATCTCAATTCATCCAACTTAATCTAGAAGCTCACATTTCATCTCACACAAAAAAAATCACGCCCAAATCATGGTCATGTTGAATAAATTATATCGGAACGTGCTATTGCATAGAATAAAATCAAATAAATTAATCATAATAATTAAGTACTTACATGAATTGAGAGAAGACATCTTGTATGTATCAAGCTTCCGATGTCCGTAATGATAAAGGTCTTCAATTGCCTCTCTCAATCTTAATAATGGATGTATAGGTGTGTATAAATTTTTTGAGACGGCAACTGGGACCAAATCCTAACTGTTTTATTTATTAGATAGCTAAGGGTCAAAATCGTCCATCAAGATTATGAAACTCTAGGGCCCATTATGCCAACTTAATATTAGTAATAATATTTATGGGCCACACAATTAATTACCAAACCCATAAATAAAGTAATAAATTAATGTAAGCCCAATAATTACATAAATAGTAGAGGCCACATAAGTGAATAAAATATTCTAACATTCTCCCACTTGTCGAAATACTATTTATATATAAAATATAATGCTTACAATAATTAATTTGGCTAAGTATTAATTTAATATCTACATCCTGTTTAAATAAAAACACCAATGCGAATCAATACTATCGTTGTGTCACTATTAACACAAGATCCCCATTAGTTACACAATTAGTACTTTTATTAGAACAAAGATTAACATTAAGCATAACAGGTATGAATAGAGTTTACATAAGTGGTAATATATTAAACTCATTCATATGGTCCAAAATTAACATAATCGTTACGTTTGCTCATAAATTCTCAAGTGTGCACAATAAAGAGAATAGCAAACCATAAACATAATGTGAAGTTCAAAACAACGAGCTCAAAATTGTTGTCTTACATCAAAATAACTCATTAATTAAGACTACTAGTTAAACTCATGCCGGCATTATGCTCTAAAAAGAGCTTGGGTGGTAAGCCTTTCGTAAGTGGATCCGTATATCATGCGAACTAATATACTTAATGACAACGTTTTGATCTTCAACTCTTTCCCTGACAAATAAGTACTTAGTGTCGAGGTATATTCCAGTACAACTCGGACCGGTGCTGTTGGAAAAACAAACAGCAGAATCATTATCACAAAATACTTTCAATAGCCTTGAAATGGAATCTATAATTTTAAGTCATGAAATAAGATTCCTCAATAATACGGCGTGACAAGTAGCATGATAACAAGCCACATATTATGCCATCATCGTGGAAGTGGTAGTTAACTCCTGCTTATGAGTTCTCCACGAAATAGGGCCTCTTGAAAGCATAAAGATATACCCTGATGTAGATTTCTTTTCGTCTTTACACTTAGCAAAATCAGAATCAGAATAACCAACAACTTCAAGATTATCTGTTTTTTTTGTTTTTTTTTTGAATGTAAGTATAAAATTCTTAGTGCCCTGTAAGTAGCGTAAAATATTTTTGGCTGCTTTTCAGTGATCCAAACTTGGATTTGACTGATAACGTTCAAGCATTCCAGTTACATACGCTATATCTGGACGTGTACAAACTTGAGCGTACATAAGACTCCCAACCACAGAAGCATAGGGAATAGGATTCAATTGATCACGTTCAAGTTTATTCTTAGGATATTGATATGAGCCAAATTTGTCACCCTTAACAATAGGGGCAACAGTAGGGGAGTAATTTTGTATGTTGTATTTATTAAGAACTTTGTCAATATAAGCTCTTTGGGACAATCCTAATATCCCGCGAGACCTATCTCGATGAATTTCAATACCTATAACATAAGAGGCTTCACCGAGATCCTTCATATCAAAATTTTAGAAAAAAAACGTTTGGTCTCATGCAACATGTCTAAGTTATTATTTGCAAGTAAAATATCATCAACATACAAAACAAGAATAACAAATTTACTCCCACTGACCTTTAAGTATATGCATTGATCCACTATATTTTTCTTAAAATCAAAAGTACTCATCACCTCGTGAAACTTAAGATACCATTCTCTAAAAATTTTGTATGCCTAGTCTCAATAATTTTAGTGGTATGTGAGGGACAGTAAAATCGAAAAACCCTTAGATCTCTCAGGATATCCAAAGAAATGGCAACTAATGATTTTAGAGTCAAATTTTATTATTTTTGACTAGTAATTAATAAACGTAATGAAAGATTTGTTGTGACGCCCCCAAAATAGGTCTAGTCAACCCAAACCATTCTAAGTCGTCAAATACATGATACAGAATTCAAATACAAACTATCACACGGTCGTGCAAAATACGACCATACAACTGTGAGTGTCCATACAAATATGTAGAAAATATTAACAATCAACTAAGTCCTCATTACAATTATTATCACACTATTTATCAAAAATAATGAAGACTACTACTGCTCTAACTCGGACCATCACTCTGTCCCCCGACTAGTTCCCGCAACATTCTCATTCTCTGAAGAGGACAATAGATGAAAAGGATGAGCTCAACTAGCCCAGTAAAGAATATTATGACTAAGATAATGGAAAATAAATTATCGTTAGTCTTCAAAAATTCAGATAAAATATTATTGACAACAAGTTTTAGATCAATATTCGCAGCGGAAATAACCATTCATTAGAAGAGTTAAGTAGAGAATGAAGTCTACTATCTTTTATGATTTAAAAGTCCATCATCAATATTTTATCCCTGTAACATCAATCAATATACATCTCAAATTAAATATTCATCTTTGCACTACGGGCCAAAGATATTCATTTGTATCACCAGTGGTCATGTTCAACTCAACACCTGTCCATCTTTGCACAACAACCAAAGATATTAATCAGGTAATCATTCATCTTTGCTCTATAGGCCAAAGATATTCAGTTATATAACCTTTTAAGACTGAGGATGATGAAAAACAATATAAATAACGAATCCAGTGAAATAAAGGACAAGATTAAGGATTCGTATTTTAGTTTATCAAAGTTCAAGAATATTTCATAATAATACTTTGTGGAGCAAAATTCAAGAATAAAGCTCAAAACTTAGATCCAATCAAAGATAGTAACCATAACAGACAATTTGGACAAATAGAATAAAATTTACTTTTTTCGTGAAAAGTGCCGTATACGTGAATAGTGCCGTATACATGAATAGTAACCCCGACGAAAAAAGTAAGAATTTTATAATAAAATTCATGACAATATTTTGGCATAATGATATTGAAAAGAATAACATCATTTATGAAAGAAATAACATCCCTTACCTCAAAAGAATAGTACTTCTGGCTGGAATATCGGATATAATACCGAAGGAAACTTGCACTGAATAGTAATACTCAAAGTATCTAAATACTCACAAAAATACGCTCGATATTAGAGAGAGAGAAAACTTCTGATTCTGGTGTGATTTTCAATTCTAACCTAAGCACCCTATTTATAGGAAAAGCTTAGGATGTCAAAGTAGACTTTTTTAATAAAATAATATATTATTTTAAAAAAATCTCCAGCCGCCTCGTGGGTAAAAATTCAGCATTTTCCACACCAACCAAAAGTGGGGCCCACCATTTTATAAAAAAAATATTTATTTTCCGAAACTTAAATAATTCATAATAAATAGCCCTTTTGTCAGAAAAATACAAATTCTATGTTTTTTTCATAGAAAATTTAATTCTCTACAACTTTGTAGAAGGAAGTTTTTCCAAATTCCAAACATAAATTATCCAAAATCCATAAACGGATGATTTTTCCCACCAAAATACTGATAAAAACACATCAGCACTAATTCCTTCTTTTATATCCACAAAATAAATATTTCCTTATAATATAAATTAATAATTAATTATTCACAAATAATATTACAGAACTACAATATTGACAACCAGGTTGTTCCCAAGGAAAGAGGGGTCCTTCCGATAAAGACTTCTCCTTACTGGCGCGCAATTAAATGACCCCTCCTAGACAGAACTTCCTTAGACATTGTCAATAATGCTATCTAATAATATTATTCAAATAATATGAATTATTGAGTTGATAATGTGAAATACTGTGCAGTGACAATTATTGAATCAATAATACTAAATATCAACAGTAACAATTATTGAATCAATCATATAAAATAGCAACGTAGCAATTATTGATATAAATATCAACGTAGCAATTATTGAACCAATAAAATATCATGCAATTATTGAATCAATAATATAAAATATTCAACAGTAATTACTGTAACAATAATTGAGTAAGTGCCTTCTCACGTAAGAATCAATAATTCAAAATACTGTGCAATACCGTGTGCTACTGTGCAACACCGCGTATTACTGTATTTTAACCACCGGATATTTCAACAGTACTAACGGTAACAACTACGCCGTTATTTTATAAAAAGGTTATTTCTGTCGCTTTCTATATCCGACAGTTATTCCGTTGTGGGACCCACAAATAGCTGCGCCGTCGTACGAATATTCTCCGACAACAAGAATATTCCACGACCAAACGAATATTCCCCGATAACAATGAATATTTTATAACCACTTGCTCATTTTAAAATATCCACACATTTCACCCATAACTTTTCACATTTATCAAATCAACACCTTACTATTTCGAAATAATATATAAAGGAAATTAAATCTTTATTCATAAAATTCGGGGTCTTACATTTGTGTCCACCAATTTCAGAGAAAAATGGTCCACATATATCAGTGTGAATTACCTTAAGTAGTGCACCATTTCTAGTGGCTCCTTTCTTATTATCTTTCACAAATTTTTCTTTTATACATTCAATACAGTGGTCAAGATCAATAAATCTAGTGAATAAAGAATTCAATCCTTTATAAGACGTTACATTCTATCTTTTGAAACATGGCCTAAGCGTTGATACCACAATTTTGAAGAATTCTCATTATCTAGTTTTTCTTTTATTTCCATTTTTAGCGGTACTTTCTGTCACATTCATTGTTAATTAGGATTCAGCAAAGACATTATCCAAATTTAACTTAATAGAGGTTTCCCTCTAAAGAGCCAGAACCAATAACATGAGAGTAATGATAAATAATTATTTTAATATTCCCAAACTTAAACGAAAATCCATCAACGTCAAGTTTAGTTACAGAAATTAAATTTCGTGTTATAATGGGAACATAAAGAGTATCATATAAATACAAGGTGAAACCACTCTCCAAAAAACTAAAGGAAGAGTTCATACAGCTTCAACTTGTACAGACTCTCCATTGCCAACTTTAATGGTTCTTTCCCCCGTTTGGAGTGTCTTCTTTGAAAGGAATCCCTGTAATGAATTAGTAATATGAACCATAGCACCAATGTTAAGCCACCATGTATTAGAAGAAATATCAATTAGAAAGGATTCATAAGTTACAAAATTGAAATACCTTTCTTTTCAAGCCATTCTCTGAACTTAGGGCATTCTTTCTGAAAATGTCCTTGCTTCTTACAGAAGCGACATTTAGGACCTGCCTCAGAGTTGTCACCTGAATAATTTTCCTTATTTGTTTTGGTAGAAATTGACTTATCCTTATTCTTAAAACCTTTGCCATTTTTATGAGCCTTTTTCTTATGGAATCCAGTGGTAGTCAAATGAGCAACATCAGGTTTTTCAATCTTAAGCCTTTCTTCTTCTTGGACGCATATGGCGATTAACATGCTCATCTTCCATTTTTCTTTCTGCGTGTTATAATTGATCGTAAATGGATCAAATTGTGCAGGAAGAGAAGTCATAATGAAGTGAACAAGAAAACCCTCAGAAATCGCCATGTCCATACCCTTTAATTTAAAGGTCATGTCGTTCATCATCATAATGTGCTCGCGCACTCCACTAAACCCATCATACCTGCTAGTGAGCATTTTCAAAATAAGGGTACTTGCATGAGTTTTAGAAGAACCCTTAAATTGTTCCTCGACTGAAGTTAAGTACTCTTTAGCATTCTCAGAGTCAGGAATGGCTCCTCGAATAGCTGTCGTGATAGAGTTTTTCATAATCATAAGGGAAATGCGGTTGGATCGCTCCCACTTTTCATAAGTAGCTTTTTGCTCAATTGAGCTTGTATCTGTAAGTGGAGCAGGAGGATCAACTCGTAATGCATAGTCCAAATCCATAACGCCGAGAATAATTTTCACTTGCTCTTTCCAAACAGTAAAATTAGTTCCATTCAAGGCTTCAATTCCAGAGAGATACCCAGAAATACTAGTTGGAGTCAATGCTGAAACACAATCAAGCTCATAAGCATGCTTACAAAAAACTAAAGGAAATCCACAATGTACAACAATAATTAATAATTAATCATAATAAAACCAACTGTAGGGCAAGCAGTTAGTTACATAAAATCTATTTACAACACCCAAAAATAGATTTTAATGAGATGTTGATGCATAATTATCAATCTTTCGTTGGTCCAATTAATAATATGCTAATAACATCCCCATAAAATAATGCACAACATATTTATCCACGCATCACCGTTGGGCAGAAACGAAATAAACATGTCACTTATGCAATAAAATTCCATTTAATAAATTCTAATTCTAATTTTTCGTTGGGTAAAATTAAAATCTTCATTTATTAAATGTAACATTATGTGACTTTTCTTAGTCTTTAATTGTTTCAATTAATAACCCTCCGTTGGGCTGATTATTAATTTTAAGAACAAAAGAGTCACGCATACATATAAATTATTATGATCAAACTCAAATATTAATCAAGTTTGAAAAGTAACATTATTTATAATTTACGTGTAACAACTTAAAAGCCCTAATAATATATCACATCATGTTCTAAAATATTAAATTAAAATATTTAATTATGAACATGAATTAATATATTATCAATTCACCATAATCAGGCACATATTAATTTAGCATAAAAGATGTATATGATATGGTATGAATATTATGATTAAATATTCATGAAACATAATCGTAATTTCCAAAACAGTGTACTGTTCAATTACATAATCATACTATTTTCGAAACATAATAAAAGGTATACTGTATAATAAAAGTATACTGTATATACTATATAATAAAAGGTGTATATACTGTTCGTAAAAGGTGTGTGCAATTTAAATGAGCATCCATAAAGCAAATTATGCAGCAACGTGAAGTCGTGAATAGTCATAGATGATAATAGATAGTGAAACAAAATTACGTTACTTTCGGAGACATACCCAATAAATTCTGCGAAATTATAATTATATATCTATGCAAGAATTATATATATATATATATATATATATGTTTCAATATTCTGAAACATGATTCCGTTCAACAGGTTCAGCGGAATTAAAATTCTAGCATAATATCATAATTAATTTATTCTATACAATAACGTAACCATGCTCTTGATACCAGATGTTGAATAAATTATATCGGAACGTGCTATTGCATAGAATAAAATCAAATAAATTAATCATAACAATTAAGTACTTACATGAATTGAGAGAAGACATCTTGTATGTATCAAGCTTTCGCTGCGCATAAGGGTAAAGGTCTTCAATTGCCTCTCTCAATCTTAATGATGGATGTATAGGTGTGTATAAATTTCTTGAGACGGCAACTGGGACCAAACCCTAACTATTTTATTTATTAGATAGCTAAGGGTCAAAATCGTCCATCAAGATTATGAAACCCTAGGGCCCATTATAGCAACTTAATATTAATAATAATATTTACGGGCCACACAATTAATTACCAAACTCATAAATAAAGTAATAAATTAATACAATATGTAAGCCCAATAATTACATAAATAGTAGAGGCCACATAAGTGAATAAAATATTCTAACAGGTCATCCCTACACGCTACGCCCTCCTGTATCGGGGCTAAATTGAATAGGGTCAAATTTTACTGGGTCTACGCGGGTGCAAATTATGGAGAGTTTTCGAATAGGAAGAAGGTGAATTAACTCGTAGAAAAACAAGGGTCTGGAGAGAAAAATAGTAAGAGAACAGAGGCAAGAAGTAGAGAGAGAAGCTGACCTATTGTTGAATATCTTTAGCCCGTAGTGTAAAGATGACCTGTTGTTGAATGTCTTAGGCCCATAGTGCAAAGATGACATGTTGTTGAATATCTTTGGCCTGAGTGCAAAGATGAAATGATTAACATGATTATGAACAGGAACTGTGATTTGGTTAACCATGATCTTTGATGTTTCAGGTAAAGACAAGTGATAAAAATTATCTTCGTTCTGGTTGGGAAGAGGAATTTATGAACATAATTATGATTATGAATTATTCACCTGATTGTGGACAGGAATTGTTGATTGATGTTACAGAGATAAAATATTATTGGTGGACTTTTAATATGGGGAATATAATAGGCATTATGGTCTATTTGACTCTTCTAATGGATTGTTCGTTCCATTGCAACTATGGTTGAAATTTTTTATCATCTACCATATGTTATAAATCTCTGATTTAATACTGATGAAAACTATTGATAATTTAATTATCTGTAGTCATGATATTCTTTACTGGGCTATTTGTGCTCACCCTTTTGCTTCACAATTTCTTTCAGGTAATAAGAGTGTAGCTGGGTCGAGCGAGGATAACAAGAGAATAGAGTAATGGTCGGTGACTGTTGAGTTTCTCAATACATTATAAAACAGCATGACAATATATAATTGTATTGAGAACTTTAAATGTGTGTGTCGTATTGTATACACCATTTAATCGTTAATTTTGGTGATCCAAATAGGGTGAGGTGTTGTCCAAGGTTGAAGCACCATGAAAGTTACATTTTGGTATTAGTGGTATTTGTATTGAAACTCACAGTTTTAACTGTGGTCGTATTTTGTACGACAGTTTAAAAGTTAGAATTTGAAGATTTGTATTTGAATTTTTGTTAAGTATATTTCGTGGCGACCTAAAATCGGTTGGTTTGACTGGACCTATTTTGGGGGCGTTACATACACATTATTTACAAAACATGAAAGAATAGTCTATTTCCGTTAAGGATTTAACAAAAAAATTACACGGCAATATGTGACATTACTTATGTGGATTAAATATATAAGTAAAACACCAAAAATGTTGAGTAATAAAAACTCCAAATTTACAAATCATACCTTTAAAGTTGAAGAACTTGTCAGAAGCGTTAATTCCCAAATCGAAGCCCAAATTGATTCTAGCGAGGAAGAAGAGAAGAAGATAAGCGAATAACTGACGAAGAAGATAAACAAAGAACATGAGTAGCTCAAGCGAAATTAGCATAACAAATCGCGGCGATGAGTGGGTGATGCATAGAAGTCCGATGACATGCCAATGTTGTGATGCCCCAAAATAGGTCTACACAACCCATTTTGAGTTGTCAAAATATATGGTACAGAATTCAAATACAAATCTTCCTATTTGCAACTATTAATCTGTCGTGTAAAATACGACCACGCATAAACTGTAAGTTTCAATACAAATATTGCGTCCTATATAACACGAATGCTCAAATTAAGTCATCATTACAATTATTGACACACTATTTTATAGAATAGTGAGGACTTTTATCTCGGATCATTACTCCACTCTCTATCCAACATACCTTGCTTATCCCCCTTTAGCGACGGACCGAGCGACGGTTCGGTCCGTCGCTATATATACAACCGTTGTTTATATGTTTTTCGTCGCTAAAAGCTAAGACGACGGTTGTATATATAGCGACGGATCGAACTGTCGCCCAATTCGTCGGTCCGTCACTAAAGAGGGTAAGCAAGGTATGTTGAATAAACGGTAAGCTTAAAGTTGTGGGTCGCGTTTCAATGAAAACTAACTAATTTAATATTTAACTGGAAATATTTTTTTTGAAAGTGATGACGTGGGCATAAGAAATGACAACTAAACGCCCTACTGGACTGCTTTAGTCGGAAATTAGTGTATTAGCATAAAATTGCAAAAGTGATATAGTAATGCTTGACTAAGAATATTTGAATCATTCCGTCTTAAGCTTCGTTGGTTCCAAGAAAATGATTTAATTTTTTAATTATGAATAAACTAAATTAAGAATGTGTTAACGGAAAGTGGTTAGCATGAAGTTAACTTTAATTAATTGACCAATATAGTGTCAACACGCAAGTCGGAAGGTGATCTCTCTGCATATCAGAACTGTATTGGTCAATTGATTATTTTTTTCAGCAACAGGTGCTGTCAGTCTGTCACACAAACACCAACAAATGAGTTTTGAGGTCTAGGCTAAAAAATTAATCACCTTTGCCTGGCCTTGACCAAAAAAATTGAATAAATCAAATAAATAAATATTTCATTACTCTAATAAGATATGACGTTTTAAATGATTTATTTGTCTCAAATTATTTGTCATTTTATATAATCTAGGAGAATTAATTACAATCTTGTCAAAATTACCCTTTATGGAAAAATATTATAGATGAGAGAGAGTATGAGATAAGTATGGTAATAAATAGAAATTTAAGGATATTATAGGCAATTAATATTATATTTAATATTATTCAATCATTTTCTTAATCTTTATGCACAGCACAACTCTAAAATGTCATATATTATGAGACGTAGGGAGTAGAACTCAACCTTCAGTTGCTCCATTTATTGCCAATAAATGAGAGTGGGTCTCCTACTTTATTGATTTGAAGATATGTGAATGGTTTTCCATAGATTTAGCAAAAAAGAAAGAAAAAGAAAAATGAAATAAAATTACTAAATTGAAATTAAAAAAAACTTTACATGAATTGGAGGCTATACTATGTAAGATTTCAACTATTTTAAGACAAATAATTTAGTAAGTTGTTAGAGAGAGCCCAACAATATATATATTATGATTTTAATTAATACTACACCTTATGTCAAATGCACACGTGGGAAGTAAATTTGAGATTTTCTATGTCGACATAAAAATTAGATACGAGTATTTTATAATTTCACATATTTATATTTTTACCCAATTTTCATGTCCTCATAAAGTTTTTGAGTAAATTTAAGTGCATTCATAACATCAAAATTAACTAATTCGATGTACTCATAATGACACTTAAATACTCCCTTCGTTCTTTAATATAAGTTGTTTTAGAGAAATATTTTTGTTCTTTAATACAAGTCGTTTGAGAATTTCAAGTACTATCTCCGTCCCACAATAAGTGA
Source organism: Panax stipuleanatus (assembly GCA_020205555.1). Classification (NCBI taxonomy): domain Eukaryota; kingdom Viridiplantae; phylum Streptophyta; class Magnoliopsida; order Apiales; family Araliaceae; genus Panax; species Panax stipuleanatus. Next base: position 131,211,191 of record CM035122.1, on the reverse strand, counting down.
TTGTTTAGGTTTAACAATTTTTTCCAAAATAAGTGATGTGTTAGAACTCCAATATAATTTTTACATTATTTTCCCATATGTGCCCTTATGCAGTCAATGGTATTTATTGCGTATTTATTAGAAAGTTGAAAGGTTGAAGAAAGAGAAAGAGATACCCAAAGATAATAAAAAAAAGTCCCAAACAAAACAAAGAAAATATATTAAAGGTATTTTTGCCATTTTAGCTTGTATATTGGTATGTATAATTTAAGCTAAAAAAACACTTATTATGGGACGTAGTAAGTATTAATTATTTAATTTTTAATATTATCCCAAGTATTAAATATAATTTTAGTTCTCTCACTATTATCTGTCTAATAAATAACACTTTTTTTAATAAAAAAATAATATAAATAATTAATATTATATTTAATATTTTACAATCAATTTTTAAATACTTGTGCATAATTTTAAAACTATATTAAGAAACGGAGAGATTACTTAATAATGCTTCACATAACTTTGGTAGTTAGCCCACTCCATTTAATGATTTAACTTTTTGGATTAAAAACTTTAACCCATCTTGTCACCAATAAAATTAAATAGAAAAATAGAAAAAAAAATAATTGGCGTAGGGTGGGGGACATAAAATCCTTACGGTCCTCTGCACAAAAAATAACTCAGACATGGGCTACATAATGAATGATGGATGACTTTAGTCTTTAGTCTAGTCTATAATATATGTTTTAAAAAGTAAAATGCAAGCATTATTATGCTTTTAAGGAAGAATTTGGAATCAACGGTAAATTAAATGAATCTAAATCTGAATCTGAATGAGCTGAATCTGAATGAAAATAATTATTTGATAATTGACATGTCTGAAACATCTGAATGACATAATTTTATTATTTTATCATCTGAAAAAATTCAAAGTTAATTTATTTAATATAATAGTTATTTTTTTAATTTTTTGGCTTTTTTAAATATTTTTTACTTTATTCAGCTGCTCATTCAGCCATTCAGTCAAAAAAATCTGACTTAGTCATTCAACTCAATCATTTGATCGATTCAGCTATTCAGATGAATTTTTTTCAAAACAAATACACTTAATGGCGGACCGATTTAGCCATTCAACCATTCAGATGTATTCAGTCCTAAACAAACAGTCCCATAATTATTACTACTAATACATATAAATTTCGTTACTTTTAGTTGAAATAATTGCAAAATTTATAAATAAGAATAAGCTGTGAAAATATGATTACTACTTTAAATTTTTGTTATTTTCAAAGTTTAAAGTAATTCACAATTTTGTTACAGGAATCAACTCATAAATATCAATTTGTTTTTTTCTCCGTTCTTTGTGGCATTAAAAGTGTTTTAGTTTTAGTTAATTTTAGCCTATTTAAAAAAAAAATTAGAAAATTTTTAAAAAGGGTTTTAGTAGTAGTTAAATTCTAGTCACATACTAAAGACCAAAAAATAAAGAAATTTAGTTTTGCCTTGTTATTATCTATAATAATAAGATAGAACGGTTCATTTTCATTTTAATTTTAATTTAATGACCTAGATTTCATCTCAATTCATCCAACTTAATCTAGAAGCTCACATTTCATCTCACACAATAAAAAAAAAATCACGCCCAAATCATGGTCATCCCTACACGCTACCCCCTCCTGCATCGGGGCTAAATTGAATAGGGTCAAATTTTATTGGGTCTACGCGGGTGCAAATTATGGAGAGTTTCCGAATAGGAAGAAGGTGAATTAACTCGTAGAAAAACAAGGGTCTGGAGAGAAAAATAGTAAGAGAACAAAGGCAAGAAGTAGAGGGAGAAAATAGAGAGGGCGGAGAAAGTGGGCCGACTAAAAAACGAAGGTGTTGAATATTGGAAAGAAGATTATCGGAGAAGGCGGAGGTCTATAAATATTCTTCTTTACCCAACAAATACAATATGAAGAGTGTGGCAAGTATTATATTAAGTGTGATGTTTAAGATGTAAGACCCCAAATTTTATAAATAAGATTTAATTTTCTTTATATATTATTTTGAAATAGTAAGGTGTTGATTTGATAAATGTGATAAGTTATGGGTGAGATGTGCAAAGTTCACAAAGTAAGCAAGTAATTATAAAATATTCGTTGTGTCGGAGAATATTTGTTTGGTCGAGGAATATTCTTTTTGTCAGAGAATATTCGTACGACGGCGCAGTCATTGATGGATCCCACAACGGAATGAATGTCAGATATAGAAAACGACAAAAATAACCTTTTTATAAAATAACGGCGTAATTGTTACCGTTAGTACTGTTGAAATACACGATGGTTAAAATATAGTAATACGCAGTGTTGCACAGTAGCACACGGTATTGCACAGTATTTCGAATTATTGATTCTTACGTAGGAAGGCACTAACTTAATTATTGTTACAGTAATTACTATTCAATATTTTATATTATTGATTCAATAATTGCATAATATTTTATTGGTTCAATATTTGCTACGTTGATATTTTATATCAATAAGTGCTACTTTGCTATTTTATATTAGTGATTCAATAATTGTCATTGCACAGTATTTCAAATTATCAAATCAATAATTCATATTATTTGAATAATATTATTAGATAGCATTATTAACAATGTCTAAGGAAGTTCTGTCTAGGACATTTGAAACAACTAATAGTTTGCAGTGACATGTATAAAAATATGAATTGCATTCGAAACGTGTGTTTTTATTTAATTTTTGAGTAATGAACTATTTCCAGACATAATTAAATTCCCCAAAAAAATACTATAAAGAATAAAAATAGAATGAATTCATAAAATGGCAGTTAAAGACAAACTTTTAACAGTGTCAAACGTTGAAACGTCTGTAGACTCGATCTCTAATTAGTTTTGTTTCATACCTAGAAAACTTTCAATGGTTAAATTGATTTGAGATTGTACCATTACTTCTAATGAACAAAAAACTAACAAAAGTTATGTGGATGGACACACATTTATAGATATATGCAAGAAAATGGGAAAAATGAGTTTATTTTATTTATTTATGACAATTAGTTAGGAATGAATCCATTATAAATTTTCAGCTAATGTTACAATTATTATGTTTAAAATTCACACATTATTAATACAATTAATCATGCATGTGATTTGATAAAATCTCAAATTTAAATGAATTAAATTAGTTAAGATATTAATTTAATATTAAAATTCACGACTGGTATTAATATATTTAAATCGTGTGATATACGTCTTTGGTGTGTTTAATTAATTATTTGTAATTGTTTTGCAAATGATTTTTTTTAATGACGTGTTTTACCAATTTTGTAATAAAATTAGTAAAACGAAAAATAAAAATTCTTTTAGAAGTTACTTTTTCTATCAGAGATTGGTTGAGTTTCTTTTTAATAGTTCATAATTTTCTCCTGCATACTAATTTTATTTTATTCAGAATTAAATTTTTAAGCAAAAAGAGGGGAATGTTGGAGAGGGGGTGGACAGGGTCCTCTCCGGGGGTAATATAGGAATTAACCTATCTACCCTGAGCAAGCGGCACGCTAGGCGTTGAAATGTTTGCGGAGAAAGAGCATGCAACCGACTCAGCCCCCAACACTCCCACTGGCCTTAGCATCTTGCATCCTACTAATAAAGATATATAATTTTCCCAAATTCAGCGATGTGGGAGTTTACTGGGTATAGATTTAATAACATAACTGAGGTTTTTTTTAAAATAAAATAAAATAATATTAATTAACTAAAGATTTCCTATCTGAAATAAATTTATTTGGTAACTAAAGTTTAATAACTAATATAGTTTGTATTATATATTACATTTAATTATTATTTTCTCATTAAATTTCTGCACTATTAATATATTGTCATTGAATAATAAGTTACTATTATGACTTTTTCAAGTCTTACAAATTAACTAAAGAATGTAACTCACCCAAATATATATATATATATATATATATATATATATATATATATGTGTGTGTGTTTGTGTGTGTGTGTGTGTGTGTGTGTGATTATAGAGATTCATGTGATATCCACCTTTGGAACATAGCATAACATTCTTCAGCCTTGTATTCTGGAGCAGTGTGTCCTCCACCCTAAAAAATGTATAAAAACAATACAAACTGTAACAAGTTGCTTAAAAAACAGGAAAAAAGTGAATAGAAGAAAAAAGGTCATGGCCTCAAATTTTTCCAACCAAATGCAGAGGAGGATACAGTGGAGTAAAAAGGATTTTCGTTCTTTTTACCTTCACGATGGCAAAAGTCATCTGATTGGAGTATGCCCTCGTAAAACTACACATCGACAAAGATACAATCTCAGATTACTATTGTACCTATAATTAATCTTAATCATAAAAAAATACGGTCGATTCCGAAATTTACCCAGCATATTGGCCTTGGACAATCCAGGGTCGCCATTCATCAATGATGGAGTAGTTTAGATCTCTTATCCAAGCTTGAGTTGATTGAAATGGAACCACTATGTCATGATCACCGCTGTTGATTAACAACATTACAAAGTATATATATACATCAACGAGTAAAAGTATAAACAATTTTTTTCATTTTCATTTTTTAAAAACGAAATCTTCAACTGAATAACTCTTACAAAAATTTGCTAAAAATTCCCTACTTCATAGATGAATTAAGACTCATTTTAATGCATGGAACATAGTCATTGAACTGACGTGTATACGAGAGATCTATAACCCTTCCTACTAAGATTTGCATGATATGCTCTAGTGTCCATAATTATAGTTTCATATGACACGTTGAAATCGCATCTTATCCATGTCTCTTTCGCTCCCTGAGTTAAGAGAGTCAAAAGTTCATTTTTGTTTCTGTTTACGTTTTAAATATCTTGTATTAACTAGTAATACTAGTGACATACCTTTCTAATATGGAGTGCTTTGCGAACACTCTCGTCCTGAATCCAGTAACTAGAAAGCGAATATGTGTCATCCTGCAGTCATTTATGCAAATTTCATTCATCTCTTCACATTATACTAAATGGTTAATGGAAATATATCGAGTATAGTCTTCTCAGTTAGATCTTGAAACTAGTCTATATTTTGTTTGCAACTACAAGTCATCTCTTCTGTTTTTTTGTTGGGGATGGTCTTGATCTTCATATCCAAAATAAACAAAGGGCATAAGTTAAAGTTATAAAACTGAATTGCGACATGAAACATAATTTCCTGTCACTTTCTTGAAGATTAATCATCTTAATCAAGTATTGGTAAAAAATTTAAATTCCTTTCCTTTTCCTTACTTTGGCTTCAATTTCTTAACTTCCATTTTCCTGCAATCCTTCTTCCTATCTATACGAGAGCCGAGTAAAAAATAGTGTATTAATACATATATATATATATATATATATATATATATATATGTACAAATCTGCATAACTGCTAAATCTGGCACAGTTCAGCAAGCATTTTTCACTCATGATCAAAAGTTCGATGTTAAGTATATGATGAGAGGATACAAGGACTAGGACTTACGCGACACTTGAATGCAGAAACAGATGATTTAGGATTATAAAGCTTTCTGAATCTCTCATTAAGAGCTCTCCTTTCACCTGAGAACGAGTTGCTTACACATTTGGGCTCCAAAATGTGATTTTTAAAAAGTCCACTGCAACACTGCAAAGATGAACATAGAACAGACATTTATCAACTAGGCAAATATGTAAAGCATGGATACATTTGTTGAAATTAAGCATAACTTGCTAACCTGATCGAAAGCCTCTAAATTGCGTGAGCACTCTACGTTGTTGAGATCTAACTTTTGATAGTCATGCCCACAACTTCTCCTCAATGCTATTATAGAAATATGTAAAACATTTTGATGTTTAATGACATTTACATTCATGCACAGTTCTAAAGTTTTGATGAATAGAACTAACCTCATAAAGTTCATCCGATATAATTCCCATCCCATGAGAAAAAGGGATCTGGTAATTTGTCTGAGCAGGGAATGTCGAAGGATTGCCAAGTAGGTAACCCTGAAATTTCACATCAGAAGCACAACCTACTTAAGAAATTTGTACATGTTTTTCTACTCGAGTATGATTCTTCTTCAAGTACATGGTTATGGAGCGTAATTTGTTCACTTCCTTGGGCACTTTTTCCCTGCAATACCCATTTATGCACACTACAGCTAATTAAGTAGTTTGGATTGAAGCATTTTGTTTTTAAGTTTTATTTAAAATTATTGATTATAATTAATAAAGGGACTATAGAACCTAACCTCAAACTCTATGTGGAAATAAGTCAATATGGGCTACAAGAGAATGCCTTCACTGAGACTACTTCAAATAATGTATCTACTGAAACTCAAAACCCTGACAATTTCAATGTAACAGAGAATCTGATACAAATTGAGCTAGCGCTCATCAGTAAAGTAGAATCAATTAAGGTAACAGTTTTGTATATTCAGAAGTGGTTAATTTTCGAAACTGCCAATTTTATTATAACGGAAATGTCCATAAATATTTTTTGTGATGATTCCTTCTTCAGTTTGAGGTTTTACAGAAAAATATTTTCCAAGAAGGGAAATGCACTAAGATGAAGCTGATGAATATCCTCTAGGATCAATTTTAAATGTTAGGACTAAGTCACGATTTTAGCCGATACCTGAAGAGTTGTACGATCAATTTTCTTTGTTTAATTAATTATAAACTCAAATGATACTTATTTGATCAGCCTTAAATGCCTAAAAAAACCTAGGTCTTGTAACAGAAGATAAATTACAATACTTACAAACCTTGAGATCGATATAGTGTTCAATGCCTGCTTCATTTTCTGAATTTTCACAATTGTTAGATAACTGTAGAACACTCTCTTCAACTATGGGATAGCCAAATTCTTTGGATACAATCAAGCATAGTCTTACCATTTGAGATCAGTTGAGTGATAATTGGAACAGTAATTCCCGAGTAAGAGTCTCCACCAACATAGAATGGAATTGAAAGGAATTCAGGATGACTAATCAGCCACTGCAAAACATTTCAAGGAAACAAAATGTACATAAGCAGTTGACAGTAATGCTAATCAGCCAGCTTGAGGTTTATAGTATTTTTTATTACAATATCCCTTTAAACCCATAGACGTAAGATACTGCGGAACGACATGGTTTATACATGAACAAGTGTCTTCATACATTGATTATAAAACTTCATCAATATTGAAATTTCAATTTTTTAATGAAAAAAATTGAATTCTTAACATGCTATTGTCGAAGATCAGAACTTACTAAAAAAATAAAGATCTCCAGGTGGAATGCCTTTTAGGTATGTAACAAAATAAAATATAGACTTTCAATTTGGACAGATGGAGAATAAGAAATCATATACATAACTGTTAGGCCAAGTGATTGAAAGCTTCTTGAGTATAAAGTGATTGAAAGAGGCGAATTTAATTTCAATTTGTAACACTATTTTTTTTTACCTTTTTATGAATGTGGAAGTTGGCTCATTTAAAAGCATGTGTTCATCATAAATTCAATTTATTTAAATACAGAATAATTCATGACATATATTCAACTATAATGTTTCGAAAAAAATGTCATGGAAATTCTCAAACACGAAGATTGAAGGGGGTCTAATATTTACCAAGTACTCCACCTAATTAGAGCTCAAACATGCATGTACAAACTAGTGCAGTAAAAATGTTTTGAGATAGCTAAATGATATATATCTCTGGCTAAGAGGTTACAAAGTCCATACCTTCCTTAGAAATTGGAGGGCTTGAGCACATGCTTGCAGGTCAGTGGAATGAGAAGCAAGGGAAGTCCTTCCGTAGGAGAACCCAGTTCCAACTGGCAAGTCTAGAAAAATTATGCTCGCTATCTACAAGTTCATTACCATGGTACTTGTGATATCCCAGTCCTATATTGAAATGCGATGTTATTACTAAAATATCAAAGTCATAACCTTTAAGATAGACCTGTGGTGGGTAAAGATGACCCAACGATACTCTTGGGACAATAAATTTAAAGCTTAATTCGGGCTCGAGTGGAGCCAGATCGTTACAATGGTACATGGTGTGATGGGTCTAGAACCCATATATCCCCCTAAGAATTGTGATTCTATGGCTCTGTAGACTGTGATTGGACTTGACGAGTACATCAAGGCTTTTAGGTGAGGGAAGTAATATACCCCAAACCCATATTGAAACTTGTGAGTTAGTTTAGTATGCGTATAAAGCATCAACTTTACTCCTTCGAGTACATAGCATTAACTTGTCAAGACTACTTATAAGTCAATTTATAAGTTATAAAATAAGTCACACACGAACACTCAAAAAGTAAAAAACTATTTATAAGTTGATTTGACAAACTTACAAACAGGCCCTAAATGCAATGTCTGATAACTAAGCAAAATACCAATTCAATTAGGAACATTGTTTAATCAACAAATTAAGAAAAAACTGCCCCCCAATATACGGCAGGATTCCTTCTATAATAACAGTTTTGTCATTAAAACATTCATTAATCAAAACTACTTTAATTGATGTTGTTAACCGAAACCAATTAGCTGCGGCAACCACAATCAACACAATCACAAAATTGCTAAATGAGGCCAGGCTTTGAAATTATGAAGTAAAGGGGTGTACCTATTTCATAGAATAGGCCTGTGAAGGAAGTGCAGCCAGGGCCTCCGGTGAGCCAAAGAATAAGGGGGTCCTTTGTAGGATTTCTCTCCGACTTCACAAAATAATAGAAGAGCTGCACATCCTCTGACGCATCAACTCCCACATACCTAACAATTAAACATAAATACAAACATATCTCATAAAAAATCATAATACAGAACATCGTATTTGTCCCAAAAATGCTGCCGTTAGTATACATACAAACAACAGAGCCTGTTCCGGAATGACTTATAAGTCGGTTAGTTTGACTTATAAGTGATTATGATTCGAACATCTTCATAAATTTCATAACTTGGTTTAACTTAATTTTTGACTTATAATATATACATTTACTTATACACTAAACAAGGTTCCCCAAGAAGAGTGATTTTCAAAGTCGATTTACAAAATTTACAAAATTAAAATTTATATAGATTTAAATTTTAAGATGATTATTCATAATAAAGTAAAAATAAAACTATTTTGTGGGGGTATGAATATAGGAGTATTATATATGAGTTGAATACCGAGAGAAAATTAAGCTCACCCGGTTTCGAGATGAAAAGGGAGGGGTCCTTGGAATCCTGGGAGGAACTTCACACTTGAAAATCCTTCAGTTCCATAAAGAAGATGAAGCAGCAAAAACAAGGTGAAGAAATTTAGCTGATAAATGAAGGGGAGTTTTTTCATTGAGTTTTCCATTCCCATCTTCATCAACTTTTAGAGAAAAATTTGAAAGATATTTCTCAATCTCAAATTATATATATATATATATATATATATATATATATATATATATATAACCCATGAGGACACTGCAGACAGTGATAATGATGATCCAGCTGTCCATGTTCTCAGCTAAGTTTTAAATATAGAGAAAAATTTGAAAGATATTTCTCAAATTATATATATGCTTAGAAATATAAATCGTTAGTTTCTTAATATTCTTTATAATAATAATTAATAAATTTTAATTATAAACTCGATGATTGTGGCTTTTTAGTGAAAATGAGTTTAGTAAAAAAAATTCATTACTACATAGGATTAGGTAAGAGATAAGATCATAAGACAGAAATGTGATTGGATCTAAAAATCTTAATTTAATGGGGTTAAATCCATTTTTAGCCACTATACTGACCTCAAGTTACAAATGCATTATAGAATTGAAATTTTTAACGATCAACTCATTGAACTGTACTGTAAGACCGCGAATTTTATGAAATAGAAATATTCAATTTTTCTTATAATGGTTAAATTGATAAAAGGTAAAAGTTGAGGATGATATATGTAAATTTTTTGAAATAAGCAAGTAGTTATAAAATATTCATTGTTGTCGTGGAATATTCGCTTATCCGTGAAATATTCTTGTTGTCGGAGAATATTCGTACGACGGCGCAGCCATTTGTGGGCCCCATAACGAAAAATTATCGGATGAAGAAAACGACACGAATGAGTTTTTTTTTTAAATAACGGCGTAAAATTACCGTTAGAACTGTTGGAATATCCAGTGGATAAAATGAAATAATACGCGTCGTTGCACAGTAGCACACTATATTGCACAGTATTTTATATTATTGCTAATTCAATAATTGTTACTGCACAGTATTTCACATTATCAAATTAATATTTGAATAATATTATTAGATAGCATTATTTGCAATGTCTAAGAAAGTTCTGTCTAGGAGGGGTTATTTAATTGCGCGCCAGTAAGGAAAAATCCTTATCGGAAGGCCCCCTCTTTCCTGGGAACGACCTGTTTGTCAATATTGTAGTTCTGTAATATTATTTGTGAAAACTTAATTATTGATTTAAATAATAAGAAAATATTTATTTAATGCAAAAAATTTTAAAGAGACAATTATTGAGAATTGATATTTTATCTTTTCTGATAAAATAATTTATTTAAATATATTATTATAGTATTACATTATAAGTGTATGATATAATAATATAATAATTGTGATATTTTTACAATAAATACACGATATGAGAAGGAAGAGAGCAAATTGGATCCGGAATATTTTTGTTACAAAAAATATGTTAAATATGTCGGTGGACCCCGTTTTTGACTGAAATATTATTATAGCCTGCAAGTTCGTCCGTATGTAAATTTGGGTCATTTTTCGTTCGAAATTTAGAAAAATTTTATTCTACAAAGTTGTAGAGAATTAAATTTCCTATGAAATGGACATAAGATTCGTATTTTCTAATAAAAGGCTATTTATTATGAATTATTGAAGTTTCAAAAATTAGATCTGAATTGATTTTGTTACAGAAAATATTTAAAACATATTTTTTCTCTAGAAGGTGGGCCCCACTTGTGTAATAATGCTGAAAATTGAAGAGTCCAAGAATTGGTATGTAGGAAAAAAAATTTATTATTATTTTATTAAATTTTCTGCTTTGGTGTTCTAAGCATTTTCCTATAAATAGGGTGCTTAGGTTAAAATTAAAAATGACACCAGAATCAGAAGTTTCTCTCTCTATAATATCGAGCGTATTTTTGTGAGTATTTAGATACTTTGAGTGTTGCTATACAGTGCAAATTTTTTTCAGCATTATATCCAGTTAGAAGTACTATTCTTTTGAGGTAGATGATGTAAGAGATGGTAAGGGATGTTAATTTCTTCGTAAATGATGTTATTTCTTTTAATATCATTATACCAAAATAGTGATATAAATTTTATTGTGAAACTTTTTCCTTTTCGTGTCGGGGTTGCTATTCACGTATACGACACTATTCACGAATACGATACTATTCACAAGTACTATTCACGAAGTATGATTTTTTTTATAAAATTTCTATCTTTTTCATGTCGGAGTTACTATTCACGTATACGGCACTATTAATGTATATGACACTATTTACGAATACGACACTATATACGTATACGGTACTATTTACGAATACGGAGAACTATGCACGGGATACTATGCATAAATTACTATTCACAGGATACTATTCACGACAAAATTGATTTCTTTTTCTGACCAAATTATCGTTGATTTATGAATCTTATTCTTGAAATTAAATTCATATTTTGATCACATTGTTCTTATTATTATATATAATATTTTTATAATCCTGGTGATGGAAGTTGTCTTTGACTTGAGTGTAAAGATGGGTAGATTATTGGTATGACCATGACTATGGATTCTCTTTGGCCAGTAGCGCAAAGATAAATTGTTGACTGGTTTGATCATGACCACTGAATTTACAATTGAATATCTTTAGCTTAAGGGCAAAAGTGAATTGATCAACATGGTTATAATTATTGTTTATATAAATTATAAAATGATTAGATATTTCTTTGAGATATGAATATCTTTGGCTCGTAGTGCAAAGATGACCTGTTGATGAATATCTTTAGCCCGTAATGCAAAGATGACCTGTTGATGAATATCTTTGGCCCGTAGTGCAAAGATGACATGTTGTTGAATATCTTTGGCCCGTAGTGCAAAGATGACATGTTGTTGAATATCTTTGGCCTGAGTGCAAAGATGAAATGATTAACATGATTATGAACAGGAACTGTGATTTAGTATAACCATGATCTTTGATGTTTCAGATAAAGACAGGTGATAAAAATTATCTTTGTCCTGGTTGCGAAGAGAAATTTATGAACATAATTATGATTATGAATTATTCACCTGATTGTGGACAGGAATTGTTGATTGATGTTACAGAGATAAAATATTATTGGTGGACTTTTAATATGGGGAAGATAATAGGCATTATGGTTTATTTGACTCTTCTAATGGATTGTTCGTTCCGCTGCAACTATGGTTAATTTTTTTTATCATCTACCATATGTTATAAATCTATGAGTTAATATTGATGAAAACTATTGATAATTTAATTATCTGTAGTCATGATATTCTTTACTAGGCTATTTGTGCTCACCCTTTTGCTTCACAATTCCTTTCAGGTAATAAGAGTGTAGCTGGGTCGAACGAAGATAACAAGAGAATAGAGTAATGGTCGGTGACTGTTGAGTTTCTCAATACATTATAAAACAGCATGACAATATATAATTGTATTGAGAACTTTAAATGTGTATGTCGTATTGTATACACCATTTAACCGTTGATTTTGTGACCCAAATAGGGTGAGGTGTTGTCCAAGGTTGAAGCACCATGAGAGTTACATTCTGGTATTAGTGGTATTTGTATTGAAACTCACAGTTTTAACTGTGGTCGTATTTTGTAAGACAGTTTAAAAGTTAGAATTTGAAGATTTGTATTTGAATTTTTGTTGAGTGTATTTCGTGGCGAGCCAGAATCGGTTGGGTTGACTGGACCTATTTTGGGGGCGTTACATACACATTATTTACAAAATATGAAAGAATCGTCTATTTCCGTTAAGGATTTAACAAAAAAATTACATGGCAATATGTGACATTACTTATGTGGATTAAATACATAAGTAAAACACCAACAATGTTGAGTAATAAAAACCCCAAATTTACAAATCATACCTTTAAAGTTGAAGAACTTGTCAAAAGCGTTAATTCCCAAATCGAAGCCCAAATTGATTCTAGCGAGGAAGAAGATAAGCGAATAACAGACGAAGAAGATAAACAAAGAACATGAGTAGCTCAAGCAAAATTAGCATAACAAATCGTGGCGATGAGTGCGTGATGCACAGAAGTCCAGTGACATGCCAATGTTGTGACGCCCCCAAAATAAGTTTACACAACCCATTTTGAGTTTTTAAAATACATGGTACAGAATTCAAATAAAAATCTTCTTATTTGCAACTATTAATCTGTCGTGTAAAATACGACCACTCATAAACTGTAAGTTTCAATACAAATATTGTGTCCTATATAACACGAAAATATTCACGCTCAAATTAAGTCATCATTACAATTATTGACACACTATTTTATAGAATAGTGAGGACTACTATCTCAGATCATTACTCCATTCTCTATCCAACATACCTTGCTTATCCCCTTTAGCGACGGACCGAGCGACGGTTCGGTCCGTCGCTATATATACAACCGTCGTCTATATGTTTTTCGTCGCTGAAAGCTAAGACGACGGTTGTATATATAGCGACGGATCGAACCGTCGCCCGATCCGTTGATCCATCACTAAAGAGGGTAAATAATGTATGTTGAATAAACGGTAAGTTTAAGATCCGGACAGTATCTATATATATATAAATATATATTCTTTTTGGTGGTGCAAGTAATCTACTTATAAATAATAAATTGGTATACCAATGATTTGGGAGATAAAGATGGTTGCAACTTGCTAGGTAGGTAATATTGGACATTTACATATAATTTAATGATGTGGACCATTTGGTGGGTATCAATAAATGAGATTGTAAACTGCAGGTCTGCACTACATAAGTCAAAATCAAAATCAAAATCAAAATCAAAATCAATCATAACATAACATCATTCAACCTAACAATCCAATTTGAACGGTTCAAATTGGAAATTAATGTTAGATTTTAAATAAATTTTAATAATACAAAATAATAATAAATATGAATTTTTATTTCAATTTCAAAATCTCGTATTAAATTATCAAACATAACATCTCAATATATTTGGAAATAAATCAGTGAATAGTTGTTATTTTTTAACTTTCAAAGCCCAATACACGCCTACACCTATACACCCTTTTATTCTAGTACTCCTCCCTTCCATTCAAAAATATTGAGATGTTTTTTTATATAGATATATAATTTATTTTAAAATTAAAGATATATTTTTATTTTATATTAAAATGTGATATAATATGTCTAATTTATCAATAATTTTATACCTTCGCTTCTAATATATCTTTTGGTACATAAAACTAGATGCATAAATTAAAGCTCAAACTCGTCACTTGTAATATCACACTATCACTATTATATTCTTAATTAATATTAAATACTTATTTGAGAAAATAAAATAAAATTTTAAAAATTGTCAAATTTAAAAATATATCTTTAATTTCAAAATTATGATAAGATATGAAAGTTGTGGGTCGCGTTTCAATGAAAACTAACTAATTTAATATTTAACTGGAAATATTTTTTTTGAAAGTGATGACGTGGGCACAAAAAATGACAACTAAACGCCCTACTGGACTGCTTTAGCTGGAAATTAGTGTATTAGTATAAAATTGCAAAAGTGATATAGTAATGCTTGACTAAGAATATTTGAATCATTCCGTCTTAAGCTTCGTTGGTTCCAAGAAAAAGATTTAATTTTTTAATTATGAATAAACTAAATTAAGAACGTGTTAACAGAAAGTGGTTAGCATGAAGTTAACATTAATTAATTGATCAATACAGTATCAACATGCAAGTCGGAAGGTGATCTCTCTGTATATCAGAACTGTATTGATCAATTGATTATTCTTTTCAACAACATGTGCTGTCAGTCTGTCACACAAACACCAACAAATGAGTTTTGAGGTCTAGGCTAAAAAATTAATCACCTTTGCCTGGCCTTGACCAGAAAAATTAAATAAATATTTCATCTGTCTAATAATATATGACGTTTTAAAAGATTTTATTTGTCTCAAATTATTTGTTGTTTTATATAATCTAGGAGAATTAATTACAATCTTTTCAAAATTATCCTTTATAAAAAAATATTATAGATGAGAGAGAGTATAAGATAAATATGGTAATAAATAAAAATTTAAGGATATTATAGGCAATTAATATTATATTTAATGTGTGACGCCCCCAAAATAGGTCCAATCCACCCAACCTATTCTGAGTCGCCAAGAAATACATGGTACAGAATCCAAATACAAATCTTTTATATCCAATTATTGTACACAATACGACCACACATAAACTGTGAGTTTCAATACAAATAACAGTACTCGTACTCCTTATCAATGATACGTTACATAAAGGTACAGTCAATAACTGTTTTAGGAATTAAAATATTTAGAAAATTCTCAAGGAAACCTTCGTACATGGGAAGCCATGCCTCTAAATTATAATAGATGTCGTAGGACTTGAGAATTAACCTTGGCTGACCTAATAGACCCCAAAGAAGAACGAGAAGATTACTATCCTGCTCATTCCAATGGTGGGTATTCTCTTGTCATATAATTATCTCAATTTTCTCAAACTGAGAATTATATTCCAACCATACTCCAAGATTATATAGGTAGTGTTCATAGATATAATCAGCAAGTGGATGCGCACAACCATGTCTTATAATAACATGAAGTTGTATGTGGTTAGACATCTTGTATGATAGTGACAACACACCCTTCCAAAGTCGGGTTCACCTCACCTATAGTTGTTCACCAAAATTAACGGTTAAATGACGTATAAAATACGACACACACATTTTAAATCCTTAATACAATTATTCTCATACTTTTTTATGGGAAACTTCAACAGTTATAGACCATCGTTCTATTTCCTTGTTATCCCCGCTCGACCCAGCTATACTCTTATTACCTGAAAGGAATTGTGAAATAAAAGGGTGAGCACAAATAGCCTAGTAAAGAATATTATGACTAAAGATAATTAAATTATCAATAGTCTTCATCAGTAATGAATCAGATCTTTAGAACATTAGTCCTCAACAATGAAAAATCTGATAGAATACAATAGACAACAAGTTTTAGATTAACAACTGCAGCGGAACATGCAATCCATTAGAAGAGTCAAGTAGAACATAATGTCTACTATCTTCTCCATGTTAAAAGTTCACCAACAATATTTCATCCCTGTAACATCAATCAGCAGTTCCTTTCCACAATCATGTAAATAGTTCATGATCATAATTATGTTGATAAATTCCTCTTCGCACCAAAGACGAAAATAATTGTCATCACCTGTCTTTACCTGAAACACCAAATATTATGGTTATACTAAATCACAGTTCCTTTTCATAATCATACTAATAAATTCATCTTTGCACTCAAGCCAAAGATATTCATTTGTAACATCAATGGTCATGATTATATTAGTTTACAGCCTTTAGTCATAATCATGTTAGTCAATTCATCTTTGCACTACTGGCCAAATATATTTAACAGTAACATCAAAGGTCATAATCATGCCAAACACCTGTTCATCTTTGCACTACGGGCTAAGATATTCATCAATCAACAGTTCATCTTTGCACTACGGGCCAAATATATTCATTAATCAACAGTTCATCTTTGCACTACTTGTCAAAGATATTCAAGTTTCATATTTCAAAGATAACGATTAAAATTTAATAAGAAGATTTAGGTAAATACAAATTCAAGTGAAATGATATTAGATGAAACACAAATTTCAAAAAAATATCTAATCATTTCAGAATTTGTAGATGCAATATTTATAACCATGTTGATCAATTCACCTTTGCACTCAAGCTAAAAATATTCAATTGTAAGATTAATGGTCATGATCATATCAGTCAACAATTCATCTTTGCATTACTGGCCAAAGAGAACCTATAGTCATGGTCATACCAATAATCTACCCATCTTTACACTCAAGTCAAAGAGAACTTCCATCACCATAATTATAAAATATAATCAAGGACAAATATTAGGGAATCATAATTCCATTTATCCAGGATTCAAAAATATCCAAATTATTGACATGAAGATAAAAATATGGATCCAATCAAAGATAAAAAAAAATAATATTTTTTTTACCGTGAATAGTAACTTATGAATAGTAACTTGTCATGAAAAGATGAAAATTTCATAACAAGTTCATACTAATATTCCAGTGAAATAATATTTCGTACGAGTATGAATGAATATACGAAATTGTAATTGGATTTTCACCCGTCATGCGGTAATCCGCATAGACAAATCATTTCCACAATTTAATAGAAATGAATACGAAGGGTGATTCACCACGCATACGGTAATCCGCGTAGACAGGTTATTCCTACAGATTATTAAGGAATTAAATGAATACAAAAGGTTTTCACTAGGCATGCGGTAATCCGCGTAGACAGGTTACTCCCACAGATCAATAAAGAATGAATACGAAGGGTTATTCAACATGTATGCGGTAATCCGCGTAGATAGGTTACTCCCACAGATCAATAAAGAATAGAGTAACAACCCTTACGAGTATTGAAAGAAAATAGCATTTTTTATGAATATAAAAAAAATAATACCCCTTACGAGTATAAAATCACATCTTTTATCAAAATATTCTTTATCAAAATATCCTTTACACAAGATAATATCATTTACGAAAATAATATCATTTACGAAAAATAACCTCCTTTACGAAACATAATAACATCCCTTACCTCAATAGAAGATTAAATACTGAAATAGTAACAAAATACTCTTCTTCTTTTTCTCTTATTCTCTCTCTATAGCTTGATTATAAGTTTGCTCTTCAAAATAGTATGAAAAATATGAATGGATGGAGGAGTATTTATAGGCTAGAAATTTTTTTTGGTTAATTACATTTTAGTACCTCCATCTTTGTCTAAATTTTTAATTTAGTTCCTCAAGTTTATAAATTTTGCACCTCCACCCCTGCAACTATCCACCAACTATTTATTATCCACCAATAAGTGGGTCCCACATGTTAACCACCCATTAATTGCTCATTTATCCAATTAATTATCCGTTTGGTCAATTTAACATCCGAAAATCAACTATTATCGAAATAAATGTCGTTTTTTACTAACATTAATATTTCCAACACAATGAAAATATTTTTATCAACCATTCATCAATTATTATTTAAATTAATATTACAGAATCACAATAATGATAACCAGGTCGTTCCTAGGAAAGAGGGGGCCTTCCGATAAAGATTTTTTCTTACTGGCGCGCAATTAACTAACCCCTTTCCTAGACAGAACTTTTTAGACATTGCCAATAATGTTATCTAATAATATCATTTAAATAATATAACTGACCATTGTTGATTTAATAATATAAAATATTATGCAGATGATATTTTGACAATAATTGAATCATTAATATGATATACTGTGCAACAACTACTGTAGCAATTATTGAATACTGAGTGACTTCTTACGTAAACATCAATAATCAAAGATATTGTGCAATACCGTGTGCTACTTTGCAACAACGCGTATTATTGTATTTTTATCATCGGGTATTTTAACAGTTTAACGATAAAAGTTTTGTCGTGAAAATGTTATTTCTGTCACTTTCTATATCCGACAATTATTCCGTCGTGGGGTCCACCAATGACTGTGCCGTCGTACGAATATTCTCCGACAAAAGAATATTTTTCGACACAACGAATATGTTATGACCACTTGCTTACTTTGTTAAATTTGCACATATCACCCTTAACTTTAACCTTTTATCAATTTAACCATTAACTAAATAGAATAATAATTCTAAGAAAAATTTAATACTTTCATTTCATAAAATTCGGGGTCTTACAATCTCCCCTCCTTATGAAATTTCGTCCTCAAAATTTACGTACCTGATAATTTGAAGAGATGAGTATACCTTGCTTTTATTCCAGATTCTATTTTTTCGGTCATTTCTTCTGTATCATGATTTCTCAATTGCTCATTCTACAAATACCGCTTCAAAATAAAGACTAATTGACATATCACAATTTGTCAATTTATTAAGTAAGAAAATTCAGCTTAGGTAAGTCATACATTAGCGAAGTATATTGCTCGTCTCTCCCCTCCTAGTTCTAGATTCAGATATCCGCCAGCGATCATATCCCTAAGCTCTGATACCATTTGTGACGCCCCCAAAATAGGTCCAATCCATCCAACCTATTCTGAGTCGCCAAGAAATACATGGTACATAATTCAAATACAAATCTTTTATATCCAATTATCGTACACAATACGACCACACATAAACTGTGAGTTTCAATACAAATAACAGTACTCGTACTCCTTATCAATGATACGTTACATAAAGGTACAGTCAATAACTGTTTTAGGAATTAAAATATTTAAAAAATTCTCAAGGAAACCTTCGTACATGGGAGGCCATGCCTCTAAATTATAATAGATATCGTAGGACTTGAGAATTAACCTTGGTTGACCTAATAGACCCCAAAGAAGAACGAGAAGATTACTATCCTGCTCATTTCAATGGTGGGTATTCTCTTCCTATATAATTATCTCAATTTTCTCAAACTGAGAATTATATTCCAACCATACTCCAAGATTATATAGGTAGTGTTCATAGATATAATCAGCAAGTGGATGCGCACAATCATGTCCTATAATAACATGAAGTTGTATGTGGTTAGATATCTTGTATAATAGTGACAACACACCCTTCCAAAGTCGGGTTCACCTCACCTATAGTTGTTCACCAAAATCAACTGTTAAAAGACGTATAAAATACGACACACATTTTAAATCTTTAATACAATTATTCTCATACTGTTTTATGGAAAACTTCAACAATTATAGACCATCGTTCTATTTCCTTGTTATCCCCGCTCGACCCAGCTATACTCTTATTACCTGAAAGGAATTGTGAAACAAAAGGGTGAGCACAAATAGCCCAGTAAAGAATATTATGACTAAAGATAATTAAATTATCAATAGTCTTCATCAGTAATGAATCAGATCTTTAGAACCTTAGTCCTCAACAGTGAAAAATTTGATAGAATACAACAGACAACAAGTTTTAGATCAACAACTGCAGCGGAACATGCAATCCATTAGAAGAGTCAAGTAGAACATAATGTCTACTATCTTCTCCATGTTAAAAGTCCACCAACAATATTTCATCCTTGTAACATCAATCAACAGTTCCTCTCCACAATCATGTAAATAGCTCATGATCATAATTATGTTGATAAATTCCTCTTCGCACCAAAGACGAAAATAATTTTCATCACATGTCTTTACCTGAGACACCAAAGATTATGGTTATACCAAATCACAGTTCCTTTTCATAATCATACTAATAAATTCATCTTTGCACTCAAGCCAAAGATATTCATTTGTAACATCAATGGTCATGATTATATTAGTTTACAGCCTTTAGTCATAATCATGTTAGTCAATTCATCTTTGCATTACTGGCCAAAGATATTTAACAGTAACATCAAAGGTCATAATAATGCCAAACACCTGTCCATCTTTGCACTACGGGCCAATATATTCATCTATCAATAGTTCATCTTTGCACTACGGGCCAAATATATTCATCAATCAACAGTTCATCTTTGTACTACGGGCCAAAGATATTCATCAATCAACAGTTCATATTTGCACTACGGGCCAAAGATATTCAGTAATCAACAGTTCATCTTTGCACTACGGGTCAAAGATATTTAAGTTTCATATTTCAAAGATAACGATTAAAATTTAATAAGAAGATTTAGATAAATACAAATTCAAGTGAAATGATATTAGATGAAACACAGATCATAAAAAAATATCTAATCATTTCAGAATTTGTAGATGCAATATTTATAACCATGTTGATCAATTCACCTTTGCACTCAAGCTAAAGATATTCAATTGTAAGATCAATGGTCATGATCATATCAGTCAACAATTCATCTTTGCACTACTGGCCAAAGAGAACCCATAGTCATGGTCATACCAATAATCTATCCATCTTTACACTCAAGTCAAAGAGAACTTCCATCACCATAATTATAAAATATAATCAAGGACAAATATTAGAGAATTATAATTCCATTTATCCAGAATTCAAGAATATCCAAATTATCGACATGAAGATAAAAACATGGATCCAATCAAAGATAAAAAAATATTTTTTTTATCGTGAATAGTAACTCGTGAATAGTAACTTGTCATGAAAAGATGAAAATTTCATAACAAGTTCAGACCAATATTCCAGTGAAATAATATTTCGTACGAGTATGAATGAATATACGAAACTGTAATTGGATTTTCACCCGTCATGCGGTAATCCGCGTAGACAAATCATTTCCACAATTTAATAGAAATGAATACGAAGGGTGATTCACCACGCATGCGGTAATCCGCGTAGACAGGTTATTCCCACAGATTATTAAGGAATTAAATGAATACAAAAAATTTTCACCAGGCATGCGGTAATCCGCGTAGACATGTTACTCCCACAGATCAATAAAGAATGAATACGAAGGGTTATTCACCATGCATGCGGTAATCCGCGTAGACAGGTTACTCCCACAGATCAATAAAGAATAGAGTAACAACCTTTACGAGTATTGAAAGAAAATAGCATTCTTTATGAATATAAAAAAAATAATATCCCTTACGAGTATAAAATCACATCTTTTACTAAAATATTCTTTATCAAAATATCCTTTACACAAGATAATATCATTAACGAAAATAATATTATTTACGAAAAATAACCTCCTTTACGAAACATAATAACATCCCTTACCTCAGTAGAAGATTAAATATTGAAATAGTAACAGAATACTCTTCTTATTTCTCTCTTATATTCTCTCTATAGCTTGATTATAACTTTGCTCTTCAAAATGGTATGAAAAATATGAATGGATGGAAGAGTATTTATAGGCTAGAATTTTTTTTGGTTAATTATATTTTAGTACCTCCATCTTTGCCTAAAATTTTAATTTAGTCCCTTAAGTTTATAAATCATGTACCTCCACCCCTGCAACTATCCACCAACTATTTATTATCCACCAATAAGTGGGTCCCACATGTTAACCACCCATTAATTGCTCATTTATCCGATTAATTCTCCGTTTGGTCAATTTAACATTCGAAAATCAACTATTATCGAAATAAATGTCGTTTTCTACTAACATTAATATTTCCAACACAATAAAAATATTTTTATCAACCATTCATCAATTATTATTTAAATTAATATTACAGAATCACAATAATGACAACCAGGTCGTTCCCAGGAAAGAGGGGGCCTTCCAATAAAGATTTCTTCTTACTGGCGCGTAATTAACTAACCCCTTTCCTAGACAGAATTTTTTAGACATTGCCAATAATGTTATCTAATAATATCATTTAAATAATATAACTGACCATTATTGATTTAATAATATAAAATATTATGCAGATGATACTTTGACAATAATTGAATCAATAATATGATATACTGTGCAACAATTACTGTAGTAATTATTGAATACTGAGTGACTTCTTACGTAAGCATCAATAATCAAAGATATTGTCCAATACCGTGTGCTACTTTGCAACAACGCGTATTACTGTATTTTTATTACCGGGTATTTTAACAGTTTAACGGTAAAAATTTTGCCGTGAAAATGTTATTTCTGTCGCTTTCTATATCCGACAATTATTCCGTTGTGGGGTCCACCAATGACTGTGCCGTCGTACGAATATTCTCCGACAAAAGAATATTTCCCGACACAAAAATAGATGTTAATGAGATGTTGATGCATAATTATCAATCTTTCGTTGGTCCAATTAATAATATGCTAATAACATCCCCATAAAATAATGCACAACATATTTATCCACGCATCACCGTTGGGCAGAAACGAAATAAACATGTCACTTATGCAATAAAATTCCATTTAATAAATTCTAATTCTAATTTTTCGTTGGGTAAAATTAAAATCTTCATTTATTAAATGTAACATTATGTGACTTTTCTTAGTCTTTAATTGTTTCAATTAATAACCCTCCGTTGGGCTGATTATTAATTTTAAGAACAAAAGAGTCACGCATACATATAAATTATTATGATCAAACTCAAATATTAATCAAGTTTGAAAAGTAACATTATTTATAATTTACGTGTAACAACTTAAAAGCCCTAATAATATATCACATCATGTTCTAAAATATTAAATTAAAATATTTAATTATGAACATGAATTAATATATTATCAATTCACCATAATCAGGCACATATTAATTTAGCATAAAAGATGTATATGATATGGTATGAATATTATGATTAAATATTCATGAAACATAATCGTAATTTCCAAAACAGTGTACTGTTCAATTACATAATCATACTATTTTCGAAACATAATAAAAGGTATACTGTATAATAAAAGTATACTTTATATACTATATAATAAAAGGTGTATATACTGTTCGTAAAAGGTGTGTGCAATTTAAATGAGCATCCATAAAGCAAATTATGCAGCAACGTGAAGTCGTGAATAGTCATAGATGATAATAGATAGTGAAACAAAATTACGTTACTTTCGGAGACATACCCAATAAATTCTGCGAAATTATAATTATATATCTATGCAAGAATTATATATATATATATATATATGTTTCAATATTCTGAAACATGATTCCGTTCAACAGGTTCAGCGGAATTAAAATTCTAGCATAATATCATAATTAATTTATTCTATACAATAACGTAACCATGCTCTTGATACCAGATGTTGAATAAATTATATCGGAACGTGCTATTGCATAGAATAAAATCAAATAAATTAATCATAACAATTAAGTACTTACATGAATTGAGAGAAGACATCTTGTATGTATCAAGCTTTCGCTGCGCATAAGGGTAAAGGTCTTCAATTGCCTCTCTCAATCTTAATGATGGATGTATAGGTGTGTATAAATTTCTTGAGACGGCAACTGGGACCAAACCCTAACTATTTTATTTATTAGATAGCTAAGGGTCAAAATCGTCCATCAAGATTATGAAACCCTAGGGCCCATTATAGCAACTTAATATTAATAATAATATTTACGGGCCACACAATTAATTACCAAACTCATAAATAAAGTAATAAATTAATACAATATGTAAGCCCAATAATTACATAAATAGTAGAGGCCACATAAGTGAATAAAATATTCTAACAGGTCATCCCTACACGCTACGCCCTCCTGTATCGGGGCTAAATTGAATAGGGTCAAATTTTACTGGGTCTACGCGGGTGCAAATTATGGAGAGTTTTCGAATAGGAAGAAGGTGAATTAACTCGTAGAAAAACAAGGGTCTGGAGAGAAAAATAGTAAGAGAACAGAGGCAAGAAGTAGAGAGAGAAGCTGACCTATTGTTGAATATCTTTAGCCCGTAGTGTAAAGATGACCTGTTGTTGAATGTCTTAGGCCCATAGTGCAAAGATGACATGTTGTTGAATATCTTTGGCCTGAGTGCAAAGATGAAATGATTAACATGATTATGAACAGGAACTGTGATTTGGTTAACCATGATCTTTGATGTTTCAGGTAAAGACAAGTGATAAAAATTATCTTCGTTCTGGTTGGGAAGAGGAATTTATGAACATAATTATGATTATGAATTATTCACCTGATTGTGGACAGGAATTGTTGATTGATGTTACAGAGATAAAATATTATTGGTGGACTTTTAATATGGGGAATATAATAGGCATTATGGTCTATTTGACTCTTCTAATGGATTGTTCGTTCCATTGCAACTATGGTTGAAATTTTTTATCATCTACCATATGTTATAAATCTCTGATTTAATACTGATGAAAACTATTGATAATTTAATTATCTGTAGTCATGATATTCTTTACTGGGCTATTTGTGCTCACCCTTTTGCTTCACAATTTCTTTCAGGTAATAAGAGTGTAGCTGGGTCGAGCGAGGATAACAAGAGAATAGAGTAATGGTCGGTGACTGTTGAGTTTCTCAATACATTATAAAACAGCATGACAATATATAATTGTATTGAGAACTTTAAATGTGTGTGTCGTATTGTATACACCATTTAATCGTTAATTTTGGTGATCCAAATAGGGTGAGGTGTTGTCCAAGGTTGAAGCACCATGAAAGTTACATTTTGGTATTAGTGGTATTTGTATTGAAACTCACAGTTTTAACTGTGGTCGTATTTTGTACGACAGTTTAAAAGTTAGAATTTGAAGATTTGTATTTGAATTTTTGTTAAGTATATTTCGTGGCGACCTAAAATCGGTTGGTTTGACTGGACCTATTTTGGGGGCGTTACATACACATTATTTACAAAACATGAAAGAATAGTCTATTTCCGTTAAGGATTTAACAAAAAAATTACACGGCAATATGTGACATTACTTATGTGGATTAAATATATAAGTAAAACACCAAAAATGTTGAGTAATAAAAACTCCAAATTTACAAATCATACCTTTAAAGTTGAAGAACTTGTCAGAAGCGTTAATTCCCAAATCGAAGCCCAAATTGATTCTAGCGAGGAAGAAGAGAAGAAGATAAGCGAATAACTGACGAAGAAGATAAACAAAGAACATGAGTAGCTCAAGCGAAATTAGCATAACAAATCGCGGCGATGAGTGGGTGATGCATAGAAGTCCGATGACATGCCAATGTTGTGATGCCCCAAAATAGGTCTACACAACCCATTTTGAGTTGTCAAAATATATGGTACAGAATTCAAATACAAATCTTCCTATTTGCAACTATTAATCTGTCGTGTAAAATACGACCACGCATAAACTGTAAGTTTCAATACAAATATTGCGTCCTATATAACACGAATGCTCAAATTAAGTCATCATTACAATTATTGACACACTATTTTATAGAATAGTGAGGACTTTTATCTCGGATCATTACTCCACTCTCTATCCAACATACCTTGCTTATCCCCCTTTAGCGACGGACCGAGCGACGGTTCGGTCCGTCGCTATATATACAACCGTCGTTTATATATTTTTCGTCGCTAAAAGCTAAGACGACGGTTGTATATATAGCGACGGATCGAACCGTCGCCCGATTCGTCGGTCCGTCACTAAAGAGGGTAAGTAAGGTATGTTGAATAAACGGTAAGCTTAAAATCCGAATCGTATCTATATATATATATATTTTCTTTTTGGTGGTGCAAGTAATCTACTTATAAATAATGAATTGGTATACCAATGATTTCGGAGATAAAGATGGTTGCAACTTGCTAGGTAGGTAATATTGGACATTTACATATAATTTAATGATGTGGACCATTTAGTAGGTAGCAATAAATGAGATTGTAAACTGCAGGTCTGCACTACATAAGTCAAAATCAAAATCAAAACCAATCATAACATAACATCATTCAACCTAACTTCATTTAATCTAACAATCCAATTTGAAGGGTTCAAATTGGAAATAAATGTTAGATTTTAAATAAATTTTAATAATACAAAATAATAATAAATATGAATTTTTATTTCAATTCCAAAATCTCGTATTAAATTATCAAACATAATATCTCAATATATTTGAAAATAAATCGGTGAATAGTTGTTATTTTTTAATTTTCAAAGCCCAATACACACCTACACCTATACGCCCTTTTATTCTAGTACTCCTTCCTTCCATTCAAAAATATTGAGTTGTTTTTTTATATAGATATATAATTTATTTTGAAATTAAAGATATATTTTTATTTTATATTAAAATGTGACATAATATGTCTAATTTATCAATAATTTTATACCTTTGCTTCTAATATATCTTTTGGTACATAAAACTAGATGCATAAATTAAAGCTCGAACTCGTCACTTTTAATATCACACTATCACTATTATATTCTTAATTAATATTAAATACGTATTTGAGAAAATAAAATAAAATTTTAAAAATCGTCAAATTTAAAAATATATCTTTAATTTCAAAATTATGATAAGATATGAAAGTTGTGGGTCGCGTTTCAATGAAAACTAACTAATTTAATATTTAACTGGAAATATTTTTTTTGAAAGTGATGACGTGGGCACAAGAAATGACAACTAAACGCCCTACTGGACTGCTTTAGCCTGAAATTAGTGTATTAGTATAAAATTGCAAAAGTGATATAGTAATGCTTGACTAAGAATATTTGAATCATTCCGTCTTAAGCTTCGTTGGTTCCAAGAAAATGATTTAATTTTTTAATTATGAATAAACTAAATTAAGAATGTGTTAACCAAAAGTGGTTAGCATGAAGTTAACTTTAATTAATTGACCAATATAGTATCAACACGCAAGTCGGAAGGTGATCTCTCTGCATATCAGAACTGTATTGGTCAATTGATTATTCTTTTCAGCAACAGGTGCTGTCAGTCTGTCACACAAACACCAACAAATGAGTTTTGAGGTCTAGGCTAAAAAATTAATCACCTTTGCCTGGCCTTGACCAAAAAAATTAAATAAATCAAATAAATAAATATTTCATCACTCTAATAAGATATGACGTTTTAAATGATTTTATTTGTCTCAAATTATTTGTCGTTTTATATAATCTAGGAGAATTAATTACAATCTTGTCAAAATTACCCTTTATGGAAAAATATTATAGATGAGAGAGAGTATGAGATAAGTATGGTAATAAATAGAAATTTAAGGATATTATAGGCAATTAATATTATATTTAATATTATTCAATCATTTTCTTAATCCTTATGCACAGCACAACTCTAAAATGTCATATATTATGAGACGTAGGGAGTAGAACTCAACCTTCAGTTGCTCCATTTATTGCCAATAAATGAGAGTGGGTCTCCTACTTTATTGATTTGAAGATATGTGAATGGTTTTCCATAGATTTAGCAAAAAAGAAAGAAAAAGAAAAATGAAATAAAATTACTAAATTGAAATTAAAAAAAACTTTACATGAATTGGAGGCTATACTATGTAAGATTTCAACTATTTCAAGACAAATAATTTAGTAAGTTGTTAGAGAGAGCCCAACAATATATATATTATGATTTTAATTAATACTACACCTTATGTCAAATGCACACATGGGAAGTAAATTTGAGATTTTCTATGTCGACATAAAAATTAGATACGAGTATTTTATAATTTCATATATTTATATTTTTACCCAATTTTCATGTCCTCATAAAGTTTTTGAGTAAATTTAAGTGCATTCATAACATCAAAATTAACTAATTTGATGTACTCATAATGACACTTAAATACTCCCTTCGTTCTTTAATATAAGTCGTTTTAGAGAAATATTTTTGTTTTTTAATATAAGTCGTTTGAGAATTTCAAGTACTATCTCCGTCCCACAATAAGTGATTTTTTAGGCTTAACAATTTTTTCCAAAATAAGTGATGTGTTAGAACTCCAATATAATTTTTACAATATTTTTCCATATGTGCCCTTATGCAGTCAATGATATTTATTGCGTATTTATTAGAAAGTTGAAAGGTTGTAGAAAGAGAAAGAGATACCCAAAGACAATAAAAAAAAGTCCCAAACAAAACAAAGAAAATATATTAAAAGTATTTTTGCCATTTTAGCTTGTATATTGGTATGTATAATTTAAGCTAAAAAAACACTTATTATGAGACAGAGGTAGTAAGTATTAATTATTTAATTTTTAATATTATCCCAAGCATTAAATATAATTTTAGTTCTCTCACTATTATCTGTCCAATAAATAACACTTTTTTAATAAAAAAAATAATATAAATAATTAATATTATATTTAATATTTTACAATCAATTTTTAAATACTTGTGCATAATTTTAAAACCACGTAAATTAAGAAACGGAGAGATTACTTAATAATGCTTCACATAACTTTCGTAGTTAGCCCACTCCATTTAATGATTTAACTTTTTGGATTAAAAACTTTAACCCATCTTGTCACCAATAAAATTAAGGATCAATTACATATTCTAGTACATTTTTTAAAATAATTATAAAAACAGTACATAAATAAAATAATTACAAAAGTAACACATTTTTACATATTTATTTACAAAATTAATGCAATTAGAATTCCTTTAATTAAGGTGGGCCAATCGTCACTTTCTCTCTCGCAACTGCATTATCCTCAACTCTCTCGCCATTTTTTATTTCTCTCTCTCTGAAAGCTCCCACCACCCACCGGTCAAATGGCATCCAGAAATCAGCCGAAATATATAAGAGAAGCCTGCTTGCTCTTCTCCATCGCCATGTCTGTTTGTCCGTCTGTGAATGCTTTCAAGGAAGGAAAGGAAAAGAAAGTGAGAGATGGGAATGCTGCGGAGGGGAGTGGTGTATATAAATAAAGGTGAGATGATGATGCAGTGAAGTAAATATTTAGCAGGTGAAGGAGGATGTGGTTAATTGAAGGTGTTGCAGGCCGCATTAAAGCTACCCATTCGTTACTTATTTTCCTTTTGAAATACTACTAGTATTGCACTTGTGTGTTTGGACAATGTTTTGTTTGACTCTATCAAGTATCAACCAACTTGTGTAAAATAGGCAAAGTATTATTATGCATGGTTTTAGTGGAGTTTGAAGCATCATTCACAGGTGCATGTCATTTCTTCACTGAAAAGGCAAAGTTTGAAGCCCTTGCTGAAAGTAACCAAACCTTCATATCAAGGTAACCAAACCTTCATAACAAGGTAACCAATCCACCTACACACTTACAGTTTTTTCATAATGCAGTTGGTAACCAAAAACTTCATACCAAGGTAACCAAACTTTCATACCAAGGTAACCAAACCTTCATACCAAGGTAACCAATCCACATGCAGTTGGTAGCCAAACTTTTATGCAGTTGGTAGCCAAACCTTCATACCAAGATAACTAATTCAGTTTTATTATGTTACCTTCATAGTGCAGTTGGTAAAAAAATCTTCATACCAAGGTACCCAAACCTTCATACCAAGGTAACCAATTCAGTTTTATTAGGTCGGAGCTCTGAGTTTCGCCCTTATCTTTGTTTGTTTGTGCAGTGATTGTGGGATGTTCACAATTTATTTTGCGGAGCATGTCATTCACCAGAAGTTTGCTGAAATTCCTAGTTCATTCCCCATTTCAAAGTATCGAAAGAAATTATGCACAAACCTCTACATGCATGCTAGGAACAAACAATTAGAGGGATATGAGTCTGATAGAGAATTTTCAGGAAGATTTGTACCAGATTTTGATTAGTTCGGTTGTCATTGTCTTTTCCTTATAAATTGTGTTTCGTACATTGATTTTGTTGGATATTCATAACCATTTGTTATGGTAAGTGAGTTTTTAATGTTTGTTGCAGCTTATGTAAATGGGATTACATTTTTTGATTATATTACCAGTGATTTGGCATTGTTTGTTGGTTCGTATTTGTTACTTATAAGTTGTCTGATACATTGTTTGAAAGGTGCAATTCAGTAACCAAACCTGCATAGAAGGGTAACCATTTTATTTTTTATTAGTAACCAGATAGTTATAAGCTTGTATCAGGACAAATATCAAGTGTTAAATGTACATGTGAGAGTGTCCCATTTATCTAGCTGATGGATGCTTATAAATTACATACTTATAAAAATTATTTGAAAATGGTCCTGTTGGTAGCTAAATATGCATATAGAGGTAACCATTTTAGTTTTTGTGAGTAATTAAATATACATAAAAATGTTTAAGAGCAGTTTCTATCAGCTATTTCAGTTGAAATGTTAGGTTGGTTTCCAAACCTACATATAAGATAACCATTTTAGTTTTTGTTAGTAACCAGATAGTTATAAGCTTGTTTCTGGCTTGTTATCAAGTGTTAAATGTATATGATTTATTTATACTATGTCATCATGATGGAATCAAAAACTCCAATTAAGAGTTCCCATTTATATATATGATTGTCACTTATAGATAACATATTAAAAAAAAGATAGTTTGAGAGGTGCAGTTGGTATCCAAACATGCATATAAGGGTAACCATTTTAATTTTTGTTAGTAACTAAATAATTAAAAACTTATATCGGAACAATTATCAAGTGCTAAATGTACATGTGAGGGTTCCCATTTATCTAGCTAATGGATACTTATAAATTACATAGTTATAAAAGTTATTTGGAAATGGTCAGTTGGTAGCTAAATATTTATATAGAGGTAACCATTTTATTTTGGATGAGTAACCAAATTTACATAACAATGTTTCAGAACTTTTATCAATTGTTCAATGTATATGTTTGCTTTATATTGATAACTCATGATGGAATCAGAAATCAAAATATTAATCAATATTGTGCAACACAATTTTGGTTACTGTACATCATCAAAAATGTTACTAACTATCTGGTTAATGGTTACTCACAGTAAACAATAATACATTCTTGTACTTACACTCTTTTTGATTATGTACTATATCAGACCCTTTTTGGTCTTAAAATCGGTGGATTATTGCATGTTTTTTTGTTGTGTCCTTTTTCTTGGCACCTGCTACATTTGTTTTGAATTTTATTTTCAGATCCGTGCTTGTACCTCCCTATCTTTGGTCTTTGTGCATGTCCTTTGTTCGATGTCCACAATATATTATTTGATGACATCGTAAACAGTGAAGATCAATAGATTTGATGTCTCAACCTACAACACAAATTAAGTGTGTCGTTAGTATGTATAAATATTTAGTTTGTTTACATCGAAAGAATGATAGTTATACGTAATGTTGGTAACATTATCAGCATAAACAAGTAACCATAACATAATTAAGCAGTAACCAAACCATAATATGATAGTAACCAGAAGAGAATTTAATGGTAACCAAAACAGAAACAACATGTAATCAAACACGGTTTAGGTAACCTATGTATACTAAACAATTACACAGTAACCATAACAAAATATAAAAGTAACCATAAAATGAACACAATTTAAAATGATATGATAATAAACAATAATAATTTAAAATGCACAATATGATAGTAAAGCAAACTAGACCCATATACAATGCATTTTACATGCATTTTATAATCAGAACAATTAGTATAATGACTTGTTTACCAATTAAAGTCTAACAGTTGTATGAAGGTAACCAATGTAGTCAATAAGTAACCATCTATATAAAATAAATCAGTATAAAACACACTAATATTATACAGTAACCAAATCAACATTATATAGTAACCAAATGAATATTAGACAGTAACCAACATACATATACTTAGTAACCAGAACATAAACACATGTTTCATTGCATTTTACAGTCAAAACAACTAGTATAATGACTTTGTTACCAATTAAAGACTAACAGTTGTATGAAGGTAACCAATGTAGTTAATAAGTAACCATCAATATAAAACAAATCAATATAAAACACAATAATAATATACAGCAACCAAATCAACATTATACAGTAACCAAATCCATATTAGACAGTAACCAATATATATATATACTTAGTAACCAGAACATAAAACACATTCTTCATTTCATTTTACAGTAAAAACACTCAGTATACTGACTTTGTTACTAATTAAAAATCCAATAGTTGTATGAAGGTAACTAATGTAGTTAATAAGTAACCATCAATATAAAACAAATCAGTATAAAACACAATAATATTATACAGTATACAAATCAACATTATATAGTAACCAAATTCATATTAGACAGTAACCAATATATATCTACTTAGTAACCAGAACATAAAACACATTTTTCCATGCATGTTACAGTAAAAACAATCAGTATAATTACTTTGTGACCAATTAAAAATCCAACAGTTGTATGAAGGTAACTAATGTATTTAATAAGTAACCAAATCAACATTATACAGCAACCAATATGTATCTACTTAGTAACCATAACATAAACTATATTTTTTCAAATCAACATTATACACTTAGTAACCAGAACATAAAACACACTATACAACAACCAAATCCAATTTAGAAAATAACCAAGATGTGTCTATTTAGTAACCATCAATATTAAACACATTTGTCCATGCAGCTTACAACCAATACATTCAGTAAAAAATTCAGTAACCAAATCAATATTATACAGACACCAAATTAACATTATACAGTAACCAAATACATTGTTATTAGTAACCAATATATATATACTTAGTAACCAGTACATAAAACACATTTTTCAATGTATTTTACAATCAAAATACTCAGTGTACTGATTTTGTGACCAATTAAAGACCGAACAATTTCACGAAGGTAACCAATATATAAATATGTAGTAACTACGGGATAAATATATGCATATAAACTTGAAAGTCATATACCTCAGTATACGAATATGTAACCAATCAACAAATAACGAATTATTATAGTAGTTTTGTTTCTGGTTACTGATTGTAAATCGAAAACATTAACACATTGTCTTACTTACATATGTAATTTCGTAATTCGTGAACTCAGATTTCAAATATCCTCTTAATCTTCAATGTTCGGCTTCTCTGGAAACTTCGGAATCGATTGGAAACTCTGAAGTCGGCGGTTGATTTCGTCTTTTCAAATGTTGAATTTCGTTTGAGTTCGTCTTCTCCGATCTGCAAAATTTGAAACCCTGTTTTCTTGTTATTTTGAATTTAGGATATTAGTTGGTTGTCTATATCAGAAATTTGGTAACTGACGTGTAGGGCAGTTATTGTTTCTTAATTTTAGTCCCGTATTAATGTGTTGCGTTATTTTTGTAATTATTTTGTGACTGTATTGTTATTGTAATTATTTTCTAAATATTGTATACTAGTGTAAAGGACCCTAAAATTAAATAGAAAAATAGAAAAAAAAATAATTGGCGTAGGGTGGGGGACATAAAATCGTTACGGTCCTCTGCACAAAAAATAACTCAGACATGGGCTACATAATGAATGATGGATGACTTTAGTCTTTAGTCTAGTCTATAATATATGTTTTAAAAAGTAAAATGCAAGCTTTATTATGCTTTTAAGGAAGAATTTGGAATCAACGGTAAATTTGGAGTTATTGAGTTCGGCACCTGAAATTTAATATAGAGGTCACGGTTCGTAATCCTAAGTTTGTTATTAAAAAATTTAATCGGAGAGAGCAGAGACATAAGGGGTGTTTGATAAAAATTGAATGAATCTAAATCTGAATCTGAATGAGCTGATTCTGAATCTGAATAAAAATAATTATTTGATAATTGACATGTCTGAAACATCTGAATGACATAATTTTATTATTTTATCATCTGAAAAAATTCAAAGTTAATTTATTTAATATAATAGTTATTTTTTTAATTTTTTGGCTTTTTAAATATTTTTTACTTTATTCAGCTGCTCATTCAGCCATTCAATCAAAAAAATCTAACTTAGTCATTCAACTCAATCATTTGATCGATTCAGCCATTCAGATGAATTTTTTTCAAAACAAATACACTTAATGGCGGACCGATTTAGCCATTCAACCATTCAGATGTATTCAGTCCTAAACAAACAGTCCCATAATTATTACTACTAATACATATAAATTTCGTTACTTTTAGTTGAAATAATTGCAAAATTTATAAATAAGAATAAGCTGTTAAAATATGATTACTACTTTAAATTTTTGTTATTTTCAAAGTTTAAAGTAATTCACAATTTTGTT
Source organism: Panax stipuleanatus (assembly GCA_020205555.1). Lineage (NCBI taxonomy): Eukaryota > Viridiplantae > Streptophyta > Magnoliopsida > Apiales > Araliaceae > Panax > Panax stipuleanatus. The sequence goes on along the minus strand of CM035122.1, from coordinate 131,176,429 downwards.
ACAGGAATCAACTCATAAATATCAATTTGTTTTTTTCTCCGTTCTTTGTGGCATTAAAAGTGTTTTAGTTTTAGTTAATTTTAGCCTATTTAAAAAAAAAATTTAGAAAATTTTTAAAAAGGGTTTTAGTAGTAGTTAAATTCTAGTCACATACTAAAGACCAAAAAATAAAGAAATTTAGTTTTGCCTTGTTATTATCTATAATAATAAGATAGAACGGTTCATTTTAATTTTAATTTTAATTTAATGACCTAGATTTCATCTCAATTCATCCAACTTAATCTAGAAGCTCACATTTCATCTCACACAATAAAAAAAAAATCACGCCCAAATCATGGTCATCCCTACACGCTACCCCCTCCTGCATCGGGGCTAAATTGAATAGGGTCAAATTTTATTGGGTCTACGCGGGTGCAAATTATGGAGAGTTTCCGAATAGGAAGAAGGTGAATTAACTCGTAGAAAAACAAGGGTCTGGAGAGAAAAATAGTAAGAGAACAAAGGCAAGAAGTAGAGGGAGAAAATAGAGAGGGCGGAGAAAGTGGGCCGACTAAAAAACGAAGGTGTTGAATATTGGAAAGAAGATTATCGGAGAAGGCAGAGGTCTATAAATATTCTTCTTTACCCAACAAATACAATATGAAGAGTGTGGCAAGTATTATATTAAGTGTGATGTTTAAGATGTAAGACCCCAATTTTATAAATAAGATTTAATTTTCTTTATATATTATTTTGAAATAGCAAGGTGTTAATTTGATAAATGTGATAAGTTATGGGTGAGATGTGCAAAGTTTACAAAGTAAGCAAGTGGTTATAAAATATTCGTTGTGTCGGAGAATATTCGTTTGGTCGAGGAATATTTATTTTGTCAGAGAATATTCGTACGACGGCGCAGTCATTGGTGGACCCCACAACGGAATGAATATCAGATATAGAAAACGACAGAAATAACTTTTTTATAAAATAACGGCGTAATTATTACCGTTAGTACTGTTGAAATACACGATGGTTAAAATACAGTAATACGCAGTGTTGCACAGTAGCACACGGTATTGCACAGTATTTCGAATTATTGATTCTTACGTAGGAAGGCACTAACTTAATTATTGTTACAGTAATTACTATTCAATATTTTATATTATTGATTCAATAATTGCATAATATTTTATTGGTTCAATATTTGCTACGTTGATATTTTATATCAATAAGTGCTACTTTGCTTTTTTATATTAGTGATTCAATAATTGTCATTGCACAGTATTTCAAATTATCAAATCAATAATTCATATTATTTGAATAATATTATTAGATAGCATTATTGACAATGTCTAAGAAAGTTCTGTCTAGGACATTTGAAACAACTAATAGTTTGCAGTGACATGTATAAAAATATGAATTGCATTCGAAACGTGTGTTTTTATTTAATTTTTGAGTTATGAACTATTTCCAGACATAATTAAATTCTCAAAAAAAATACTATAAAGAATAAAAATAGAATGAATTCATAAAATGGCAGTTAAAGACAAACTTTTAACAGTGTCAAACGTTGAAACGTCTGTAGACTCCATCTCTAATTAGTTTTGTTTCATACCTAGAAAATTTTCAATGGTTAAATTGATTTGAGATTGTATCATTACTTTGAATGAACAAAAAACTCACAAAAGTTATGTGGATGGACACACATTTATAGATATATGCAAGAAAATGGGAAAAATGAGTTTAATTTATTTATTTATGACAATTAGTTAGGAATGAATCCATTATAAATTTTCAGCTAATGTTACAATTATTATGTTTAAAATTCACACATTATTAATACAATTAATCATGCATGTGATTTGATAAAATCTCAAATTTAAATGAATTAAATTAGTTAAGATATTAATTTAATATTAAAATTCACGACAGGTATTAATATATTTAAATCGTGTGATATACGTCTTTGGCGTGTTTAATTAATTACTTGTAATTGTTTTGCAAATGATTTTTTTTTAATGACATGTGTTTTACCAATTTTGTAATAAAATTAGTAAAACGAAAAATAAAAATTCTTTTAGAAGTTACTTTTTCTATCAGAGATTGGTTGAGTTTCTTTTTAATAGTTTATAATTTTCTCCTGTATACTAATATTATTTTATTCAGAATTAATTTGATCTTAGTAAATTTGTGAAATTCTAAGATTCAAATTGATGTTTAAAATTTTAATTTTCACAAATTTTTAAGCAAAAAGAGGGGAATGTTGGAGAGGGGGTGGAGAGTATCCTCTCCGCGGGTAATATAGTAATTAACATAACTAACCTTAGCAAGCTGCACACGCAAGGCGTTGAAATGTTTAGCATGCAAACGACTCAACACTACCACTGGATCTAGCATCTTGCATCCTACTAATAAAGATATATAATTTTTCCAAATTCAGCGATGTGGGAGTTTACTGGGTATAGATTTAATAACATAACTGAGGTTTTTTTTTTTAAAAAAATAATATAATATTAATTAACTAAAGATTTCCTATCTGAAATAAATTTATTTGGTAACTAAAGTTTAATAACTAATATAGTTTGTATTATATATTACATTTAATTATTATTTTCTCATTAAATTTCTACACTATTAATATATTGTCATTGAATAATAAGTTACTATTATGACTTTTTCAAGTCTTACAAATTAACTAAAGAATGTAGCTCACCCAAATATATATATATATATATATATATATATATATATATATATATATATATATATATATGTGAGTGTGTGTGTGTGTGTGTGATTATAGAGATTCATGTGATATCCACCTTTGGAACATAGCATAACATTCTTCAGCCTTGTATTCTGGAGCAGTGTATCCTCCACCCTAAAAAACGTATAAAAAAAATACAAACTGTAACAAGTTGCTTAAAAAACAGGAAAAAAGTGAATAGAAGAAAAAGGGTCATGGCCTCAATTTTTTCCAACTAAATGGAGAGGAGGATACAGTGGAGTAAAAAGGATTTTCGTTCTTTTTACCTTCACGGTGGCAAAAGTCATCTGATTGGAGTATGCCCTCGTAAAACTACACATCGACAAAGATACAATCTCAGATTACTATTGTACCTATAATTAATCTTAATCATAAAAAAATACGGTCGATTCCGAAATTTACCCAGCATATTGGCCTTGGACAATCCAGGGTCGCCATTCATCAATGATGGAGTAGTTTAGATCTCTTATCCAAGCTTGAGTTGATTGAAATGGAACCACCATGTCATGATCACCGCTGTTGATTAACAACATTACAAAGTATATATATACATCAACGAGTAAAAGTATAAACAATTTTTTTCATTTTCATTTTTTTAAAACGAAATCTTCAACTGAATAACTCTTACAAAAATTTGCTAAAATTCCCTACTTCATAGATGAATTAAGACTCATTTTAATGCATGGAACATAGTCATTGAACTGACCTGTATACGAGAGATCTATAACCCTTCCTACGAAGATTAGCATGATATGCTCTAGTGTCCATAATTATAGTTTCATATGACACATTGAAATCGCATCTTATCCATGTCTCTTTCGTTCCCTGAGTTAAGAGAGTCAAAAGTTCATTTTGTTTCTGTTTACGTTTTAAATATCTTGTATTAACTAGTAATACTAGTGACATACCTTTCTAATATGGAGTGCTTTGCGAACACTCTCGTCCTGAATCCAGTAACTAGAAAGCGAATATGTGTCATCCTACAGTCATTTATGCAAATTTCATTCATCCTAGTTGTCCCAAAATGCTCCCGTTAGTATACATACAAACGACAGAGCCTGTTCCGGAATGACTTATAAGTTGGTTAGTTTAACTTATACGTCATTAGGACTAGACTTCATAAATTTCATAATTTTAACTTAATTTTTGACTTATAATATATACATTTACTTATACACTAACAAGGTTCCCAAGAAGAGTCTCACTTAGATTTTCAAAGTCGATTTACAAAATTTTAAAAATTAAAATTTAAATAGATTTAAATTTTAAGATGATTATTCATAATAAAGAAAAAATAAAACTATTTTGTGGGGGTATGAATATATTATATATGAGTTGAATACAGAGAGAAAATTAAGCTAACCCGGTTTCGAGATGGAAAGGGAGGGATCCTTGGAATCCTGGGAGGAACTTCACACTTGAAAATCTTTCAGTTCCATAAAGAAGATGAAGCAGTAAAAACAAGGTGAAGAAATTTAGCTGATAAATGAAGGGGAGTTTTTTCATTGAGTTTCCCATTCCCATCTGAATGTACTTTTGGAGAAATATATATATATATATATATATATATATATATATATATATGCTGTCTCTCTTCTCTCTCTATGGAGACGTGAAAGGGTGAGATTACGTGGAGCGGCGGGGTGACGTTTATGAAAGGGAGTGAAAACACAGTATCCTTATAATATTGAATTATTTTATATTACTATCAATAAAAATAATAATTTTTTGTTTGAAATTTTAACTGGTAACAGATGGAGTATACACTTAGACTAAAAGACAATTTACAACCTAAACTTTACACACATAATTAATTATAAACTCAAATGATACTTATTTGATCAGCCTTAACTGCCTAAAAAAACCTAGGTCTTGTAACAGAAGATAAATACAATACTTACAAACCTTGAGATCGATATAGTGTTCAATGCCTGCTTCATTTTCTGAATTTTCACAATTGTTAGATAACTGTAGAACACTCTCTTCAACTATGGGATAGCCAAATTCTTTGGATACAATCAAGCATAGTCTTACCATTTGAGATCAGTTGAGTGATAATTGGAACAGTAATTCCCGAGTAAGAGTCTCCACCAACATAGAATGGAATTGAAAGGAACTCAGGATGACTAATCAGCCACTGCAAAACATTTCAAGGGAACAAAATGTACATAAGCAGTTGACAGTAATGCTAGTCAGCCAGCTTGAGGTTTATAGTATTTTTTATTACAATATCCCTTTAAACCCATAGACGTAAGATACTGAGGAACGACATGGTTTATACATGAACAAGGCAAAATGCTCTGGGCTATTAAGATCAGGGACATCTCCCTCTTCCAAACAGCCCCTTTTTTTAATTTTGTGGTCCAAAATCAAAATTGAACTTAACAACTTATTCTTAAACATATTTTAATTTATACTTGTTTGATGATTTCTTGCTATACTTAATTTCTTATTTATTTATTTTTAGTTATTACTACTAATACATATAAATTTCGTTACTTTTAGTTGAAATAATTGCAAAATTTATAAATAAGAATAAGCTGTTAAAATATGATTACTACTTAAAAATTTTGTTATTTTCAAAGTTTAAAGTAATTCACAATTTTGTTACAGGAATCAACTTATAAATATCAATTTGTTTTTTTTTCTCCGTTCTTTGTGGCATTAAAAATGTTTTAGTTCTAGTTAATTTTAGCCTATTTAAAAAATGATAATAAAATTAGAATAATTTTAAAAAGGGTTTTAGTAGTTGTTAAATTCTAGTCCCATACTAAAGACCAAAAAATAAAGAAATGTAGCTTTGCCTTGTTATCTATAATAATATGATAGAACGGTTCAGATTCATTCTAATTTTAATTTTAATTCAATGACCTAGATTTCATCTCAATTCTTTCAACTTAATCTAGAGAATCACATTTCATCTCACAAAAAAAAAATCCTGCCCAAATCATGGTCATCCCTACACGCTACCCCCTCCTGCATCGGGGCTAAATTGAATAGGGTCAAATTTTACTAGGTCTACGCGGGTACAAATTATGGAGAGTTTTCGAATAGGAAGAAGGTGAATTAACCCATAGAAAGACAGGGATCTGGAGAGGAAAATAGTAAGAGAACAGAGGCAGGAAGTAGAGAGAGAAAATAGAGAGGGCGGAGAAAGTGGACCGACTGAAAAACGAAAGTGTTATTGGAAAGGAGATTATCGAAGAAGGTGGAGGAAGCCGTGGAGAGAGAGAGGGAAGAGAGGAAAGGGTGGTGGGAGAGGAAGGAGGAGAGAGAGAGGATTTTGTTATGACGTACCTTCATATTAATATATTTATAATATAGATATAGATAGTTGATTGTGTATGTGTGAGTCGTGATGGGAGTAATATATTGTGGTATGTATAGCACTTGATAGTATTATAAATGCTTTCCTTGCTATTTAAATGGGCAAAATATTCTTCTTTAAATGTTCACAACATTACATTAAAAATATTATAACCGTGTTTACATTAAATGTCCTTGCAAAATATTCTTCTTTACCCAACAAATACTATATGAAGAGTGTCGCAAGAATTATATTAAGTGTAATGTTTGAGATTTCAAAATTTTGTTTTAAAATGAAGCTGTGTATACTATATTAATACTCTCTCAGTTTCTTTTTATTCTTCTTTTTAAGGCAATTTAGACCATTTGAAACAACTAATAGTTTGCAGTGACGTGTATAAAAATATAAATTGCATTCGAAACATGTGTTTTTATTTCTGAGCTATGAACTATTTTCAGACATAATTAAATTCCCAAAAAAATACTATAAAGAATAAAAATAGAATGAATTCATAAAATAGCAGTTAATGTGACGAACAAGATTTTATAATTTAATTTGAATATTTATTGAATTAAATAAATATTTTTCGATGATTTAATTATTGAATTAAATAATTAATTGATGAATTCGTGGTAGATTAATTTAATTATATGTGTTACAGTTATTAAATTAATGTGGAGAATTTTATTATTCAAAGTATGTACTTAATTGAGCTTATTTGATTAAATGAATTATTTAATAAGCATAATGTTATTCTAATTAATTTAATAATAAACTAAAAATTTAATGATTTGACATAATTAATAAATAAAAATTTTAATTATGTGATTTAATATGGAATTGTTGTATTTTATTTAATTAATTTAAATAAGATTATATGATTAATTGGGTGTGACATTATTAAACTATATTATAAGAGATTAATTAAATTAAGGGAAAAATGATTAATAAGAACTAGCCAAACATGGCCTTAGTGGGGGTTGGAGCCAGTTAACCCATTATGGGATTAACTGACGACCACTCACCCATTACGCTTATATATCTTATACGTATTATAACTATACTTATATTTTATATCAGTTCATATGTTCATCAGTTAAGAAAACTAGAGAGGAATAGACAGAAAAACTTGAGTGAGATTGAGAATTGAAGAAGAAGGCTTAAGGTTCTAGAGTTCTTTATCATTATCTTATCGAGAAGCAAAGGGTAATTCCTTATCTGAGATTCTAAGTTCGTGTTTTTATACTTTCTCCATGAAAACTATTTTTAAAGCTCTCTGTAATTAAAGTACGGATGAATTATTGTGTCTATGATGATATGTATGTTAGTATATGTTCTTAATATATTTTATATCATGTCTTCATGTTTTAAAACAATCAATGTCATGTAAGCATGCTTTAATTGGAGTTTTATAAACTACAGAGTATAAAAGTTGTATATATAGCCCTTATGGCCTTTACGAACAATTGTATGCCATGAATGATGTTTTTAACTTAAATTTGACAGTAGATTATGATAATACATGTTAAAAGAAAGAAAATAAACTTTGAACGGACGGATTCAGAGTTATAGCGAATCCGTGACGTCAAATTTCATGTTTTTCTTCATAACTATCAAGAACACCAAGAACATTAAAAAATTCATGATTTGATTGGAGTAAATGCATGATTTAAGATGTTAAAAATATGTTAGTAACATTGTATGATATTTCTATGAAGTTTATACTTCATAGAAATCACGGTGTTAGTTTAATTTGCATTTAATTGGAGTAATTGAGCCAACAAACTGTCAAAAACGCGAACCAGAACATGCACCAGCAGGGGGGCCCGCCCCAACGGGTCCTCATAGGCTTAAAGCCCCGCCCCAGCGGGGGAGGGTGCTGTCCGGGAGCTTTTTTTTGGTTTTCGAGACTATTTTGACCCCCTGTAGTAAAATAAACATAACTTCTTCATACGAACTCTGATTAAGGCAATTCAGAATGATTCGGAAAGATAACGAGTAGATCTACAACTTTTATTCTTTACGTTTTTCAATTTGAAGTCGTTAAATGGGGTCAAAATGGTCATCTTTGTGACTGATGCATATTCGAAGGCAATCGGAGGGCGTCAGACATGTCCGTACGCAAGTGTAGTGCTCTCGACTGATAAAAGATATTGTTATAAGTTATAAAACATGAATATTATGAAATATAATAATGTTTAACATTAATCAATGATGTGTTAGACAAATTGCATGAACATGTTAAGCGTACGCAAGAGGGACAAGTCGGACGTGCGACGAATAAACGTCGAAAAGTCGTGCCAAGTGTAATACTATGCTATAACCTACTTGAGGACTTGATGAACATGTAATGCTATGCTATAACATATTATTAACACATATTATATGATTTGAAGTTCATGTTAATAAACTAAGTTGTTGACATGTATAAGATAATGTGAAGGTTTTTGTTAACAAACTAAGTGCGAACTTGAATATTGTGATTGTAAAGCTTGATCATGATTGTTTAAAGAATTATACCTATGTGATAAGCATATTGTGAATTCATACTTATGCTATGTGATTAGTTAAGAAGTTATCACTTGGAACCAAGTTGTAAGTTGACTTAAATGAAAAGTTCAACAGTTGAACATAGAAGTGATGAAATTAATCGACATCGTATGCATAATGTAATGTGTAGGACGTTGAGGAATTGAATTGTAACTAGATTTGTAGCTTGCGCACGAGGCAAGTATTCTATCCCTAACTCATTATCGTTAAGCAAATTTTCTTATCTAAACTCTTTAAGTTGAATAAGCGTTCTATTCCTTATTCTTATGTCAAACAAGTTACTAAACTCAAAGTTTACTTTTATTGAGCAAGTTTTCTATTCTTGAAATATTATCATGATACAAGTTCTTATACTTGTTAGTCAAGTTGAGATTTCATATAAGATATTATATTACCTTTAAAAGCATGATTCCAGTTATACAATACTTATTCGATTGTATACTCTTGAGAAGTTATTATTCAATTTGAATATCATTTATTGTTGGACCTTGTAAGACTAGCGAACCCTTATTGATTCGACTAGTCTATAGTTGATGAGCGTTCTAAATTCTAAAATTATTATTGAGCTTATCCAAACCAAACTTTCTATGGTACGAACTCTGATGTCAAACTGAGATGAACAACCCTGTATAGGAGATTATTTACGCTTTATGTTGAGATATTGCGCACAGTATGGTACTAAGGGCTGATCCCCTTAAGTACGAGAAGTAGAGTCCATAATCTTATAACTGTTAAAGGTTTAAAGTATAAACACTTTACAACCTAGAACATAGTTCAAGGTCTTATGACCCTCATACGTTCTTTTGATTCCTGTTATTCGTTCTTAAGTCAAAAGTTGAGTTTATTTATTCAGATGTCTTTGATTCACTCGCATGTTATTATATTGTTGTTGTATTATTATACTTGTGGGCAATCGTGCTCACTCTTGCGTAATAATAACATTGCAGTTAAGAACGAAAGGTCCGACGAGCCTTCTACTAGCAAAGGCAAGGGCAAAGTCAACAAGTGATGAAGACTTGTTATTTATTTTTATATGTTTATGTTTCAGACTTATGTTAAAATTATGTAAGACTTATTTATTTGTTTATGTTCCGCACAGATGTTTAAGGTTAGTATGACCTGTTATTGTATTTATTATTCAGATGTTGTAACCCCATAAGAGAAGGATTTATTTCTATCTATTGCATGGTTTGTAATTATTATGGGTAGATAGATAGATGATATTTGTACAGTGAACACCAAATTCCGTGGAATTGAAGTACCGGATTTGGGGGTGTCACAGTTAAAGACAAACTTTTAACAGTGTCAAAAGTTGAAACGTTTGTAGACTCGATCTCTAATTAGTTATGTTTCATACCTAGAAAACTTTCAATGGTTAAATTGATTTGAGATTGTATCATTACTTCGAATGAACAAAAAACTCACAAAATTTATGTGGATGGACGCACATTTATAGATATATGCAAGAAAATGGGAAAAATGAGTTTATTTTATTCATTTATGACAATTAATTAGGAATGAATCCATTATAAATTTTCAACTAATGTTACAGTTATTATGTTTAAAATTCACACATATTATTAATACAATTAATCATGCATGTGATTTGATAAAATCTCAAGTTTAAATTAATTAAATTAGTTAAGATATTAATTTAATATTAAAATTCACGACTAGTATTAATATATTTAAATCGTGTGATATATGTCTTTGGCGTGTTTATTTAATTATTTGTAATTATTTTGCAAATGATTTTTTTAATGACGTGTGTTTTACCAATTTTGTTATAAAATTAGTAAAATGAAAAATAAAAATTATTTTAGAGGTTACTTTTTCTATCAGAGATTTGTTGAGTTTCTTTTGAATAGTTTATAATTTTCTCATGTATACTAATTTTATTTTATTCATAATTATTTTGCTCTTAGTAAATTTGTGAAATTCTAATATTCAAATTGATGTTTATTAATTTTATTTTTATTTAAAATTTCACAAATTTTTAAGCAAAAGGAAGGGAATGCTGGAGAGGGGGTGGACAGTGTCCTCTCCTGGGATTTTATTTTTATTTAAAATTTCACAAATTTTTAAGCAAAAAGAAGGGGATGTTGGAGAGGGAGTGGACAGTGTCCTCTCTACCCTGAGCAAGTGGCACGCTAGGCGTTGAAATGTTTGCGGTGAAAGAGAATGCAACCTACTCAGCCCACCACACTTCCACTGGCCTTAGGATCTTGCATCCTAGTAATAAATATATATATAATTTTCCCAACATCCGCGATGTGGGAGTTTACTGGGTATATATTTAATAACATAAGTGAGGATTTTTTTAAAAATAAAATAAAAATTAATTAACTAAAGATTTCCTATCTGAAATAAATTTATTTGGTAACTAAAGTTTAATAACTAATATAGTTTGTATTATATATTACATTTAATTATTATTTTCTCATTAAATTTCTACACTATTAATATATTGTCATTGAATAATAAGTTACTATTATGACTTTTAAGTCTTAAAAATTAACTAAAGAATGTAGCTCACCCAAATATATTTGGTAACAAAAAATGTAGGTCAACGACATATCAAATGATTGATCGGTTAATTTGTCTTGTTTTGACTTTGCCGGTTTCTACAGCAACTACAGAGAGATCATTTTCAACTATGAAACGTATCAAAACAATGTTGCGCAACAAGATGGAGAATAACTTCTTAATTGATAACATGATTGTTCACATCGAAAAGGAGTTGACTGAGAATTATGATGCAGACTGAATAATTATAGAATTTGCTTCTATTCAAGAGTGAAGAGTGCAATTTGACTAGATATGTTATTATGTCTTGGACGTACGTTCGTTATTAAAATTTTATTAATGTTATAGTGAATTAGTGATGATTTTGTTTATTATTCAATTAGCTACATGATTTTATGGCATATACAGTTATTTTAATATATGGTTTAATTTAAAAAGAAAATGTATGTAGTGAACGTTCACGAATTTTTTTTTCTAATCCACCCCAAATCATAATCATAGCTCCGCCCTTGATAAGAAAGATTTATTTTCTATCTATGTATTGAATATCAATTCAAAAATGTCATGAAATTTTTTTGGAATAGTTGAATTTGTATAATTTTGTTCAGATTCTATTATATATAATTTTTGGACATAAAAAATAAAATAGATGTAATAAAAAAAAATTATTCGAAAATTTACCCAGCATATTGGATCTTTTTCATTTTTATTTTTTAAAAAAGAAATCTTGAACTGAATAACTTAAAAAAAATTGCTAAAAAATCCTTACTTAATAAATAGATGGATTAAGTCTAATTTTAATGCGTGGAACATAGTCATTGAACTGACCTGTATACGAAAATTAGATTAGCATTATAGGGCAGTAGGTGCCATAATACCCGGGCCAAAGCCCAGGAAGTAAGAAGTAATGGTTGACGGCACAGGGCTAAGTAGTTAAAGCCCACATGTTTTTTCCTTTTCTATTGACATTATTATCACATGTCTTTGGTTTAATTTAAAAGCCCACATCGGATATTAAGGTAAGTTTAATGTAATTGATATAGGAAAAATTAGCGACTGTTTGATAAAAATCGAATAAATCTGAATTTAAAAGAGTTGAATCTGAATAAAAAAAATTATTTGATAATCGATACGTCTAAAATATCTGAATAATAGTCTTTTATTATTTTACCCCTCTAAACTAAATTATGCGTCTTTTATTATTTTACCCCTCTAAACTAAATTATGCTGAACAAGTATATAATTTTGTCTAGATGTATCTAAAAAAATTAAATACAATATTCATCGTACAACAAATAAAAAAAAATAATTCAAACAAATTATCAAACAAAATATTGAATAATTCAAATAATTTTAACCCAAGTTTCATAGAAAATAAGAAATGCAACGAGTGCCATTCATATAAGGAGAAATTAAAAAATCTGAAACTTTATACACCACTTGCACCAATTAATCGGCTTCTACAAAATAAACCCCCAATTTCTCAGGGCTACAAACACCAAAATCGAACGATTCTGATTCTTGTATGTATAATAATCACATACATATATATGTACATGTAGATATAGTGAGAGAGAAATTGGAAAATTGTAGTCATGGTGTTATAAATTATGGGAGAGTCACACCTTAAAAGTTAGCTACAGTAAAATCCCTATTTAGGAATACTTTATATAAGAATAACCTCTACAATATTATAAAAAAAATTTGGTCCCAATTTGGCCCAGTTATAAATAGGAATAACCTCTAAATTGTAATATGTTATATACTTTTTAAGTCCTGTATTAAGAAACTATACCTCTATATAGTAATAATTTCATATATATATATATATATATATGAGAGAGAGACAATAATAATTTTAAAAGACTATATTTTCTATAAAAGACTACATTTCCTATAAAGAACTACATTTTTTTTTATAAAAGACTACATTTCCTATAAATGACTATATTTTCTAATAAAAGACTATATTTTCTATAAAAGACCACATTTTCCTATAAAAGACTACATTTCCTATAAAAGACTATATTTTATACCAATACCTCTATTTAGTAATAACCTCTCAATTAGAATACAAATAGTTTGATCCCAAGTCTATTCCTAAATAGAGGTTTTACTGTATTAAGGTTTGACACTCCTATGGTTTATAACAATTGATATCAAAGTCGTCCACTACCTTCCGGTTGCAATCGTACGGCGAGGGTGGTGACGTCGGTATTACAGTGTTCGCTCGAGACTAGATTCGTCTAGTGCAAAGCCAGCTCGCGTAGGCGCCGGGACTGTGGAGCGTGGTGGAATGTTATGATTCGCAAGGTATGGGACTTGTGTCCCACATCGATGGTATGAGACTTTGATGTGGGGTATTTATAAACTTTGAATTTTCCAACCTTAATTGCTAGTTTTTAAGGTGTGGCTCTCCCATGATTTATAACATATGACAGCGGATGTATTACCTGAAAGAACACCAGAGTTAGAAGAGGAGAGAGATGGAGATGGAGATGCGACTGGAGACACGATGCGGACGAGAGCGGTGCTAGGGATGGAAACGAGAGCAACGAGGCTACGATTATTCAGCCCATTCAGCCGAATTTTTTTAAAAGAAGTGTGACGCCTCCAAAATAGGTTCAATACTCAACCCATTTTTAGTCGCCAAATACATGGTACAGAATTCAAATACAATCTTTCATATCAAACGGTCGTGCAAAATATGACCACACAACTGTGAGTGTCAATACAGACATGTAAAAAATATAAACATTCAAACTAAGTCCTCATTACATTTATTATCACACTATTTTAAAAAAAAATAGTGAGCACTTCTACAGCTCTAACTCGGACCATCACTCCATTCCCCGACTGGTGTGAGCTCAACTAACCTAATAAAAAATATTATGACTAAGATAATGGAAAATAAATTATCGTTAGTCTTCAACAAATCAGATAAAATATTATGGACAATAAATTTTAGATCAACAACTGCAACGGAAATAACAATTCATTAGAAGAGTTAAATAGAGAATGAAGTCTACTACCTTCTATGATTTAAAAGCTCATCATCAATATTTTATCCCTGTAACATCAATCAATATACATCTCGAACCAATATTCATTTTTGCACTACGGGCCAAAGATATTCATTTGTATCATCAGTTGTCATGTTCATCTCAACACCTGTTCATCTTTGCACTACGGCCAAAGATATTCATCAGGTAATCATTCATCTTTGCACTACAAGCCAAAGATATTCATCAAATAATCATTTATTTTTGCACTACAGGCCAAAGATATTCAGTTATATCACCGTTTAGGACTGAGGATGATAAAAAATAATACGAATAGCGAATCCAGTGAGATAAAGGACAAATATTAGAGAATTTATTCAGAGTTCAAGAATGAAGATCAAAACTTGGATCCAATCCAAGATAAAAAATTTTTTGCCGTGAATAGTAACTCGACATGAAAAGATAAAAATTTCACGAGAAAATTAAAAAAATTATTCCGGTTAAATGATACTAGATGAAATGCAAAACCCAATAAATTTTTGATCATTTCAGGAATTATAGAAGCAATACTTGCCGTAGTAAGTTTAAATTTAGGAATATGAAATGAAATATTATTACTTCAATAATATGGAATATGAAAAAAAATAATATTCATTATGAATATTGAAAGGAAATAACATCTTTTATTCAAAAAATAATATCCCTTACCTTAACAGGAGAGTAGTTTTGACTGAAATGTCGGATATTATGTGGACGAAAACTTGCACTGCTATCAACACTCAAAGTATCTAAATACTCACAAGAAATACGCTCGATATTATAGAGAGAAAATTTTCTGATTCTGGTGTGATTTTTATTTCTAACTAAGTACCCTATTTATAGGAAAATGTTAGGATGCCAGGATTGACAAAGTATTACGCAGGTGCACATTTTGATTTGAAAAAATCGAGGCGGCTGGCTGCTGGATGCTACCCACATAATATGACTCAAAAATCATCATTTTTCCACACAAGACAAAAGTGGGGCCCACCCATGTTTTTAATAAAAACATTTATTTCCAAAACTTCAATAATTCGTAATAAATAGCCCTTTTATCATAAAAATACAAATTCTATGTCCTTTTATAGAAAATTTAATTCTCTACAACTTTGTGGCATGAAGTTTTTTCAAAATCCCAACAAAAAATGGCCGAAATCCACAAACGGATGATTTTTCACACCAAAATATTGATAAAAACACCTCAGCACTAATTCATTCTTTTATATCCACAAAAATAAATATTTTCTTATCATATAAATCAATAATTAATTATTCACAAATAATATTACGGAACTACAATATTGACAACCTGGTCGTTCCCAGAAAAGAGGGGGCCTTCCGATAAGGATTTCTCCTTACTGTCGCGCAATTAATCAACCCCTTTCCTAGAAAGAACTTTCTTAGTCATTGCCAATAATGTTATCTAATAATATTATTCAAATAATATGAATTATTAATTTGATAATTTGAAATAATGTGCAATGACAATTATTGAATCACTAATATAAAATAGCAAAGTAGCACTTATTGATATAAAATATCAACGTAGCAAATATTGAACCAATAAAATATTATGCAATTATTGAATCAATAATATAAAATATTAAACAGTAATTACTGTAACAATGATTGAGTAAGTGCCTTCCTACGTAAGAATCAATAATTTGAAATACTGTGCAATACCATGTGCTACTGTGCAATACCGCGTATTACTGTATTTTAACCATCGGGTATTTCAACAGTACTAACGGTAACAACTACGCCGTTATTGTGACGCCCCCAGAATAGGTCCAGTCAATCCAACCCATTCTGAGTCGACAAATACATGATACAGAATTCAAATATAAATTTTTATATCACACGGTCGTACAAAATACGACCACATAACTGTGAGTGTCAATACAAATATGTAAAAAATATTAACATTCAAACTAAGTTCTCATTACAATTATTATCACACTATTTATTAGAAATAGTGAGGACTACTACTGCTCTAACTCGGACCATCACTCTGTCCCCCGACTAGTTCCCGCGACATTATTATTTTCTGAAGAGAAAAATAGATGTAAAGGGTGAGCTCAACTAGCCCAATAAAGAATATTATGACTAAGATAATGGAAAATAAATTATCGTTAGCCTTCAACAATTCAGATAAAATATTATTGGCAACAAGTTTTAGATCAATATTTGCAGCGAAAATAACCATTCATTAGAAGAGTTAAGTAGAGAATGAAGTCTACTATTTTCTATGATTTAAAAGTCCATCATCAATATTTTATCCCTGTAACATCAATCAATATACATCTTTGCACTACGGCCAAAGATATTCAATTGTATCACCAATGGTCATGTTCATCTCAACACCTGTTATCTTTGCACTACGGCCAAAGATATTCATCAGGTAATCATTCATCTTTGCTCTACAGGCCAAAGATTTTCAGTTATATCACCATTTAGGACTAAGAATAATATAAATAACGTATCTAGTGAGATAAAGGACAAAGATTAAGGATTCGCATTTTAGTTTATCCAAGTTCAAAAATACTTCATAATAATACTTTGTGGAGCAAAATTTAAGAATAGAGCTCAAAACTTAGATACAATCAAAGATAGAAACCTTAACAAGCAACTTGGACATACAGAAGAAAATTTAATTTTTTCGTGAATAGTGCCGTATACGTAAATAGTAATCTCGACGGAAAAAGTAAGAATTTTATAATAAAATCCATGATAATATTTTGGTATAATGATATTGAAAAGAATAACATCATTTACGAAAGAAAATAACATCCCTTACCTCAAAAGAATAGTACTTCTGGCTGAAATATCGGATATAATACCGAAAGAAACTTGCACTGAATAGTAACACTCAAAGCATCTAAATACTCACAAAAATACGCTCGATATTATAGAGAGAGAAAACTTCTGATTCTGGTGTGATTTTCAATTCTAACATAAGCACCCTATTTATAGGAAAAACTTAGGATGTCAAAGTAGACTTTTTAATAAAATAATATTTTTTTAAAAAAATTCCGCCCGCCTGTTGAAAGCCATCAGCCACCAGCCACCAGTGGGGCTCACCTCCTATTAAAAAAACATTTATTTTCTGAAACTTCAATAATTCATAATAAATTGCCCTTTTGTCAGAAAAAAAAAATTCTATGTCCTTTTCATAGGAAATTTAATTCTCTACAACTTTGTAGAAGAAAGGTTTTCTAAATTCCAAATATAAATTATCCGAAATCCATAAACGGATGATTTTTCACACCAAAATACTGATAAAAACACAGCAGCACTAATTCCTTCTTTTATATCCACAAAATAAATATTTTTTTATCATATAAATCAATAATTAATTATTCACAAATAATATTACAGACCTACAATATTGACAACCAGGTCGTTCGCAGGAAAGAGGGGGCCTTCCGATAAGAATTTCTGTGACGCCCCCAAATCCGGGACCGCCACTTGGTCTCTCGAATTCGGTTCATCACGTGCTCATGGTAATACATCACAATAATAATAACTAAAAATCATACAATCACAGCGAAAAATCTAATCGAGAATAATTTACAATGATTTATTATAATTATTCCCCCAAGTCTCGCAACCTACAGTACTTAATAGGTTACATAATAATATCAATTAACGACTTATTACATAACCTAACTTAAGCTTAAACATACTCAAATCTAGTCTTACTACATCATCTTAATACAACATAAAAGTATTTAAAAATATAAAAAGAGACAAGCTAGTTGGTAGCCTTGCCCTTGCCCTTATCAACGCCTAGAGGTTCGCCCTGCTCTGCCTTAACTGAAATGTTTTAGAAAAAGCAAGAATGAGCACAACTTGCTCAGCAAGTAGTATACAATGAGGGTTTGTAATATAATTCTCAATTCTCAAAAAGAGTATAGCAAGGTTTGATAGTTCAAGGATAACAAGAATATCAACAGTTTTCAATAACAGTCGCTAAGGACAAAATAATATCAATGTGATTCAATAATAAACCAATTCAAGATTTCAAGATAACTGAATACTGAGCAGTCACTAAGGACCATAAACTTCTACTAGAATTAACAGTAATAAACTGAAAATCCAACACACACAAAAACAGGTACAACAGGTGATCAGCCTAAAGTACCATTGTTATGCATAACAATCAATCATACCCAAGTGCGCGCGTCGGTTCTCCGACAATTATATATTCCCTTCAAAGAAGGTTGTTCTTCTCAGTCAAATACAAGATCCCGCATCAATCAATTGGTTTGGGTCGCTTTTCAATAATATAAGTCTAGCCGAATCAAATGGCATAGACACTTTCACAATATTCAAGAACAATACTAAGTTCAACATGAATAATAGCTTTAATGAAATAAGAGTTCAAGTATGCTAATTCAATTCAAATGATTAAGTAAAGAAACTAGTTTGCAATATATAAGGATAGAATACTTGTATCCAAAGAGATAAGGTTTAGATACTCGCTTACGATATCCGTTAAATAAAGTAATGCAAGGGTTTAGGATACTTGCCTTTAGTGTAGTCTATCCACGTAAAGTAATTCAACACTTTTTGAATCCTATTTATAGTGTATTATAAGTATAGGATTTTCATTAGCTAACTCATTCAATACACAAACTTGTTACTCAATATATATACATGTTACTATCTTAGTCACATGTCATACTTATACTCATATGGTATGAAATCAGATTATAAGTTATCACGAATTAAGTACATAACTGATACTATAGCAACTCATCATGCTCAAGTGGTTATGATCCTTTGACCCATTATATAAGGGAAGCATTATCTTATTACTTAATCATCACCTATGTACACATATCAGTAGGGTGTAAACCATTTCTAGCAATGTAGGCATCATATAGGCTATCTGTCCAAAATCAGATTGTCAAACTGCATGGCTTCTGATTCCAGGCCGGCGCAGCTGCGTCATGGCTAAGCCTAGGGCCAGCGCAGCTGTGCAGCCCCCTGGCCAAGCCAAGGCTGAGCTGTGCCTTATGGTTTCTGTCCGGTCACGCAAGCCAACAACACCACATAGCATATAAACATATTAAAAGATACTTTTATGTTTGTACAACCTTTTCTCGTTTCAAATATATGTGATATGGATTCTAAGTTAATACTTTCAATAACTTAAAGCCATTCAAGGACACGAACTCATAAGGTCTAACATGCTCGCTTTTCATACACATAAGATATTCACATAACTTGTATTAGACATGTTCATGAGTTTTCATATCACATATATGCAACTATCATTGTTATTAGTTTGAATACATGCTTCACTTAGGCCTATCTTGATTTCACGATATCTAGCATGGTAGGCACACATGTATAATACATTAGTGAGTCTAAGATTACCATCAAACACGTTCAAAATTATCAGATTCTAACTTTCGACATAACATATCAAAGTTCACGTTCAAAGCTCATATTTTCATTAGTAAAGCTTGCTAATAAGGCCTAACATGTTCATGCTATCTACATACATATGTTATCATATCCGACATGCATTTCACGGCCATATAAACATGCTTATAAGATCAGAATATCAACATGGTCATAGCATGTCAAAGTTTCTTTTCAAAACATTGATTTTTGTTAGGATAGTGCACTAGTTAGGTTCACATATTCATATTATATCACGAAACCAATATAGATAAGCTAACATGCACTTCATGTGTTTCTAAGTCATACTAGCATGTCTCAAAAGTCAGAATATATTCATGGTCTATATATGTTAACGTTCGTTCATGAAACTTTAAGTTTACTTCAACACTATATGTTGTTTCCTAATTCTTGCATGTAATCATAGCCAAACCGTGTTTACGCTATCTCCATATACTAATATAAGTATGTTAGACCCATTAGCATGCTCATCTAAGCCATGTAAACAACCTAACACTTAGCAGACTTAAGCAGGAAGCAGGGAACTGCTGCAGGCTGCTGGCGCAGCTGCGCCGGCTCCCAGCCAGCGGCAGACAGTTCCAGAACACGGCAACTTCCAGGCCAAATGCCAATTTACTTCACCAATTCGTATGAAATCAGTCATATAACAGTTTGGACATGCTTATATGGTTATATAACACTTAGGCAAGCATTCTATATCCCAATTACACTTTAATTTGGCATGATCAAGAATCTAAGAAATTGCAGTAACAGAAATAGGAAATGAAAATGAAGAACAAGGAGAGGAATTATACCTCTGTTAATTTGTGAATTGAACTTGCTGCTATACTACTACTTACAATGCTGCTATACTATCAATGTATTCTCTCAACTCAACACTTATGCAAACTCACAGCAAATGAAATTGAAGGAGAAGGGGCCATATAAATAGCAAAGCCAAGACCCAGACACTGTAATTGTACAACAAATTAAACCAACGAGATTTGTGAATTGCATGGGGGTTAAAGAGTAGTAGGTAAATGGTAGTTGGATTCATCATGAATCCCATTCCCTCTATAATCATGAGCTATGCAATGCTGAGTTTGAGGAAGAAATAGGGAGTAGGCTAGCTTGAGTTGTTCACGTGTATAAGGATTGTGTTTGTCAGCATGGGCCAAGCTTCTAAGTATCCAGCATTTTGCAACATGAAGTGTATTAACACTAAGGCCATATATACATATATCATACACTTAGGCTATTATATATATATTCATACTATATATTTAGATTATAATTATCATTATAATGTAAGTCGCATTCTTAATATTTCAAAGTAGTAGATGTGATATGACAATGTAACATACATATTATCCATGTACATTTATTAATATCGGATATAATCACATCACATTATCTCCTTTATTAATTTTATTATTCCATTATATAAATAATCATCAATCATTATTTATATTCATGTTACACTATGTTAATGTATACTTACATACATATTGTCACATAGGCCATTTTAATGTCACAACACATCTTGCGTTATTCAATGAATGAAGGAACTTTATTAATTATTTATATACTTAAACTATACACACATACTTATATTATACAAGTCCACTTAGATTATATAATATATACTTTTAAGTCACAATGTACTTTTAACATGGCAATGTGGTACAATTAATTTGCACATATAATTACTCATCTTATAAATTAAATATTAATTAATAATATACACATATCCTTCACCAATTAATATAATTGTTAATCTCCATAACAATTTAATTAACCCTTATATGATTAATTATCACTTTAATATAAATCTTATTATATTTATAAACACGTTGCTTATTATTATATTTCTTGCAATAATAATAATCACATACTATTAATCAATCACAGTTAATATTCCATAATAATTAATTAATATTCAATTAATATAGATTAATTGTTCGCTTAAATTAATATAATCATTCTTATATTACGTCATTGTGCCACACAAGGCTATCAACGAGTTTATCGCAAACTCCATCAATTTCTCAATTATAATAATTATTTAATTTTATATAATTGAATTAATCATTCTCATAACACAAAATCATTTATATTCTAATAAATTCTCATTTTCATTAATATATTTATTTAATAATATTAGAAAATTCTAGGGTATTACATCCCTCCCCCCCTTATAAAAATTTCGTCCCGGAATTGCTACAAGGTTACACGAATAAATGGGGATAATCCCTCATTATCCTATCTTCTAACTCCCACGTAGCCTCCTCGACATCGTGGTTACGCCAAAGTACTTTTACCGATGAAATAATTTTATTCCTCAAAGCTTGCTCTTTCCTATCTAGTATTTGGACAGGAATTTCGTCATACGCCAAGTTCTTCTCCACTTGAATGGGCTCGTAAGAAATCACGTGCTTGTAGTCGGCCTTGTACGGTCGCAACACAGAAATGTGGAACAAGTTGTGGATTTGCTCCAGCTCGGGTGGTAACGCAACTTTGTATGCCACCTCGCCCACTCGCTTTAGTATCTCGAACGGTCCTATGAATCTTGGACTCAATTTTCCTTTCTTGTCGAAACGGATCTTTCCCTTCCATAGAGATACCTTCAAGAATACGAAACTGCCAACTTTAAAGTCTCGGTCCTGCCGATGCAAATCTGCGTACTTTTTCTGGTGGTCTTGGGCTGCTACTAATCTGGCTCTTATCACTGTCATCACGTCTGCGGTTTGTTGTACTAGCTCTGGTCCGAGTATTCGTCGTTCTCCCACTTCGTCCCAACATAATAGCGTTCTACACTTTCTTCCGTAAAGAGCTTCATACGGTGGCATGCCGATACTCGCATGGTAGCTATTATTATATGCGAATTCTACTAAGGGTAGGTGGTCGTCCCAATTTCCCTTGAAATCCATCACGCAAGTTCTAAGCATGTCCTCCAGCGTTTGTATTGTTCGCTCACTCTATCCATCGGTCTGAGGATGGTAAGCAGTACTCAACCTCAATTGTGTTCCCATTCTCTCTTGCAAACTCTTCCAAAAATTGGACGTGAAGCGCGGATCTCGATCAGAGACAATAGATACCGGCACTCCATGTCGTGAGACAATTTCTTTTACGTATAGGCTTGCTAACTGATTCAAACTGTAGCGAATCTTGATCGGTAGAAAATATGCGGTCTTGGTAAGTCGATCCACGATAACCCAAATGGCATCATAACCTTTCTGCGTAACTGGAAGTCCTACCATGAAGTCCATCGTAATATGTTCCCATTTCCACTCTGGTATTTCTAACGGTTGTAGTAAACCACTCGGCCGTTGATGCTCTGCTTTAACGCGTTGGCAAGTCAAACATCTACTGACGCACTCTGCGACTTTCCGTTTTAAATTAGGCCACCAAAAATGTTGCTTCAAATCTCGGTACATCTTAACGCCTCTCGGATGAACGGAATATGTCGTATTGTGTGCCTCGTGCAAAATCTCTTTGTAGGGTTTTCGGTACATAAACGCAGCGAAAATTAAAAATTTTCGAAACCCTAAAACAGGATCCATGCGAAAACATATTAATTCAGAGGTTAAGATATGTTTTACCGATTATTCAAGCCTGAAAGGAGACGATGGAGATTCTGGAACTGCTTCGAATCCTCAACGCAATCCAACGGAACTGCGCCTCTACGGTATCCACACGAACGTCCCGCGAATCGTCACATGATCTGCAGCAAGGAAAGCTGCGGTACTAGCCGCCAAGGATCTGGACTTTTTGAAATTTTTCTCTCTAGTCTCTCTCTAAGAGCGGCTAGGGTTTTGATATCGATGATACCCTAAACGGCTGATATATCATATATATATAGCAGTTAAAGGAATTAACCAAAACCTAATCTAATTAGAAATATAAAATCCGAATTTATATATATATATATATATATAATATCTTAATTAAGTCTTACTTAATTAATATACATATATATATATATATATACAAATTATCCTATTAATTTAAATTCATAATTTAAATACTATCAATCATATTGATATATTTAAATCCATACAATTTAAATTAATTCCCTTTTAATTACGTTCTAAGTGTGTGACCCTATAGGTTATTATTATGTTGGCAATAATTTTAAAATCATATTATAAAATTATAAACAGTGAGCGGCATCTAGTAATGCATCACTGCTACCCAAATAATAATAAGATCGGTGATTCGATACAACCTTTTCGTGACCAATGTTTCAATGTAATTTAATCCTTTTAACCTTGACATCCTAGATTAAACTCGAGGCATGGAATGTGTCATTCTCTTCATAATTTAATCTGAGTTTTCTTGATCGATGAGTAGACTATATGAAACAAATCACTATTTGAGCATGGCCATGCATTTCATAGTCCTACTCAATCAAGAGGCCTATGGATATCACCCCTAATATATAGGAGGGCTAAATTCCATCTAGATCACTCATATTCCTCACACGATTCATGATATACCCATTAATCACCTTTATCGTCCACCTATTAAAGGTGGCCTTTGATGATATCAAAGTACATAAATTCTCGTGTAGTAATATAGTGATTTCAGGTCGGAGGATCATTACATCATTGTCACTATGAGAATTGCTTATGACACTTTGCATAATGCTCCACGTAGAATTCTCATGGTGGGTCTGCCCAGTACATTGTTCTCTAACATGTACCTATGCATTGACTCAATATCTCATATATTTATGACCAATGCGATTTGACCATCATCCAATCCACATACTAGTCTCAATGTATCATTGTTGTCCCATTAACAATGACACTCGACTAGGGATATTTAAGAGTAATGATACTAATTGTAACTATATGATCTCATGTTCAAGTCACATACTTGAAGCCATATAATTTGTATCACTATTCTAAGGACTTTTATTATGTTAACATTTATATAATGCAGTAAATAAAACCATAATAAAATAATTTATTTATTCAATCAAATATAATATCAAAAAATATTTAAACAATTACATCAAAGAATTAGCCTCTAGGGCATAAACTCTAACACTCTTCCCTCAACTCGGTTACCGCTGGTACCCACACTCTTCCTTCGAATCTTAAGATACCGTCTTTATCCATTCGAAATTTTTCTTCCTCATTTTCTGTGATCCTCTTTCGTATTTTCTCACACTCTTCATCCTTTTCCTGGGCTTCCTTTACTCTATCCAACAATGTCGGATGAGCTTCCCTTACAATTAACTTCTCACCAGACATTTCTGGTCCTTTCACTTCTATCTCCAATTTCTCCATCTCTCTTATCAATTCTTCCTGAGTCGTTAAACTAAACAACTTTTCCCTTCCTTTTCTGCTCAGAGCGTCGGCAAGCACGTTTGCCTTCCCCGGGTGATAAAGAATATCGCAGCCATAGTCTTTGATTAATTCTAACCACCTTCTTTACCGCATATTCAACTCCTTCTGTGTGAAGATATATTTCAGACTTTTGTGGTCCGTGTATATCTCATATTTTTTCCCATACAAATAATGCCTCCATATCTTTAACGCAAAAACTACTGCCGCTAACTCTAAGTCGTGAGTAGGGTATCATTTTTCGTAATCCTTCAATTGTCGTGATGCATATGCAATGACGTTGCCGTGCTGCATAAGCACACAGCCAAGTCCCTTGTGCAATGCATCATTATACACCATAACATTTCCCGCATCATCTGGTAATGATAACACAGGTGCTTCGCTCAATCTCCTTTTCAGTTCCTGAAAACTTTCTTCGCATTTGTCGGTCCATACAAATTTCACCGTCTTTCTAGTCAAATTGGTCAATGGGGTTGCTATCTTAGAAAAATCTTGGATGAATCTTCGATAGTACCCGGCTAACCCTAAAAAGCTTCTCACCTCCGTCGGTGTTCTTGGTTGTTCCCAATTACTTACTGCTTCTACCTTTGCAGAGTCTATAGCGATTCCATTCTTCACGTGGCCTAAGAATTAAACCTTCTCCATCCAAAATTCGCGCTTTGAAAATTTCGCATACATCTTCTCCTTCCTTAGTGCCTCCAAAACAATCTTCAGATGTTCAGCGTGTTCTTCCTCTGTCTTTGAATAGACCAAAATATCGTCGATAAAAACCACTACAAATTTATCCAAGTATGGCTTGAAAACTCGGTTCATCAAGTCCATAAATGCTGCCGGAGCATTAGTCAATCCAAATGACATTACCAAAAACTCGTAGTGTCCATAACGGGTTCGAAACGCAGTCTTTGGTATGTCCTCATTCCTCACTTTCAGTTGATGATATCCTGTTCGTAGGTCAATTTTCGAGAAATACTTTGCTCCCTTCAGTTGATCAAACAGGTCGTCTATCCTCGGTAGCGGATATCGGTTCTTGATCATTACTCTGTTTAAGTCTCGATAATCGATACAGAGCCTCATCGATCCGTCCTTTTTCTTAACGAATAGCACTGGTGCTCCCCAAGGAGAAATACTCGGTCGAATGTAACCCTTATTCAACAACTCTTGCAATTGTATCATCAATTCCTTCATTTCTACTGGCGCCATACGATATGGAGCTTTTAAAATCGGTGCCGTTCCCGGTGCTAAGTCTATTACAAATTCGATTTCTCTGTCTGGCGGAAGACCAGGCAGATCGTCCGAAAATACATCTTGAAATTCATTCACTACGGATATATCCTTAATTTCTACTCCCTTTTTTCGAGTATCAACGATGTAAGCTTAATAACCTACACATCCTTTCCTTAACAATTTCTTGGCCTGCATCATCGTAACGCAACACGATTGCTTAAGCGATAAGCTACCATAAAACACTACCTTAGACTTATTCGGAGTCTGAAGGTTCACACACTTGTTCTGACAGTCAATTATCGCAGCATGGTTATACAACCAATCCATTCCCAGTATCACATCAAATTCTCCCAGTCTAATAGGAATCAAGTCTATGCTCAGTTCATGTTCTCTAATGTTTACACGATAATCTCGATAAACATATTCTACAGGGATCACTTCCTTATTAGCAACTTCTATGTTCAAAGGATTTTCTAATCGTTCTCGGGGTGTACTAAGTTTACTAGCAAATTCATCAGATATAAAAGAACAGGTGGCACCCGAATCAAATAATACATAAGCATTTATATCATTGATTGGGATTATACCTGACACCACGTCCTTCGCATCCACGGCGTCCTGGACGGTCATGTTAAAGGTTTTGGCGGTTGGGCGGTTGGATTGTGCCGGCCCGCTGATCATCAGCTTGTTGCCTCCTTGCTGATTGCTACCCCCGCCACTTCCCTTCTTTGGGCAGTCCTTAATTCGGTGCTCCGTCGAGCCACACGCAAAGCATCCTTGTATCTTCTTTGGTTTTGGACAGTTGGGCGAGATGTGCCCTTCCTGTCCGCAGTTGTAGTAAGTGCCACGTCCCTTCCAGCACTCGCCCTGGTGATTCTTCCCACACTCTGGGCATCCTTCAGCCCTCTTCTTGAAACCTCCACGAAAATTCCATGATTGATTATTGTTGTTCTTGTTGTTGTTGTTGTTATTCTCCCATTTTTTCTTTCCCAAGTTACTTCCTCCACTACTGCTTCCTCCAGTACGATTCTCTCCTCCAACATTCTTTCCTTTCTTTTCCTTGTTATACAGACTTAAGGCCTCACTGCCACCTTCCGCAATGATTGCCTTCTCCAGTAATGTTGCAAAGGAATCGATCTGAAGAACTGACACCTTATTGAATAGCCAAGGCTTCAGTCCTTGTTCGAAGCGTCTAGTCTTCCTCTCTTCATCTCCTACTTGGTGTTCCGCAAATCGCGCTAGTTCGTTAAACCTAGCCGCGTATTGCGCCACCGTCATCTCCCCTTATTTTAGTTCTAAGAACTTCACCTCCATCCGATTCTACATACTCTTCGGGAAGTAATTCTCGAAGAACAGCGTCTTAAACTTATCCCAAGCTATTATCCCTTCTCCAGCTCTTTGTTTATTAGCCTCCCACCAATAGTTCGCTTCTCCCCTCATCATGTACGTAGAAAACACCGTCTTCTGATCTTCGCCTACGCGAGCTATAGTGAAAGCTTTTTCGATTTCCTTGATCCACGTTTGTGCTACGATTGGGTCGGTAGTTCCCTCGAACTCCGGGGGCCCTACACTCTTAAAGTCTTTGAAGGTTGTTACTGGCACATCCTGAGGGTTTGGGCAAACGGGTTCATTATTCCTTCCCCTTAATGCTTCTCCTAACAAGTCTACCAGTTTCTGGATCGGGTCAACTTGTTCCCTCTCATTGTTCACTGACTCCTCTGGTGCAGTCAATCTACGTCTGGGCGGCATTATCTGCATCACAAGTTTTCATTTTATTATTATTCAAGTATATTGCTTAAGTATTTCTTTTTAATACAGAAGAAGAAATTTATAACACGTTTCTGAATAAACTCCATTTATATTCATATGCCATTTCATTTCATTACATGATTATCCTAGCATACTGCTATAAATGTTATCACATATATCCCCTAATATCACAAAAGACGGGGAATAAACCAACCTAATACCATACTACCCTCTAACAAAAGCTAACACGGGGTTCACATCATTATCCCACATCTTACACAAAAGATCGGGATTACAACATAGAATGTACAACACTTAAAGATAAATATTATTAACTACTGCTAGACTGACTAAGGGAATCTCATCCCATCATCCCGCGCTCCACTGCGCTCTTGTACTCCAACTGTGCTATATACGCAACCAGCTCTCGGCTCAATGTATGTAGAGTCTGTCCCTGTTCTGCCGGGTAGTGGTACACACCATCAATCACCCTCTCAAAAGCTGAACGGAACACATACCCCATCTTGTTCATCTTTCTCTTCTTGCACCTGACCTCGTCCTCTAGGTCGTCAGCTCTCTCATTGGACACTTCCCACTTCTCCTCGAAGTGTAACCTATCCATCACCTCCAACTCTAGCTGAGTACGAAGTGCCTCTTTCTCAGTCTTCTCACTCAGCTCCCTCTGCTCAACCTCTTCTAGCTTCTCTGCCAAATCTACATTCTTAGCCACTGACCTGTGAAACAGAGTCCCCATCTGGATCCCTGTCTCCCTACGGTAGGCAATCTCCACCTCTAACTCTTGCATAGCCAGCTTCCTCTGGTGGTCCTCGTCCGTCAGCTTCTGGAACTCAGACTCTCTCTCGTAGGCCTCTGCCTCCAGCTCCTGGACCCTGCAGTCTAACTCTAGGATCCGGTCCTCGTATTATCCTAATATCTGCTCCTCTATAGTAACCTCATCAGAGTCCTCTACTGGCTCATCCTCCATCGGCTCCTCCTCTGGATCAGACTCTATCTCAATCTCGTCCTCGTCATCAGACTCGAACGGTGCAACAGCCTGCACTGGTGTAGCCTCTAGAGGTGCCTCGTATACTACATGTATATTCCTGGGCTCCTCCTCTGCCACTCTACTAGGTGCACCTGTGTCTGTCATCCTACAATCACAAACACAAGACAAACAAACAGCAACTCTATTAGAATGTTAAATAAAACATAAGTTCATTGTATAGAATGAAGTTACATTTCATAACAGACTAAGTATCTCAAGAAAAACTCTACATGAGTTTTATCTCCTTCCTAATTTCTAAGTTCTCCTAGTTATAGTCTAAGGACACTCGTTCCTAAGGTTTATAACTACAGCTCTGATACCAACCTGTGACGCCCCCAAATCCGGGACCGTCACTTGGTCTCTCGAATTCGGTTCATCACGTGCTCATGGTAATACATCACAATAATAATAACTAAAAATCATACAATCACAGCGAAAAATCTAATCTAGAATAATTTACAATGATTTATATAATTATTCCCCCAAGTCTCGCAACCTACAGTACTTAATAGGTTACATAATAATATCAATTAACGACTTATTACATAACCTAACTTAAGCTTAAACATACTCAAATCCAGTCTTACTACATCATCTTAATACAACATAAAAGTATTTAAAAACATAAAAGAGACAAGCTAGTTGGTAGCCTTGCCCTTGCCCTTATCAACGCCCGGAGGTTCGCCCTGCTCTGCCTTAACTGAAATATTTTAGGAAAAGCAAGAATGAGCACAAATTGCTCAGCAAGTAGTATACAATGAGGGTTTGTAATATAATTCTCAATTCTCAAAAAGTGTATAGCAAGGTTTGATAGTTCAAGAATAACAAGAATATCAACAGTTTTCAATAACAGTCGCTAAGGACAAAATAGTATCAATGTGATTCAATAATAAACCAATTCAAGATTTCAAGATAACTGAATACTGAGCAGTCACTAAGGACCATGAACTTCTACTAAAATTAACAGTAATAAACTGAAAATCCAACAAAAAAAAAACAGGTACAACAGGTGATCAGCCTAAAGTACCATCGTTATGCATAACAATCAATCATACCCAAGTGCGCGCGTCGGTTCTCCGACAATTATATATTCCCTTCAAAGAAGGTTGTTCTTCTCAGTCAAATACAAGATCCCGCACCAATCAATTGGTTTGGGTTGCTTTTCAATAATATAAGTCTAGCCGAATCAAATGGCATAGACACTTTCACAATATTCAAGAACAATACTAAGTTCAACATGAATAATAGCTTTAATGAAATAAGAGTTCAAGTATGCTAATTCAATTCAAACAATTAAGTAAAGAAACTAGTTTGCAATATACAAGGATAGAATACTTGTATCCAAAGAGATAAGGTTTAGATACTCGCTTACGATATCCGTTAAATAAAGTAATGCAAGGGTTTAGGATACTTGCCTTTAGTGTAGTCTATCCACGTAAAGTAATTCAACACTTTTTGAATCCTATTTATAGTGTATTATAAGTATAGGATTTTCATTAGCTAACTCATTCAATACACAAACTTGTTACTCAATATATATACATGTTACTATCTTAGTCACATGTCATACTTATACTCATATGGTATGAAATTAGATTATAAGTTATCACGAATTAAGTACATAACTGATACTATAGCAACTCATCATGCTCAAGTGGTTATGATCCTTTGACCCATTATATAAGGGAAGCATTATCTTATTACTTAATCATCACCTATGTACACATATCAGTAGGGTGTAAACAATTTCTAGCAATGTAGGCATCATATAGGCTATCTGTCCAAAATTAGATTGTCAAACTGCATGGCTTCTGATTCCAGGCCGGCGCAGCTGCGTCATGGCTAAGCCTAGGGCCAGCGCAGCCCTCTGGCCAAGCCAAGGCTGAGCTGTGCCTTATGGTTTCTGTCCGGTCATGCAAGCCAACAACACCACATAGCATATAAACATATTAAAAGATACTTTTATGTTTGTACAACCTTTCCTCGTTTCAAATATATGTGATATGGATTCTAAGTCAATACTTTCAATAACTTAAATCCATTCAAGGACACGAACTCATAAGGTCTAACATGCTCGCTTTTCATACACATAAGATATTCACATAACTTGTATTAGACATGTTCATGAGTTTTCATATCACATATATACAACTATCATTGTTATTAGTTTGAATACATGCTTCACTTAGGCCTATCTTGATTTCACGATATCTAGCATGGTAGGCACACATGTATAATACATTAGTGAGTCTAAGATTACCATCAAACACGTTCAAAATTATCAGATTCTAACTCTCGACATAACATATCAAAGTTCACGTTCAAAGCTCATATTTTCATTAGTAAAGCTTGCTAATAAGGCCTAACATGTTCATGCTATCTACATACATATGTTATCATATCCGACATGCATTTCACGGCCATATAAACATGCTTATAAGATCAGAATATCAACATGGTCATAGCATGTCAAAGTTTCTTTTCAAAACATTGATTTTTGTTAGGATAGTGCACTAGTTAGGTTCACATATTCATATTATATCACGAAACCAATATAGATAAGCTAACATGCACTTCATGTGTTTCTAAGTCATACTAGCATGTCTCAAAAGTCAGAATATATTCATGGTCTATATATGTTAACGTTCGTTCATGAAACTTTAAGTTTACTTCAACACTATATGTTGTTTCCTAATTCTTGCATGTAATCATAGCCAAACCGTGTTTACGCTATCTCCATATACTAATATAAGTATGTTAGACCCATTAGCATGCTCATCTAAGCCATGTAAACAACCTAACACTTAGCAGACTTAAGCAAGAAGCAGGGAACTGCTGCAGGCTGCTGGCGCAGCTGCGCCGGCTCCCAGCCAGCGGCAGACAGTTCCAGAACACGGTAACTTCCAGGCCAAATGCCAATTTACTTCACCAATTCGTATGAAATCAGTCATATAACAGTTTGGACATGCTTATATGGTTATATAACACTTAGGCAAGCATTCTATATCCCAATTACACTTTAATTTGGCATGATCAAGAATCTAGGAAATTGCAGTAACAGAAACAGGAAATGAAAATGAAGAACAAGGAGAGGAATTATACCTCTGTTAATTTGTGAATTGAACTTGCTGCTATACTACTACTTACAATGTTGCTATACTATCAATGTATTCTCTCAACTCAACACTTATGCAAACTCACAGCAAATGAAATTGAAGGAGAAGGGGCCATATAAATAGCAAAGCCAAGACCCAGACACTGTAATTGTACAACAAATTAAACCAACGAGATTTGTGAATTGCATGGGGGTTAAAGAGTAGTAGGTAAATGGTAGTTGGATTCATCATGAATCTCATTCCCTCCATAATCATGAGCTGTTCAATGCTGAGTTTGAGGAAGAAATAGGGAGTAGGTTAGCTTGAGTTGTTCACGTGTATAAGGATTGTGTTTGTCAGCATGGGCCAAGCTTCTAAGTATCCAGCATTTTGCAACATGAAGTGTATTAACACTAAGGCCATATATACATATATCATACACTTAGGCTATTACATATATATTCATACTATATATTTAGATTATAATTATCATTATAATGTAAGTCGCATGCTTAATATTTCAAAGTAGTATATGTGATATGACAATGTAACATACATATTATTCATGTACATTTATTAATACCGGATATAATCACATCACATTATCTCCTTTATTAATTTTATTATTCCATTATATAAATAATCATCAATCATTATTTATATTCATGATACACTATTTTAATGTATACTTACATACATATTGTCACATAGGCTATTTTAATGTCACAACACATCTTGCCTTATTCAATGAATGAATGAACTTTATTAATTATTTATATACTTAAACTATACACACATACTTATATTATACAAGTCCACTTAGATTATATAATATATACTTTTAAGTCACAATGTACTTTTAACATGGCAATGTGATACAATTAATTTGCACATATAATTACTCATCTTATAAATTAAATATTAATTAATAATATACACATATCCTTCACCAATCAATATAATTGTTAATCTCCATAACAATTTAATTTACCCTTATATGATTAATTATTACTTAATATAAATCTTATTATATTTATAAACACGTTGCTTATTATTATATTTCTTGCAATAATAATAATCACATACTATTAATCAATCACAGTTAATATTTCACAACAATTAATTAATATTCAATTAATATAGATTAATTGTTCGCTTAAATTAATATAATCATTCTTATATTACGTTGCCACACAAGGCTATCAACGAATTTATCGCAAACTCCATCAATTTCTCAATTATAATAATTATTCAATTTTATATAATTGAATTAATCATTCTCATAACACAAAATTATTTATATTCTAATAAATTCTCATTTTCATTAAATATTTATTTAATAATATTAGGAAATTCTCGGGTATTACAATTTCTCCTTACTGGCGCGCAATTAAATAACCCCTCCTAGACAGAACTTCCTTAGGCATTGTCAATAATACTATCTAATAATATTATTCAAATAATATGAATTATTGAGTTGATAATGTGAAATACTGTGCCGTGACAATTATTGAATCAATCATATAAACTAGCAACGTAGCAATTATTGAACCAATAATATAAAATATTGAACAGTAATTACTGTAACAATAATTGAGTAAGTGTCTTCTTACGTAAGAACCAATAATTCAAAATACTGTGCAATACCGTGTACTACTGTGCACAACGCGTATTACTATATTATTATCACCGGGTATTTCAACAGTTTAGCCGTAACAGTTTTACCGTTATTTATAAAAAGATTATTTCTGTCGCTTTCTATATCCGACAGTTATTCCGTTGTGGGGCCCCCAATAGCTGCGTCGTCGTATGAATATTCTCCGACAACAAGAATATTCCACGACCAAACGAATATTCCCCGACAACAATAATATTTTATAACCACTTGCTCATTTTAAAATATTTGCACATTTCACCCATAACTTTTCACATTTATCAAATCAACACCTTACTATTTCGAAATAATATATGAAGAAAATTAAATCTTTATTCATAAAAGTTGGGGTCTTACATTTATTTTATAAAAAAATTATTTCTGTCGCTTTCTATATCTAACAGTTATTCCGTTGTGGGATCCACAAATGGCTGCGCCGTCATACGAATATTCTCTGACAACAAAAATATTTTACGACCAAACGAATATTACCCGACACAATGAATATTTTATTACCACTTGCAAACTTTGAAAATTTTGCACATATCTCACATAACTTACCACATTTATCAAGACAACACCTTACTGTTTAAAACAATATATAAAAAAATTTAAATCTTTATTCATAAAATTTGGGGTCTTACAAGAAGCTCATATGTATTCAGTCCAATTTAGATTTTAAAACTTAATAGCCGTCTGAGTTCCATTGGGCCGGAGCTCGATACCCCTAGCCTTCTTGGGGGGACAGCGGTATGGGCTTCCGTGGGAGTGCGGCACAGGTATACTAGTAGCGAAGCCTGTTGTTGTACTTGCTGGGCTACTAAGATCAGGGACCTCCCCCTCTTTCGAACAGCCCCTTTTTTAATTTTGTGGTCAAAAATCAAAATTGAACTTAACTTATTCTTAAACATATTTTAATTTATACTTGTTTGGTGATTTCTTGTTATACTTAATTTCTTATTTATTTATTTTTAGTTATTACTACTAATCCATATAAATTTCGTTACTTTTAGTTGAAATAATTGCAAATTTATAAATAAGAATAAGCTGTTAAAATATGATTACTACTTAAAATTTTTTGTTATTTTCAAAGTTTAAAGTAATTCACAATGTTGTTACAGGAATAAACTTATAAATATCAATTTGTTTTTTTTTCTCCGTTCTTTGTGGTATTAAAAGTGTTTTAGTTCTAGTTAATTTTAGCCTATTTAAAAAATAATAATAAAATTAGAAAGATTTTAAAAAGGGTTTTAGTAGTAGTTAAATTCTAGTCCCATACTAAAGACCAAAAAATAAAGAAATTTAGCTTTGCCTTATTATCTATAATAATAAGATAGAACGGTTCATATTCATTCTAATTTTAATTTTAATTCAATGACCTAGATTTCATCTCAATTCTTTCAACTTAATCTAGAGACTCACATTTCATGTCACAAAAAAAAAAAATCTTGCCCAAATCATGGGCATCCATACACGCTACCCCCTCCTGCATCGGGGCTAAATTGAATAGGGTCAAATTTTACTGGGTCTACGCGAGTACAAATTATGGAGAGTTTTCGAATAGGAAGAAGGTGAATTAACCCATAGAAAGACAGGGGTATGGAGAGGAAAAGAGTAAGAGAACAGAGGCAGGATGTAACGTCCCCAAAATAAGTTCAATACTCAATCCATTCTGAGTCGTTAAAGACATGGTACAGAATTCAAATACAATCTTTCATATCAAACGGTCATGCAAAATACGACCACACAACTGTGAGTGTCAATACAGACATGTAAAAAATATAAACATTTAAACTAAGTCCTCATTACATCTATTATCACACTATTTAAAAAAATAGTGAGGACTTCTACACCTCTAACTCGGACCATTACTCCATTTTCTGACTAGTACCCGCAATATTCTCATTTCCTGAAGAGAACAATGGAAGAAAAGAGTGAGCTCAATTAGCCTAGTAAAGAATATTATGACAAAAATATTAAAAAATAAATTATCGTTAGCTTTCAATAAATCAGATAAAATATTATGGACAACACGTTTTAGATCAATATTCGCAGCGAAAATAACAATTCATTAGAAGAGTTAAGTAGAGAATGATGTCTACTATCTTATTTGATTTAAAAGTCCATCATCAATAGTTTATCCCTGTAACATCAATCAATATACATCTCCAATTCAATATTCATCTTTTGTACTACGGGCCAAAGATATTTATTTGTATCACCATTTGGTCATGTTCATCTCAACACCTGTCCATCTTTGCACTATGGGCCAAAGATATTCATCAGGTAATCATTCATCTTTGCACTACAGGCCAAAGATATTCATCAAATAATCATTCATCTTTGCACTACAGGCCAAAGATATTTAGTTATATCACCATTTAGAACTGAGGATGATGAAAAATAATACGATTAACGGATCTAGTGAGATAAAGGATAAATATTAGAGAATTTATCTAGAGTTCAAGAATGAAGATCATAACCTGGATCCAATCAAAGATGATTTGGAAAAAAAAAATATTTTTTTTACCATGAATAGTACCCCGTAAATAATAACTCGTGAATATTAACTCGACATGAAAAGATAAAAACTTCACAAGAAAGTTCAGACCAATATTTCAGTGAAATAATATTAGATGAAGCGCAAAACTTAAAGAATTTTTGATCATTTCAGAAATTATAGAAGCAATACTTACCGTAGTAAGTTTAGAGTTAAGAATCTGAAATGAAACAATATACGAAACTGCAATTGGATTTTTATCCATCAGGCGGTAGTCCGCTCAGACAGATTATTTTCGCAATTTAATAACAACTGAATACGAAGGGTTATTCACCATGCATGCGGTAGTCTGCGTAGACAGGTTATTCCCACAGAATAATAAAGAATGGAATCAGGATTTCACCATGCATGTGGTAGTTCTCGTAGACAGGTTATTCCAACAGAATAATAAAGAATGAAATAACAACCCTTACGAGTATTGAAAGAAAATAACTCTCTTTATGAATACGAAAGAAATAATACCTCTTACCTTAAAAATTTGGAGACTGCACTAGTGTAATAG
Organism: Panax stipuleanatus; assembly: GCA_020205555.1. Classification (NCBI taxonomy): domain Eukaryota; kingdom Viridiplantae; phylum Streptophyta; class Magnoliopsida; order Apiales; family Araliaceae; genus Panax; species Panax stipuleanatus. The sequence goes on along the minus strand of CM035122.1, from coordinate 131,139,667 downwards.
CAGAATACTCTTCTTCTTTCTCTTTTATTCTCTCTATAGCTTTAGTGAATTGGTGAGAAATAATGAAGAAATGAGCTTCTATTTATAGGCTCGGCAAAATAAGGGTAAAATAGTCTTTTTGCCATAATTTATGACATCATCGTTTACATCATTTATCCTATGACATCATTGCTTACCTCATCGCTCCGATGACATCCTTGCTTACCTCATCGCTCTGATGACATCCTTGCTTACCTCATCGCTCCGATGACATCCTTGCTTACCTCATCGCTCCGATAACATCATTGTTTGCATCATAAGAGTTCAAATTCAATTTACACTCTTCCACCTCATTTAACTTTTATACCATGAATTTACTATAATAATGTTACCATTCTAATTATAAAAATCATACTATTATATAATCACATCATACTACTATAATGTAATATTATAAAAATATATTTGAATGAATTATTTTATCGGAAAAGATAAAATATCAACTTTCAACAAATGTCACATGCTAAAAATTTCTCCGTTTAAATCTACATTGAATAAATATTTCTTATCATATATATCAAAAATTAATTATTCACAAATAATATTACAGAACTACAATATTGACAACCAGGTTGTTCCCAGGAAATAGGGGGCCTTCCGATAAGGATTTCTCCTTACTGGCGCGCAATTAATCAAACCCTTTTTCTAGACAAAACTTCCTTAGACATTGTCAATAATGCTATCTAATAATATTATTCAAATAATATGAATTATTGATTTGATAATTTGAAATACTGTGTAATGACAATTATTGAATCACTAATATAAAATAGCAAAGTAGCACTTATTGATATAAATTATCAACGTAGCAAATATTGAACTAATAAAATATTATGCAATTCTTGAATTAATAATATAAAATATTGAACAGTAATTACTGTAACAATAATTGAGTAAGTGTCTTCCTACGTAAGAATCAATAATTCGAAATACAGTGCAATACCGTGTGCTACTGTGCAACACCACGTATTACTGTATTTTAACCACCGAATATTTTAACAGTACTAACGGTAACAGTTTTGCCGTTATTTTTATAAAAAGATTACTTATGTCGCTTTCTATATCCGACATTCATTCAGTTGTGGGGTCCACCAATGACTGCGCCGTCGTACGAATATTCTCCGACAAAAAGAATATTCCTCGACCAAACGAATATTCTCCGACACAACGAATATTTGATAACCACTTGCTTACTTTGTAAACTTTGCACATCTCACCCATAACTTATCACATTTATCAAATCAACACCTTATTATTTCAAAATAATATATAAAGAAAATTAAATCTTATTCATAAAATTTGGGGTCTTACACAGGAAGTAGAGAGAGAAAATAGAGAGGACGGAGAAAGTGGACCGGCTAGAAAACGAAAGTGTTGAAGATTGGAAAGGAGATTATCGGAGAAGGTGAAGGTAGCAGTGGAGAGAGAGGGGGAAGAGAGGAAAGGGTGGTGGGAGAGGAAGGAGGAGAGAAAGGATTTTGTTCCGGCTTACTTTCAGACTAGTATATTTATAATATAGATAGTTGATTGTGTATGTGTTAGTCGTGATGGGAGTAATATATTGTGGTATGTATAGCACTTGATAGTATTATAAATGCTTTCCTTGCTATTTAAATGGGCAAAATATTCTTCTTTAAATGTTCACAACATTACATTAAAAATATTATAACCGTGTTTACATTAAATGTCCTTGCAAAATATTCTTCTTTGCCTAACAAATACTATATGAAGAGTGTCGCAAGTATTATATTAAGTGTGATGTTTGAGATTTCAAAATTTTGTTTTAAAATGAAGTTGTGTATACTATATTAATACTCTCCAAGTTTCTTTTTATTCGTCGTTTTAAGGTAATTTAGACCATTTGAAACAACTAATAGTTTGCAGTGACATGTATAAAAATATAAATTGCATTTGAAACATGTGTTTTTATTTAATTTCTGAGCTATGAACTATTTCCAGACATAATTAAATTCCCAAAAAAAATACTATAAAGAATAAAAATAGAATGGATTCATAAAATGACAGTTAAAGACAACTTTTAACAGCGTCAAACGTTGAAACGTCTGTATACTCCATCTCTAATTCATTCTGTTTCATACCTAGAAAACTTTCAATGGTTAAAATGATTTAAGATTGTATCATTACTTCGAATGAACAAAAAACTCACAAAAGTTGTGGATGGACACACATTTATAGATATATGCAAGAAAAATGGGAAAAATGAGTTTATTTTATTTATTTATGACAATTAGTTAGAAATGAATCCATTATAAATTTTCAACTAATGTTACAGTTATTATGTTTAAAATTCACACATATTATTAATACAATTAATCATGCATGTGATTTGATAAAATCTCAAATTTAAATGAATTAAATTAATTAAGATATTAATTTAATATTAAAATTCACGACTGGTATTAATATACTTAAATCGTGTGATATACGTCTTTGGCGTGTTTAATTAAATATTTGTAATTGTTTTGCAAATGATTTTTTTAATGATGTGTGTTTTACCAATTTTGTAATAAAATTAGTAAAACGAAAAATAAAAATTCTTTTAGAATTTACTTTTTCTAGCAGAGATTTGTTGAGTTTCTTTTGAATAGTTTATAATTTTCTCATGTATACTAATTTTATTCATAATTATTTTGATCTTAGTAAATTTGTGAAATTCTAAGATTCAAATTGATGTTTTTAATTTTAATTTTCACAAATTTTGAAGCAAAAAGAGGGGAATGTTGGAGAGGGGGTGGACAGTAACCTCTCCGGGGGTAATATAGAAATTAACCTACCTACCCTAAGTAAGAGGCACGCTAGGCGTTGAAATGTTTGCGGCGAAAGAGCATGCAACCGACTCAGCCCCCCACACTCCCACTGGCTTTAGTATCTTGCATCCTACCAATAAAGATATATAAATTTCCCAAAATAAGCGATGTGGGAGTTTACTGGGTATAGATTTAATAACATGCGAGGATTTTTTTAATTAAAAAAAAATAATTAACTAAAGATTTCCTATCTGAAATATTATTTGGTAAATAAAGTTTAATAACTAATATATTTTGTATTATATATTACATTTAATTATTATTTTCACATTAAATTTCTACACTATTAATATATTTCCATTGAATATTAAGTTACTATTATGACCTTTAAGTCTAAAAAATTAACTGAATTCTAGTCACTAATATAAAAGTCATAATTATTTTAAAATTAGTTAACTAAATGTCTTCCATATGAAATAAAATTGGTAACTAAAGTTTAACCATTAACATATTTTATAACATATATATATATATATATATATATATATATATAATATTTAGTTATTTAAAATCCAAAGTTGAGTAAATATTTATTGTATGCTAAGTAATTAAAGAACTCGTTTATAGAATAATAAGTTTACGTTAAAGTTTATAGGACCATACAAAAAATTAACTGAATTCTAGTCACACTAATATAAAAGTCATAATTATTTTTAAAATTAGTTAACTAAATGTCTTCTATATGAAATAAAATTGGTAACTAAAGTATTAATTCAAATTGCTCAAATGTATAAGATATATAGATTTATGTCGTTTATGTTGTAAATATTAATTCAAATTGCTCAAGCTTAATATAGCTTATTTGTGTTTCAATATTTTAGTTTATGCATAATTATGATATAATAATAGAATAACATTCTTCAGCCTTATATTTGGGTCCATTTGGTAACAAAGAATGTAGCTCACCCAAATATATATATATATATATATATATATATATATATATATATATATATATATATATATATATATTGTGATTATAGAGATTCATGTGATATCCACCTTCGGAACATAGCATAACATTCTTCAGCCTTATATTCTGGAGCAGTGTGTCCTCCACCCTAAAAAACGTATAAAAAAAATACAAACTGTAACAAGTTGTTTAAAAAACAGCCAAAAGGGAATATATAAGAAAACAGGTCATGGCCTCAATTTTTTGGAAGTGGTTAGCATGAAATTTATTTTGAGATAAGTTGATCAATTGACTAATAGAATACTGACACGCAGGCGAAGCCCTATGTTTGTTAGCATTCTATTAGCCAATTAACCATCTTACCAAAAATATAACTTCATGCTAACCTGAATCCCAAATTTTTTCAACTAAATGCAGAGGATACAGTCGAGTAAAAAGGATTTTCTTTTTACCTTCACGGTGGCAAAAGTCATCTGATTGGAGTATGCCCTTGTATAACTACACATCCACAAAGATACAATCTCAGATTACTATTGTACCTATAATTAATCTTAATCATAAAAAAATAAAAAATAAATCTATAATATAAAACAGAGCGGCTCAAATCCCAAGGCTTCAACATCCAACGGTCTCAAATCAAATTTAGGCTTCAACATCCAACGATCTAAAATCATTTGGGACTTCAACATCCGACGGCCAAGAACTTATCTCTCAAAAATTTGAACCCACATCCATCATCTCACTCTCTCACTCTCGGTCAGGGGCGGAAGGAGGGGGGTCCAGGGACCCCCTGACCAGTCGGAAAAATTAGTATGTAATAGATATGTGGGAGGGTCCAACCTGAAATCCGACAATGGCGGGGGTTCGGGAAGCTCTACGTGAGCCGGGAAGAAGAAGAAAAGGGAAGAAGAAATTAAAAAAAAAAACTTTATGATTAAGTAGCCTACACATGATATAAATACTGACATATTAATAAATTTTTATCCGTTTGTAATTTTAAAATGGTCAAAGAAATAAATCTCTAATTTAAAAAGGAAGAAGTACTAATTTACCTAGATTTTTTGCATCTTTTTGACACTTTTAGAGGCAGATAGTCTAACAAACTTTATTATATAATCTATTTTGCAAGAGAGAAAAAGAGTCCCATTTATAAATTTTGCAAACACCAACTACTTTTCATTTTATATATGCATACTTTTTAAAATAATAAGGTGTTCATTCATTAATAATGGTATTATATACATGAATATAACTAAGTGATAAGATTTATTTTTTTTGAAACGAAAGGAGTATTTCTATTATTTAAAAATAATAATTACTTCGTTTCACAAAAGAACTTTATTTATAAAATTTATCAATATTAAATATGTATTTTTGTTCTATATCCATCTCAATTGAATAAGTTGTTAAGTTAACATTAGCCACACTATATTAAAATATGATGATAATTTATACTCATCACTACAAAAATAATTATTTCTATACTCTTTTTAAAATGAGTAATAGACGTTTGACGTTAGGAGGTCTGTATATTGGGTCGGGTAGAAACAGAGGAGGAGAGAAGAGGAGAGAAGAGAGCCGCCGCTGCCGCCGCCGCCGGTCGCCACTACCAGTTGCCGCGCCGAAGCCCGCCTGTCGGATTTCCCGGCTTAAAATCTCTGGCTCCGCCACTGCTCTCGGTTCTCCCTCCTCACCCACAAACTAGGGTTTCACCTCTGTCTCTACTTCTTTTGCTTCAATGGCTAATAATACAAGGGGTGGGTACCAATATTGGCGGATACGTCTACTCGAGCAGCGAATCTAATCCATCGGCGCGGTCTCTCTGGTGGTGGTGGTAATCTTCACTTCTTTTTCGTTCCGAAATTTTAATATTGTCCTAAAATTTCTCTCTAATTTCCACCTCAATTCTGGCATTTGGTTTTGTTTGTTTTACTCTGTCAACGTCTGTTATAGAATGTGCATTCTTTCTCCTAGGTGATTTCGCTTGAATATTGTTTTAGCTTGTAGGAGTATTTATTATTGAAACTGCTGCTGAAAATATAATTATTAAGCTCGACTTATACATGTGTGTGTGTATTTTCAATCATGATTTTTTGTATTAACACTTTACAGATGATAACCTTTATATCTTATTATTTTTTCACTTGAAGCCAAATGGGGCTCCCATTTGTGGCAGAGGAGTTCTATTGAACTTAGGTTTCTTATTATTTGATATTCATGCTCAATTAAATTTTGCTTTTGCTTTGCAGATCATCACGGACCACCTAAGGTTAACCTTTGGGAGGACCCATTGAGCCCATCTAGATGGAAAGAAGAGCATGTGAGTTTACCTTTCATTCTATCATAGTATTGCAATTTACCCAGTCTTCCCTTATGGGTTGTCTTGAAGTTGGCTTGGTCTTGTGTGGACGTTTCTAACTTTTCCTGCGAGTTTTCACTTTGATTTGTACTTATCCGTAACTTAATTAGATATATATACATATATCTATAATCTATATAATAAAATAGAACCAATTTTGAATCCTTTCTCACTTCAAAAATTGACAAAGCACAATAAGGGTTCAGATTTCATCTCAATTGATCTAAAGGCTCACAATTCATTTCACACAAACAAAAAACTGCCCAAATCAAACCCCCGTTACACGCTACCCAAATCCCGCCTAATACCTCTGTCCCCTTCTCATCCCGCCTTCTCTTTCCCTTGTGCTCTCCTCATTCATTTCTGTTAGCTTTTCTTCCTAACGCGTTGTGTTTAAGGTGTGAGAGGAGAGAGAAACAAAGGAGGAAGAAGAAGGTACGCTTTCTTTCGGTTTCGGTTTTAGCTTCAATTTCTTCCCCCAATTATTTTTTTCAGTATTTCAAACATGGGTTCTTTACATTTCTCTCTAGCTATAACTCTATTCGAAAACGGGTTTTCCAAATTTTGGATATTGCATAGCTCCACATGAGTTTGCTTGGGTTTTGATTGATTTGCATAGTCATGTGGACATTGTTTTAATTGGGTATCAGATTTGGGGTGGGTGGGTTGGTATAGAGCTTTACCTTCTCTTTAATTATTATTGATGTCTCAGAAAGAAAAAGCAATTCAAGAGATTGCCATGGACTTCTGTCATGATTTTTGTAATTTGTATTACTACCTGTAGGAGTTGTTTATAGATGAAGCTCTTATTTTCTGTCGAGTAATTGTTGGAGCAAGTCTGGAACAGTGGGTTCTATATTTCACTTCCTATTTTGGGTTTCACTTTTCCCTCTCTAGATATTGGGGTAATGTAGTAATGCCTTATGCCTGTTTTTTATTCGTGGCTTTCGCTATGCCTGCGGTTGTTTTTTATGTCCTTTTGGTTGATAGAAACTTTTTTTATTGATTGTTGTCTGGCCGAAAATGGTGTTCTTTAGATAAAAACTGCAAAGAAAATAAAACATGGACCGAATGGAAACCAGAGTTCAGAAACAAAAGTGTCATGGTACATGAGCATTATTTTAATATAACATAAAAGCTATTCTTAGGTTTATCAGTTTATGTTGGAATTTGGGTATTCAAATGGGACGCCCATGGAGGGTCCGACCCATTTGGTCATACAAGCTATTCTTAGGTTTATCAGTTTATCAGATTGCCTTGGCCACTCTTAATGTGTTTTGTTTTATGTTTAAGATTATTGGGTTTGTTTTTGTCTTGATATTTATTTATTAATTGAAGATCCAGTTCGTGTTTGTTTTTTCCTTAAAAAAACTGTGAATGATTCACTTAATAAAAATAGCGAAAGTAGGTTCAGTTTCCTCTTTTTTAGTTTTCTCTTTTTTTGGGTTTGAAAGAGAATGTTTGTATTCAATGTCTACACTTTGTTGCCAAGTTTAGAAAGGAACTGCAATTGGATAAGTAACTTTTTTGGAGTCTTCGTTGTTTTGGGAACAAGGGAAACATCCCAAAAGTTGTCATATGGAGAAGGAGTTGGAAGTTGAAATGTTTGTTAGACCCTAATAGTTGAAGCATTCTAATATGAAAAGATTAGAGTAGGTGATAAATAAAAATCACTATTAAAAACCTACAGTTTATAACCACTAGTGCCAACTATTTAGCAACTTTGATATTCTGGTCATTATTTGAAGTACTATAAGTTATTATTACTTCCTTTCAGGCTGATGTGTGGAAGGAACTTCTTATGCTCTAGGCTTGGCATAAATGGTTGAAATTATTGAATAGAGTGAACTTGGGACTTAATATATGACAAAAAAAAGAGTATTATATTTTAGTTTGACTCACATTTGTATGTATATTAAAAAAAATTAAGTTTTTAAAAAGTAAAGTACTAGACGCATGTTTGTGGATATTGTTTCAGTTTTCTGCTTTTGTTATCGTATTGTTGTTCTCCGGTTTTAGTTTTTTGTTCTTAATGTCTTTCTGAAAATGGGTATTGACTATCATTTTCAAAATAATTGTTTTCAGTTATAACCTAAAAATAGAAAGAGGATATGTTATCCAAATTGTTTACTATGTTTTCTAGAAAACTAGAATCAAATAATACAACAGAAAATTTATTTGGAGGAAGGGAAGGGTAAAACATGTGATTGAATTAAAATCTGGATCATATATTTTGTTATAAAACTCTTCTGGAGGAAGGGAAAAACATGTGATTTGAAAATTTCATGTAGGTTGCATCTAAGGAAAAGTGAATTTAAGATGAAACGATTTGAGGTTATTGTTTAAAGAGTGGTAGAATTTGATTTAATATCTATAATATAAAACAGAACTCATTTTAAATCTTTCATTTGACAAACCACAAAAACGGTTCATATGCATTCTAACTTAATCTAAAGGCTCACATTTCATCTCACACAAACAAATTCCCGCCCAGCCCAAAAACCCTCACTCTCTCTCTCCAAAAACCCAAACCCTTCTCTTCTTTCGCTGTTTGTGGCGGCTGAAAAATCTCCCGTTGTTCCATCTCTCTATCCATCCATCTGTTTGCGAAAATCTTAAACCCTCGAGGGGTTTATCTGATTCAAAGATCTATAATCAATCTCGAAGGTTCACGGCTACCGTTGCTCCTTTCGCAGATTGTATCCTTTCCAACAACTTGGGTACTTTTCTCTTTGGGTTTATGATCTTTTGTTTCTTGATCCAAACAGATGGTGGAGGTTTTTCCTTCTCTGGTAATACTCATTTTACTACTCTCGGATATTGTTCTGTTTTTTTATTTGTTTATTTAATTGTTTGTCTATCTTAAATGTCTCCCTTTTTATTTCTTATGCTATACCCCCTTCATTTCCAGATCTCCAAGAGTCCTGCAATATCGGTGTTGAGGACATACTATTCTGCAGCCAAAGAGGTGTTTTTCCCCCCTTACCATTTATGATCATGCCATACTTTTTCCACTTCACCTTCTGCTATTACACCTTTTCATCTGCATTTACGTCCCCTTCTAGAAAACATGCTCTCTACAAATTTAAAATTTAAAGATGAAATACGTGGTCAAATGAAATTTTAAAACCTTGCAGGTAACAGTGAGAGATGCTCTAAACTCTGCCCTTGATGAGGAAATGTCTGCTGATCCTAGAGCCTTCATAATGGGTGAAGAGGTGAAGTTTAGTCCTTCAAAATTGTTTGTCTGAATTCATTCTCTGATTCCTCTATTTGTTTCTCCCTTTTCAATGCAGGTTGGGGAATACCAAGGGGCATACAAGGTTAGGTTTGCTTATGTGTATGGCTAACCGAAGGACATATTTGATATTTGGTCATCTGACATTTCAAAGATTTTTTTTTTAACAACTCACTTATACAGATTTCCAAAGGATTATTGGAGAAGTTCGGACCTGAGAGAGTTGTTGATACCCCAATCACAGAGGTCCCATTTCCTCAAATTGACCATTTAATTGCAAACAACTGAGAGCTTATCTGATTAATTTTTTCTTCAGTTTGTTTGTCTTATCATTAAAATATAGATTTATTTGGTATCAGCAGATGTATTTGTTACATTTGTACAGGCAGGCTTTATTGGGATTGGAGTTGGTGCTGCTTATTATGGTCTTAAGCCAATTATAGAGTTTATGACGTTTAATTTCTCTATGCAGGTCAGTTACACACTTGCATCACATTTTGTATGTATTTTTCCAAAGAAAGTTTCTTTTACTCTCCTGATTGTGTTTTTTTCCTTTCCTTTTTTGGCTAAATAAGGCACTATTTCTTTGTTTGACAACATTGAAATGTGCTAGAAAGTTGTCAAGGATATAAAAAATTGACAACTGAAATATTTAAAGCATGAACGTTCGAGAATTCTATCTCCCAGATGGTGGAGTTTCTGCTGGAAGACCTAGCCAGTTCATGGCAGACATTGCATTTTGAAAATTCTTATGCAAGATAGTGTATAGTCTACTTCCTCATTTTGTTTATCTGGAATCATAATTCAATTAGATAGTGTATAGTTCATTTGATCACAAAATTACCTGTGAATAGAAGTATGTTTAATTTGGTTTACCAGTGAGCTTGAATTCCTACTTTAGTAGCAGAATGATAGTAAAACAAAAATCAATAACAGTTAAGCATCAATAAATTTGAACATGAATCAGTGTTTTCTATGACAAGCAAACTTATAGATTAAATCATTCATTCATCATAAAACTTTAATGATGTCACTAGGTATTAGCAGTAACATATCACGAGGTGTTTAATGATAACTTCTTATTTTTGATGGAGCCTAAGAATGAAATTAAACTTTTTGTTGATCAGATGTGGGCTGTTAGAAGAATTCCTTCTTTTTTTTTGTAATTTAATGGGGCAAGCGAATTGCAATCGCTATGGGCCAAAAATGAAAATACCATCTTCAAGAGACTTTCGTCCTCAACCTTCCCTCTTCTTAAAGGTCCATCAATTTCTTCATTAATTACTCAAGTCTTTTGATTTCACACAATTTCTTACATCTTTATGATTGTTTGGATTCATGACGTGCTAGATGCCATTTCGGTGAGACAAAAGTGGAATTCGGAATATGTTAGGGTTTCCAATTTGGACTCGACGAAGGTCGGGTATGGGAATTTGCAGAGGTATGAGATTAGCGTTCGATTTGGAAGATTCTGGTCACAAGGAAGATCCTGAGGCAACGTTCAACGTATTGGATGCCATGCTCAAGGGTAGTTTAGAGCGTCTGAAGGCAATGAGGTCAACTTTCAATTTATTGATGAGTGAATTTTACATGAAATTTGCTTGATTGCTTCAAAAACAATTGAAAGAAACTATGGACTTTTGCTGTTAACTTGAGAGTTTGAAAGCATTTCATAGTTTGCTCATTTTAAATATTCGTTATGGAGCTGATCCTAATTATAGTCCCTGATGAGGCATGTAATAGTTACTTGATTTGTAAAGTATCTTTGAGATTTACTTTTTTTTTGGGGGGTTGGTTATAATGATGAAATAAGAGTTTTGAAGAAATTGAGGTGGGATACTTGGGTTTAAACTGGGTTTTTAAATTTATGGGTGAAATTTGGGGATTATGAATGTTATGGGTGTTATTACATGTGTTGGTATTTAGGTAGTAATTAGCTTAGTTTGACTTGTTTTTATTAGCAAATGGAAGAATGTAAGTTTTAATACTTGAGTTTTATTTGTTTTGTACTACATTGTTTTTGGACATTTGGACTTATTAGCGGTGTAGTAAATTAAAATTAATGATTTTATTTTTTGTTTTTATATTAAATTTGGTCTTTGGTGTTATTAGTGGTATGAGTTTTATGACATTTATTTTCTATATTGTTTTACTCAATAATTAATGTTATGGGTGATATTACATTTTCTATATTTTCTATAACATTCATAAATATTATGGGTGTTATTACATGTGTTGGTATTAGGTAGTAATTAGCTTAGTTTGATCTGTTTTTATTGTCAAATGAAAGAAAGTAAGTTTTGATAATTGAGTTTAATTTGTTTTATACTACATTGTTTTTGGACATTTGGACTTATTAACGGTGTAGTAAATTAATGATTTTATTTTTTATTTTTATATTAAGTTTGGTCTTTTCTGTTATTAGTGGTATGGGTTTTATGACATTTAGTTATTTTTATTATTATGATTATGATTTCAGGGTTGTTAGTAGCTTTACATACGGAGGTCGAACTGTATTAAGTCACCGTTATATATTCTGGATTGTTTATTTTATGGTTTAGATATGATTTCTGGGGGTTGTTAGTATCAAATTGATTTTCGTCCAAACTTGGAGGTACAGTTTTGAATTCAACACTCCACTAGACATGTTTTAAACATGATGGTTGTTTTGGTGGTTTGGATATGTATCGATGATTGTAAGTTTTGTTGACAGGTTTAGATTTTTCTGGATATCTATTTTTAAAGTAAACTCTGCAAAAATTTGTTGATATTAGTAACGACTAGCTTGATGTTTTGGCGGTTAGATATGTGTTGATGATTGAGTATGTATTATTATTGTGATTGTAAGTTATTTTAGATTGCAAAGCGTCTTTAGATAATATAATATTTTTCGAATTTTAATCTAATTTTTCGTTACGCCGTGCCTTCAGGCACGGTCAATTACTAGTATATATATAAAATAAAACAGACGAAATAAAAAAGAATGATTCGGAAACTTACCCAGCATATTGGCCATGGACAATCCAGGGTCGCCATTCATCAATGATGGAGTAATTTAGATCTCTTATCCAAGCTTGAGTTGATTGAAATGGAACAACCATGTCATGATCACCGCTGTTGATTAACAACATTACAAAGTATATATAAACATCAACGAGTAAAAATATAATGATGATGATGATTCGGCTAGCTAGTAGAACAATAATAATAATATATATTTCAAGCTGAGTGGACTTCTTTATCAACCCGATAACAAAACAAGACATCTTTTTCGTTTTCATTTTTATTTTTTAAAAACGAAATCTTCAACTGAATAACTCTTACAAAAATTTGCTAAAAATTCCCTACTTAATAAATAGATGAATTAAGACTCATTTTAATGCATGGATCATAGTCACTGAACTGACCTGTATACGAGAGATCTATAACCCTTCCTACTAAGATTTGCATGATATGCTCTAGTGTCCATAATTATAGTTTCATATGACACATTGCGATCGCATCTTATCCATGTCTCTTTCGTTCCCTGAGTGAAGAGTCAAAAGTTCATTTTTGTTTCTGTTTACGTTTTAAATATCTTATATTAACTAGTAATACTAGTGACATACTTTTCTAATATGGAGTGCTTTGCGAACACTCTCGTCCTGAATCCAGTAACTAGAAAGCGAATATGTGTCATCCTGCAGTCATTTATGCAAATTTCATTCATCTCTTCACATTATACTAAATGGTTAATGGAAATATATCGAGTATAGTCTTCTCGGTTAGATCTTGAAACTAGTCTTTATAAATATTAGAATCACGTGTACGTCTATTTTGTTTGCAACTACAAGTCATCTCTTCTGTTTTTTTTTGTTGGGGATGGTCTTGATCTTCATATCCAAAATAAACAAAGGGCATAAGTTAAAGTTATAAAACTGAATTGCACTGCGTCTTTCATGCTTTCCCTAGACATTAAACATAACTTCCAGCCACTTTCTTGAAGATTAATCATCCTAATCAAGTATTGGTAAAAAACATAAATTCCTTTCCTTTTCCTTACTTTGGCTTCAATTTCTTAACTTCCATTTTCCTGCAATCCTTCTTCCTATCTATACGAGAGCCGAGTAAAAAATAGTGTATTAATACATACATACATATATATATATATATGAGTACAAATCTGCATAACTGCTAAATCTGGCACAGTTCAGCAAGCATTTTTCACTCATGATCAAAAGTTTGATGTTAAGTATATGATGAGAGGATACAAGGACTAGGACTTACGCGACACTTGAATGCAGAAACAGATGATTTAGGATTATAAAGCTTTCTGAATCTCTCGTTAAGAGCTCTCCTTTCACCTGAGAACGAGTTGCTTACACATTTGGGCTCCAAAATTTGATTTTTAAAAAGTCCACTGCAACACTGCAAAGATGAACATAGAACAGACATTTATCAACTAGGCAAATATTAAGTAAAGCATGGAAAGATTTGTTGAAATTAAGCATAACTTGCTAACCTGATCGAAAGCCTCTAAATTGCGTGAACACTCTACGTTGTAGAGATCTAACTTTTGATAGTCATGCCCACAACTTCTCCTCAATGACTATTATAGAAATATGTAAACTATTCATTTTGATGGTTAATGACATTTACATTCATGCACAGTTCTGAAGTTTTGATGAATACAACTAACCTCATAAAGTTCATCCGATATAATTCCCATCCCATGAGAAAAAGGGATCTGGTAATTTGTCTGAGCAGGGAATGTTAAAGGATTGCCAAGTAGGTAACCCTGAAATTTCACATCAGAAGCACAACCTACTGAAGAAATTTGCACATGTTTTTCTACTCGAGTATGATTCTTCTTCAAGTACATGGTTATGGAGCGTAATTTGTTCACTTCCTTGGGCACTTTTTCGCTGCAATACCCATTTATGTACACTACAGCTAATTAAGTAGTTTGGATTGAAGCATTTTGTTTTTAAGTTTTATTTAAAATTATTGATTATAATTAATAAAGGGACTATAGAACCTAACCTCAAACTCTATGTGGAAATAAGTCAATATGGGCTACAAGAGAATGCCTTCACTGAGACTACTTCAAATAATGTATCTACTGAAACTCAAAACCCTGACAATTTCAATGTAACAGAGAATCTGATACAAATTGAGCTAGTGCTCATCAGTAAAGTAGAATCAATTAAGGTAACAGTTTTGTATATTCAGAAGTGGTTAATTTTCGAAACTGCCAATTTTATTATAACGGAAATGTCCATAAATATTTTTTGTGATGATTCCTTCTTCAGTTTGAGGTTTTACAGAAAAATATTTTCCAAGAAGGGAAATGCACTAAGATGAAGCTGATGAATATCCTCTAGGATCAATTTTAAATGTTAGGACTTAGTCACGATTTTAGCTGATACCTGATGAGTTGTACGATCAATTTTCTTTATTTAATTAATTATAAACTCAAATGATACTTATTTGATCAGCCTTAAATGCCTAATAAAACCTAGGTCTTGTAACAGAAGATAAATTACAATACTTACAAACCTTGAGATCGATATAGTGTTCAATGCCTGCTTCATTTTCTGAATTTTCACAATTGTTAGATAACTGTAGAACACTCTCCAACTATGGGATAGCCAAATTCTTTGGATACAATCAAGCATAGTCTTACCATTTGAGATCAGTTGAGTGATAATTGGAACAGTAATTCCCGAGTAAGAGTCTCCACCAACATAGAATGGAATTGAAAGGAATTCAGGATGACTAATCAGCCACTGCAAAACATTTCAAGGAAACAAAATGTACATAAGCAGTTGACAGTGATGCTAGTCAGCCAGCTTGAGGTTTATATTATTTTTTATTACAATATCCCTTTAAACCCATAGACGTAAGATACTGAGGAACGACATGGTTTATACATGAAAAAGTGTCTTCATACATTGATTATAAAACTTCATCAATATTGAAATTTCAATTTTTTAATGAAAAAAATTGAATTCTTAACATGCTATTGTCGAAGATCAGAACTTACTAAAAAAATAAAGATCTCCAGGTGGAATGCCTTTTAGGTATGTAACAAAATAAAATATAGACTTTCAATTTGGACAGATGGAGAATAAGAAATCATATACATAACTGTTAGGCCAAGTGATTGAAAGCTTCTTGAGTATAAAGTGATTGAAAGAGGCGAATTTAATTTCAATTTGTAACACTATTTTTTTTTTACCTTTTTATGAATGTGGAAGTTGGCTCATTTAAAAGCATGTGTTCATCATAAGTTCAATTTATTTAAATACAGAATAATTCATGACATATATTCAACTATAAAGTTTCGAAAAAAATGCCATGGAAATTCTCAAACACGAAGATTGAAGGGGTCTAATATTTACCAAGTACTCCACCTAATTAGAACTCAAACATGCATGTACAAACTAGTGCAGTAAAAATGTTTAGAGATAGCTAAATGATATATAGCTCTGGCTAAGAGGTTACAAAGTCCTTACCTTCCTTAGAAATTGGAGGGCTTGAGCACATGCTTGCAGGTCAATGGAATGAGAAGCAAGGGAAGTCCTTCCATAGGAGAACCCAGTTCCAACTGGAAAGTCTAGAAAAATTATGCTCGCTATCTACAAGTTCATTACCATCATCCAAACTCTAATCAGTTGATGTGCATGTGAAAATATCAAAGTTGGAGTTCAACCGTAGACGTTGATTGTGCAGGGTAAAGTGACTCAAAAGTGGAAATTCCTCAAAAGAACTCAGAGGAATGTAGAAATAAAGTGTTTTCCATTGTAGTACAATATACTGGTTGACATAATATAAACCCTCTTGGGAAATAACTAGTTTGACACACCCGATAAGTTATCTTAAGATTTTGGCTCAACAATGGCATATTTGTAAAAATATTAAAAATTCACCTAAGTAGTTGATACTAAATTAGTGGAATTAAAACATGAAATAGGAAACTAGTCACTAATTAAATGATTTTTTTAAATATTTTTACAGATATATGCCATTAGTTTAGTCAAAACTACGTAACTTTAATGTGTCACATTAGACGTTATTTTCCCTGCCTTTTATGTGTCTATAATATTATATTATAAAAGGAGTAAGCTCGTTGCAGGGATACACTAGTACAAGTATTTAATGAATTGACTAAAGACTTGAAGAAGAAACTATAAACCAACTTAGCTAGTCAGCCTAGTCCTATGTTTTTAATTTTCTTATTTCTCTTAATTCCTTTCTGGTTCACTTATCCTTTCCTTTTCTAACTTATTATCAACTTTACATAAACTTGTCCTTTTTCCCAAATATAATACTTTAACATGCAATAGCCAATATGAGACAAAAAGTGCATGTAAATGAGTAAATCAACACACCCTTGTCCACGAGTTACGATTTAACACCAGTGTGGGCAAGGTTCCATTGTATTCCACTTCCTTGATATATAATGGACCTGCAAATGCGCATGGTTCAAAGATAACACTCACATAATTTTAACGAAGCTCAAGTAATTATGAGATACAATCTACCTCGGAGAGAATAGCAAAATGGAGTATTAGATAACCATTACGTTAAGTTAACGGAATAGAAATCACTAAGTCAGCATGCTTTAGTGTGTAAAAATCAAATGGACTTCACACAAGACAATGGAAGACCAAATAAAACAATAATGAAAAGTATAGCTCCAATTGTTTCAGTAGGCCTGGAATTGTGGGATACAACACATCTGTCGGCACATTTTTGCCCATATTTTGTCATATAAATGGCTAATTTATTTTTGTCCACGTAACTGAGGGTTTAACTGGGCTGATATTGAAGTCCACTGGTCACCCTTTGATTATTAACATGAGATCTCATTATATTTTGGTGAGGGGTTAATCAAAGTGTACACCATGCACTCCCCAACTTTATGTTATTTTTTTACACCTCAAAACTAATTACAACCGTACAGATTGAAAGAGCATTCAAAATATCCTTTTACATGGTTATAAAATGATGTTACACATCACAAAAAAATTATGAAAATTTACGTACTCCTACAGTTTTTAATGTTCTTTGAATCCGTGCAGTACTCTTTGAATTCTTGCATAAAAAAAGCGCTGAATTAGCAGACAAATCAAACATCAAATGTATTTCCATAACCAACTTACCCTAGATCATGATACTTGTGATATCCCAGTCCTATATTGAAATGCGATGTTATAACTAAAATATCAAAGTCATAACCTTTAAGATAGACCTGTGGTGGGTAAAGATGACCCAACGATACTCTTGGGACAATAAATTTAAAGCTTAATTCGGGCTCGAGTGGAGCCAGATCGTTACAATGGTATATCGGAGCGGTAGCTCCTCATGGTGTGATGGGTCTAGAGCCCATATATCCCCCTAAGAATTGTGATTCTATGGCTCTGTAGACTATGATTGGACTTGACGAGTACGTCAAGGCTTTTAGGTGAGGGAAGTAATATACCCCAAACCCATATTGAAACTTGTGAGTTAGTTTAGTATGGGTATAAAGCATCAGCTTTACTCCTTTGAGTACATAGCATTAACTTGTTAAGACTACTTATAAGTCAATTTATAAGTTATAAAATAAGTCACACACGAACATTCAAAAAGTAAAAAACTATTTATCAGTTCATTTGAAAAACTTACAAGTTACAAACCAACTTATAAGCAGCTGCCAAACAGGCCCTAAATGCAATGTCTGATAACTAGGCAAAATACCAATTCAATTAGGAACATTGTTTATTCAACAAATTAAGAAAAAACTGCCCCCCAATATATGGCAGGACTCCTTCTATAATAACAGTTTTGTCATTAAAACATTCATTAATCAAAACTACTTTAATTGATGTTGTTAACCGAAACCAATTAGCTGCGGCAACCACAATCAACTCAATCACAAAATTGCTAAATGAGGCCAGACTTTGAAATTATGAAGTAAAGGGGTGTACCTATTTCATAGAATAGGGCTGTGAAGGAAGTGCAGCCAGGGCCTCCGGTGAGCCAAAGAATAAGGGGGTCCTTTGTAGGATTTCTCTCCGACTTCACAAAATAATAGAAGAGCTGCACATCCTCTGATGCATCAACTCCCACATACCTAACAATTAAACATAAATACAAACATATCTCATAAAAAATCATAATACAGAACATCGTATTTGTCCCAAAATGCTGCCGTTAGTATACATACAAACAACAGAGCCTGTTCCGGAATGACTTATAAGTAGGTTAGTTTAACTTATAAGTGATTTTGATTCGAACATCTTCATATATTTCATAACTTGGTTTAACTTAATTTTTGACTTATAATATATACATTTACTTATACACTAAACAAGGTTCCCCAAGAAGAGTATCACTTAGATTTTCAAAGTCGATTTACAAAATTTACAAAATTAAAATTTAAATAGATTTAAATTTTAAGCTGATTATTCATAATAAAGTAAAAATAAAACTATTTTGTGGGGGTATGAATATATTATATATGAGTTGAATACAGAGAGAAAATTAAGCTCACCCGGTTTCGAGATGAAAAGGGAGGGGTCCTTGGAATCCTGGGAGGAACTTCACACTTGAAAATCCTTCAGTTCCATAAAGAAGATGA
The DNA here is from genome assembly GCA_020205555.1 of Panax stipuleanatus. Taxonomy (NCBI): domain Eukaryota; kingdom Viridiplantae; phylum Streptophyta; class Magnoliopsida; order Apiales; family Araliaceae; genus Panax; species Panax stipuleanatus. The sequence goes on along the minus strand of CM035122.1, from coordinate 131,120,683 downwards.
AGCAGCAAAAACAAGGTGAAGAAATTTAGCTGATAAATGAAGGGGAGTTTTTTCATTGAGTTTCCCATTCCCATATTCATCAACTTTTAGAGAAAAATTTGAAAGATATAACCCATGAGGACACTGCAGACCGTGATAATGATGATCCAGCTGAGAACATATATAACCCATGAGGACACTGCAGACCGTGATAATGATGATCCAGCTGTCCATGTTCTCAGCTAAGTTTTAAATATAGAGAAAAATTTGAAAGATATTTCTCAAATTATATATATGCTTAGAAATATAAATCGTTAGTTTCATAATATTCTTTATAATAATAATTAATAAATTTTAATTATAAACTCGATGATTGTGGCTTTTTAGTGAAAATGAGTTTAGTTTTATTTATTTACATTACCGTCGTTTTTTATACATGGATAAAAAAATTTCATTACTACATAGGATTAGGTAAGAGATAAGATCATAAGACAAAAATGTAATTGGATCCCTTCGACTCTCGAAGAGAATGAGGTCACCAAGTTATAAGACTGAATTCCTTCGACTTTTTTGACCGTAAAGAGGAATATTTTTGGGTTGAACTTGTTCGGCTCTTGGAGAGAACGAGGTTGCCAGCTTGGTATAAAGTTGGATTCCTTCGTCTCCTCGTAGCGAAGCGAACTATTATTGGTTGAACCCGTTAGACTCTCGGAGAGAACGAAGTCACCAAGTTATAAGGTTGGATCCCTTCGACTTTTCTAACGACGAAGAGGAATATTTTTGGGTTGAACCTGTTCGGCTCTTGGAGAGAAAGCTTGGTATAAGGTTGGATTTCTTCGTCTTCTCGTAGCGAAACGAACTATTGTTGGTTGAACCCGTTCGACTCTCAGAGATAACGAAGTCACCAAGTTATAAGGCTGGATCCCTTCGACTTTTCTGACAGCGAAGAGGAATAATTTTGGGTTGAACCTGTTCGGCTCTCGGAGAGAACGAGGTTGCCAGCTTGGTATAAGGTTAGATTCCTTCGTCTCCTCGTAGCGAAGCGAATTTTTGTTGGTTGAACCCGTTCGACACTCGGAGAGAACGAGATCACCAAGTTATAAGGCTGGATCCTTTCGACTTTTTTGACTGCGAAGAGGAATATTTTTGGGTTGAACCTGTTCGGCTCTCGGAGAGAACGAGGTTGCCAGCTTGGTATAAGGTTGGATAATGTTATAAATTCTTCAGAACAACTATTCTTATTGAAAGTTCGGGGATTTGTTCATTCTAACGGTGGTTTACATTCTTCGGTAATGAGTAAGTCTTGTCTTACATTATTACTTAAATTTACTTGAAGTGTTAAGTTTAGATTATACATTGTTTAAATAACAGTATAGTTTAATTTGGAAAGAAGTAATAAGGAACAAAATATATATTTCATTACATAAACGGAGGTTACAATATTGCAAAAATTTTACAAGTTCATAAAATAAGTAAAAGATAGGTTGTTTTCGCCATTACTCTTCGTCTTCGTCATCGGAAGAATCAAGAAGTAATGGGTTCAGAGAGGCAGCAGCTAGTTTTGGTTTGCCTTTGCTTCGGGCCTGTTCATAGCCCTTGGCATACATCTGAACTATCTCGTTTATTAGCTAGGGAGATTTGCGGTATGCCATTTGGATTTCTTTTTGAAGCTCTTCAGTAAGTGGGGGGCCAGCCAGCTTGAGGTCACGAAGTTCTTTTTCGACCTTGCCCCAAAGGTCATGGTGTCGTTCTTCAGAGATCTTGGCTTCGGTAACCGCTTTGGTCAGGCTTTTGTTGTCCTGGGTGAGTTGTTTCTTTGGCTCCTTGCAGTTCTTGGTTTTGTTGGAGGGTTGTTTGTTGCAAAGCTTCAGATACGGCTAGTTGTTCCTTCAGTCTGACAAGATCATTTTGGAGGCCTTTGCAGTTGAAGCGGATATTCTCATGTTCGCTTCTCTCTCTCGCCAAGGCAGACTTTAATATTGTATTTTCTTTTCTAGCCACCTCCTCATCAGCTTCGACTTCTTTGTACTTCTGATGAAGACGCCCGAAAATTTCGTTTGCCTGCAGTTATCCAAAGTTAATAAAAAGCCCCAAGAAGATATTTGTGATCGAAAATGGTTAAGTAAATAAATTAATTACTCTAGCTTGGTTAGCCATGCCTTCTTCCATTAGGTCTGAAATGGAACTGTTGTCAAAACGGTGATCATCGGCATCAAGAACAAAGGACTTGTAAAGGTGAAAGGGGAAGTCTTCGTTTTGCTCCGGCCATAGGCTAGGAGAACGTGGAACCCTAGGTATTGGCCCGAAGAAGGAAGAAGTCGGTTATTGGGGAGAGGGTACTGGCTGCTCGGGTGGAATTTGATCTTCGGTTGTTGGGGGATCAGTTGTTGTAGATGATTGGCCATCAAAAGTACGTTTCTTCTTTCGCACAAGAGGAGAACTGGGGTCTGCCTCAAACTCATCTATTTCGGTTGGCTTGGGTGGAGGATGGCTGGCATCAGCAGTAAGTATTATTAGTTCGTCGGTGGGAGCAGGGATGATTTTGGCCTTTCTCTTTTTTATGCGAAGGATTTGGAAGCGTCGCTCGATTGGCATATCCAAAAGGCTTTCGGAGAGAACGGGGGCCGGAGTGGACTTTAATTTCTTGGCAACGTGCTTCTTTTTACGAGGATAGCTGGGCCCTTCATCAAGATTTGGTTTGGTGGTTGTGGGTTTGGTATGGTGGGCTTCGAAATCTTGTTCTTCAGTCTGAGGATGATCGGTACGCTGAGCCTCGAAAGCTTGTGCTTCAGCATCCTGATCTTCGGGATCTTGAGCTTCGAAAGAAGCTGGAGCTGATTTGGCTGTGAGGAATTTCTCCAAATCCATTCGGTCAATTGAAGTGGGCTTAATCAGAGATGCTGCAAGAGACATAAAGTAATACTTCAGAATTATCATTGAAGAAAATTTTAAAAAATTGCACAAAGGGTGGGTTCGGAACTTACACTTATGGTCGTACAATCAAGCTTGTTTGCTGAGGAATCCGAAGCTCCATTCCTTCAGAGGAAGCTTATTCAACAGCTTCACCATTTCGGTCCCCCGTTCTAGTGTGAGGTCACCGAAGTCTAGCGAAAGAATAGGGGTAGTGGTCCAGTCGGGGACAGAAAAAATATCAAGCCCGTTGTTAAAGAGCCACTCCTTGTGCCACCCTCGGTTGCTTGAGGGGGTGTCTATCAATGATCGTCTCTCGATCTTGACATTAGACGGTTTACTCAGCCCCTTGAAGCCTTTTTCACGGGACTAGCCGACTACGAAGAGGGAGAAGAAAAAATCGATGGATGGAGGAATACTCTGTTCAAAACACCAAGCTATAAACGCGAGAATGTAAATGTACGAATTAAGGACTAGTTGAGCCAACCCAACCCCAAGAAATCCTAGCATGTTTAAGACGAAGGTAAGAAGAGGGAAACAGACTCCCTTCTTCAGAAGAGTGAGAGGCATAACAACATAACCGTCAGGACGATGGTACATGCGATCGGTCGGGGTAGGGGCTCGCAGCTGGTAGTTGGGTGGAATCTGGTATCAATCTCGGATGGCTAGAATATCCGTGTCAACGATCGTGGAAGGTGTATTAGCGTGGGCAAATAGTTTGGTGTCGGTGAAATCAAAAGGGGGCTCCGGAGGGGTGTCCATAGAAGCATCGGCGGGCTGATTCTTACTGGATGAGGGTTTTGATTTGGGTTTTACGGCTGGTTTGGTCTGGGTAGGGTTTTGAGTGGTTGAAACAGAGACTGAAGGAGTTTCAAAAAATGGGACGGTGTTATCTTGATTCTGGGAAGCCATTACTAACAAATTGACTGAGAGAGAAGGTCAGGGGAAGAAGAAAGCTAGAGGACTTTGAATTTCAAATGAACAGGTAAAGTAGTCCAAACTAAAGGGTTTGAGGCTTTATAGAGTTGTCTTTTCGGTGATTCGCAAAGCCCAAGGGATGCACATTTAATAAAGATAATGATGGGAAAGGCTGGCGTCTGTTCTTGGAATTGAAGAAGCCGTCGTTTGCTTTTGAATTTAAAGGGTTGGTATCTGCTTTTAAATTTGGGGGGCCTGTACCCGGTTATGGGCTTTCTATTGAGTGGGCTTTGTCAAAATTTATTTACATTTCCTTGCTGATTGGGCCGAACTCTGGTATACTCTTTCATCAAACACTCTGTTTAATAAAAGACTAGGGGGCAATGTTGGGCTGTGGATATTTGGGTCAGTCGGGTCAGTACTACTTGGGCCTTTAGAATATTGGGCTGTTATTTAAATGGTTGTTTAATTGGATTGGGACCGGATATTTGTGCTGAGCAAGTGGGGGACAGATGGCAGCTTTTTGGTGGTTAGCTTAGCTAACAAGGGTTATCTCTAAAAATGTGATTAACAGGCGGTTGATTGAAGGGATGGGCCAAGCCGCCTCTAGCCGTCTTCATTAATGAGGACTTGACATACTATTAGCTTAGTGAGGAACAAGGGTTTGATAAAGCCTGCATGAAATCTGATGACATCAGCAGGGAGGTAACATGCAAGGTGGTGAGATAATATATGAGTACAGAGCACTACACAAAGAAGGTAACAAAATATTTTTACTCTCCAGACACTAGAACACACAACCTCCATTGTTAATCTTTTTTTTGGCCTGTACTTATTTTCACACCGGAGCGATCCCCGATGGCCTAAGCCGTCGAGATCCGGTGTTGACGTGTTTACTGTGCAGAGTTAGATGCGCTTTTGGTGATTGAGGCGCGTGGCGCAATCTTGGGGTTAACAATACCTTTAAAGTTGAAGACCTTATTAGAAGCGTTAATTCCCAAATCGAAGCCCAAATTGATTTTAGCGAAGAAGAAGATAAGCGAATAACAGACGAAGAAAATAAACAAAGAACATGAGTAGCTCAAGTGAAATTAGCATAACAAATCGCGGCGATGAGTGGGTGATGCCCAGAAGTCTGGTGACATGTCGATGTTGTGACGCCCCCAAAATAGATCCACATAACCCAGTTTGAGTCGCCAAAATACATGGTATAAAATTCAAATACAAATCTTCCTATTTGCAACTATTAATATGTCGTGCAAAATACGACCACACATAAACTGTGAGTTTCAATACAAATATTGTGTTCTATATAACACGAAAATATTCACGCTCAAATTAAGTCCTCATTCAATTATTGACACACTATTTTATAGAATAGTGAGGACTACTATCTCGGATCATTACTCCACTCTCTATCCAACGTACCTTGCTTACCCCCCTTAGCGACGGACCGGACGACGTTTCGGTCCGTCGCTATATATACAACCGTTGTTTATATGTTTTCCATCGCTAAAAGCTAAGACGACGGTTGTATATATAGCGGCGGATTGAACCGTCGCCCGGTCCGACACTAAAAGAGAGTAAGCAAGGTATGTTGAATAAACGATAAGTTTAAGATCCGGACTATATATATATATATATATATATATATATATATATATATATATATATATTATTTTTGGTGGTGCAAGTAATCTACTTATAAAAAATGAATTGGTATACCAATGATTGGGAGATAAAGTTGGTTTCTACTTGCTAGGTAGGTAATATTGGACATTTACATATAATTTAATGATGTAGACCATTTGGTAGGTAGCAATAAATGAGATTGTAAACTGCAGGTCTGCACTACATAAATCAAAATCAAAATCAAGGGTTCCTATATAGTTTACTTTTCCAATTTGGAGTCTCTGTTGGATTTATGAGGTTATAGTAGCTCTTAACTTCATTCAACCTAACAATCCAATTTGAAGGGTTCAAATCGGAAATAAATGTTAGATTTTAAATAAATTTTAATAGTATAAAATAATAAATATGAATTTTTATTTCAATTCCAAAATCTCGTATTAAATTATCAAACATAACATGTCAATATATTTAGAAATAAATCAGTGAATAGTTGTTATTTTTTAACTTTCAAAGCCCAATACACGCCTACTCCTATACGCCCTTTTATTCTAGTACTCCTTCCTTCCATTCAAAAATATTGAGATGTTTTTTTATATAGATATATAATTTATTTTAAAATTAAAGATATATTTTTATTTTATATTAAAATGTGACATAATATGTCTAATTTATCAATAATTTTATACCATCGCTTATAATATCTCTTTTGGTACATAAAACTAGATACATAAATTAAAGCTCGAACTCGTCACTTGTAATATCACACTATTACTAGTATATTCTTAATTAATATTAAATACATATTTGAGAAAATAAAATAAAATTTTCAAAATCGTCAAATTTAAAAATATATCTTTAATTTCAAAAGTATGATAAGATATGAAAGTTGTGGATCGGGTTTCAATGAAAACTAACTAATTTAATATTTAAATGGAATTATTTTTTTTGAAAGTGATGATGTGGGCACAAGAAATGACAACTAAACGCCCTACTGGACTGCTTTAGCTGGAAATTAGTGTATTAGTATAAAATTGCAAAAGTTTCTTTTGTTTAGCTTGGTCTTTAAGCTTCGTTGGTTCCAAGAAAAAGATTTAAAATTTTAATTATGAATAAACTAAAATAAGAATGTGTTGACGGGAGAGTGGTTAGCATGATCTTAACTTTAATCAATTGATTAATACAGTGTCAACACGTAGATCGAAAGATGATCTCTCTGCGTATCAGAACTGTATTAATCAATTGATTATTCTTTACAGCAACAGGTACTGTCAGTCTGTCACACAAACACCAGCAAATGAGTTTTGAGGTCTAAGCTAAAAAATTAATCACCTTTGTCTGGCCTTGACCAGAAAAATTAAATAAATCAAATAAATAAATATTTTATCCGTCTAATAATATATGACGTTTTAAATAATTTTATTTGTCTTAAATTATTTGTCGTTTTATATAATTTTGGAGAATTAATTATAATCTTTTCAAAATTACTTTTTATGAAAAAAATATTATAGATGAGAGAGAGTATGAGATAAGTATGGTAATAAATAAAAATTTAAAGATATTATAGACAATTAATATTATATTTAATATTATTCAATCATTTTCTTAATCTTTATGCACAATACAATTTTAAAATGTCATATATTATTAGACGTAGGGAGTAGAACTCAACCTTCAGTTGCTCCATTTATTGCCAATAAATGAGAGTGGGTCTCCTACTTTATTGATTTGAAGATATGTGAATGGTTTTCCATAGATTTAGCAAAAAAGAAAGAAAAAGAAAAATGAAATAAAATTACTAAATTGAAATTAAAAAAAATTTACATGAATTGGAGGCTATACTATGTAAGATTTCAACTATTTCAAGACAAATAATTTAGTAAGTTGTTAGAGAGAGCCGAACAATATATATTATGATTTCAATTAATACTACACCATATGTCAAATGCACACGTGGGAAGTAAATTTGAGATTTTTTATGTCGACATAAAAATTAGATATGTGTATTTTATAATTTCATATATTTATATTTTGACTTAATTTTCATGTCCTCATAAAGTTTTTGAGTAAATTTAAGTGCATTCATAAAATCAAAATTAACTAATTCGATGTACTCATAATGACAGTTAAATACTCTATTCGTTCTTTAATATAAGTCGTTTTAGAGAAATATTTTTGTTTTTTAATTTAAGTCGTTTGAGAATTTCAAGTAAGTATTAATTGTTAATTTTTAATATTACTCCAAATATTAAATATAACTTTGATTCTCTCACTATTATCTATTCAATAAATAATACTTTTTTTAATATAAGAGTAATATAGATAATTAATTTTATATTTAATATTTTATAATTAATTTTTTAATATTTATACATAATTTTAAAACGACATATATTAAAAACGGAGAGTACTTAATAATGCTTCATATAACTTTGGTAGCTAGCCCACTCCATTTAATGATTTAACTTTTTGGATTAAAAACTTAACCCATCTTTTCACCAATAAAATTAAATAGGGTGGGGGACATAAAAGCCTTACGGCCCTCGGCACAAAAAATAACTCAGACATGGGCTACATAATAAATGCTGGATGACTTTAGTCTTTAGTCTAGTCTATACTAGTATATGTTTAATAAAGTAAAATGCCAGCTTTATTGTGATTTTAAGGAAGAATTTAGAATCAGCGGTAAATCTGAAGGTTTTGAGTTCGACTCCTGACATTAAATATAGGGGTTACGGACCGTAAACGTATGCCTGTTATTAAAAATTTTGTTTGAAGAGATGAGACATAGTCTGATCGCAATGTCGAAAAACTCATATTTATCAACAAAAAAAATCTTCTCTGGAAATGTACAAATGTTTCCTCAAGTACTGGTGGCCCCATTTGCCAAATAAGCAGCTAAATAAGTATTTCTTTCGTTCTTAAAAGATTGTCGTTTAAAGTTTTTACACATAAATTAAGAAAGTTATTTAGTACTATCATTTAATAATTAAAATTTCTATGAAATTTTATCACTACGCCTTTATTGGAAGTTGAAAACTATTAATACAAGGGAGAGAATTTCTTGGGACAATGAGAGAAGGTAGAGGTGATATAGAAAAGTAAATAATTTATTCTCCTAGAAAGTAGTAAACGACAATCTTTTAGGAATAAATTTTTTCTTCTAAAACGACAATCTTTTAGGAACGGAGGGAGTATCATTTAATAATTAAAATTTATGTGAAATTCCATTACTACCCGTTTATGGGAAGTTGAAAACTATTAATACAAGTGAGAGAATTTCTTGGGACAATGAGAGAATATAGGGGTGATATAGGAAAGTAAATACTCCCTCCGTTCCTAAAAGATTGTCGTTTTAGGATCTAATTTTTGTTCCAAAAAGATTATCGTTTTGAGTTTATCAATACACATTAGCTATTTTTTTTTACTTTACCCTTATTTAAAGCTTTTTCCTATTTAAAGCTTTCTTCCCTTCCCAATGATTCTTATTCAATTCAATGCTATAATCCAAGTAATAATTGATTGAATTGAATAAGAAACATTGGGAAGAGAATAATTGGTTGAGACAATTAATAAGGGTAGTATAGTATTTTCGCTAGGTATTAATTACATTCTTAATCTGTGTGCATTAACATTAAAAGACAATCTTTTAAAAACAGAGGGAATAATATTAAATGATTTTTTTAATCTATGTGTAAAAATCTTAAACGACACTTATTTAAGAATGTAGAGAGTATCAAATTTCAATACTAATTTGCAATATAATGTTCTCATCTCTACACAACGGTGACTCTTTTAGTGGTAGAACCTTAGTAATACTTTCTTTCTAAAATTAGATATACATTTTGATTTTTTAAAATTAATTTGTGATATTCTAAAATTTAAAATTGATAAATCAGGATAAGTTTTGAAAATAACAAATATGACAATTTTTTGTAGTTAATTTATAAATAGCAATTACAATTGTTTGTACTAAACTTAAACAAATACAAGATTTATCAAATTTTAGACAAAATTTGTGACGATTTGTCAAAAATAAATATTTTATTAAGTTGACGGTTAAAAATTTCAATCCACTTTAAATCAGGTCCATTGCAGTGGGTATAAGTAGGATTTAACCCGACAAGATTTATCAAATTCATATTGACATTCATACGCTTGAACAAGAAGACAACAGAGTTGAGATAATATTGCCAATCTGAACATAACAAGAATGTGGCAAAGTTGGGGTATCTACAGTCAGCCAGCTAGCCCACTCACAATAGAATGAAAAATTACATTAAAAAAATACCAAAAAAAAAAGAAAGAAAAAGAAAAAAAAAGGAAACATGATATTTCCAAATTTCTCCATTTACAATCCACTGCAGAACAAAACTGCATCATTTTAGCATATATTTTGAGGGATCGGGTTAGCACGAAGTGCACTTCATGGTAAGTTCACTTCATGTCCAATACAATGCTGACACACGGCGGGAGGGTGATCTCTCTGCCTGCGTGTCAACACTGTATTGGCCATGAAATGAACTTACCATGAAGTTCAAGATCATGCTGAACACTCCATATTCCGACGGTGGAGCGCAAATAAAAAAAAAGTATAACTCAAATATCTTTTTTCAAAAAATTACACATGAAACTAAGAGTGTCTGTTTGATAAAACTGAAAATTAAGTATAGAAGCATGGAAGCTAGGTAGCTCTCAGAGCTAAATCCTTACAGCATGGCTTTTACTTCTTGGAAACATCACATGATTACCCTTCTTAAGAGTAGCACCACCATCTTCATCTGCTTCTTCTTCTTCTTCCTCAAAAGGCTCGTCTTCATCAATTTTCCCCATCCCAACACTACAACTCCTTGGCACCACTCCCCCCTTTGATTTAGATAATTCTTGAAGCAGCTGCTGCTGCTGCTGCTGCTTCATTTGTTGCTCCTTTATGAGTTGCTTCAAGTACAATTCCATATCTACCCTCAGCTTATTATTATTAGGATCATTAGTATTAGTAGTACTAGTAGAATTGGCTCTAATAAGCTCCCTAAGATCTTCCCCCTCTAAATTAGAGGACCATGAGAAGGTAACACTTGTACTAAAGCTCTTTGGCAAACCTGATAGCCCTTGTCCCGTATTCATTGACCCCATCATGTAGCTGCTTCCATACCTTGGTTTTTGAGCAAAATCCATCATGCTTCTTACATACAAATCTCTTCCCTTTTTCAAGAACCTAATTGGTAGTGTAATGATCCTCATCAACTTGTTTTGATTGCTTTTGCTCCTCATTTTTTTTGCACTTTTTCTTTCAAAGTATATATATACTAATATATCTATATATATGATGAAACAAGTAGAAAAAAGAAGATGATAATGATAAAAAAAAACTGGTAAATTTGTGTGGTATTTTATATATATATGAAAACTAACAAGAAGATTGTAGAATTGAGATAATGGAAATTCAAGATGTCAAAGTTTAATAAATATGGTTTGAAATTTAGAGGGGCTTTTCAAGAAAATCTTGAAGACAGTTTGAGAGAGAGAGAGAGAGAAGAAGAAGAAGAAGAAGAAGAAGAAGAAGAAGAAGAAGAAGATGCTTTTGTTTTGGATAAGTGCAGGAAAGAAGGGGTGATACGTTTTTGTAGAATGGGGAAAAGATGGGGGAACGTGGACTTGTTCAAAGCCAGCCGGACAAGAAACCATCAAATCATTAAGATAACAAAGGTAGACATGTTTTAAGGGTGAGTAATTAATTATTGAAAATATAGGCCAAATTTGAAGATTTTGTACAATAATTTTTTGTTAAAATTTGACTTCTAAAGTTCATATTAATTCTTATCAACTAAGCTGCTAAGCTTAGTCATCATCCGGTGGCTTAGAGTATGATTGGGATTGATTAAAAAAATATGAATATTGATGTTTGATTTGTGTCTGGTAAATAAAAAAATACTTAAATTAGTAATAAGTGAAAAATATTTGGTAATTCCTTTGTTAATTATTTATTTTAAGTGTAAATTACTAAAAAAATGTTATGAAAAGTAAATATGTATATAGATAATGGTTGAAATTATTAAAATAAATAGAGATAGATTAATAATATACTTGGTCAAATCTAATTATTAGATTAGACAATTAGCAAATAATAAAAAGCTTCAAATTGAAGTTTTTGATTATTTTCATAAAAAATGATTAAAATAGCTTTAAAATTAGTTAACTAAATACTTTTTATTTCTTTTATAAACATGTTTAATTACTTATAAGTGATCCAAACCCCCATCTTAAGACTTTAGGAAAACCAAGGGGATAAGAAGCTTGTACTAGTATTATTCCTTGACTGCATGCTGTTACTTTAGGGTTGGTGCAAGTGGATAACAAGTTGTGGTGAGTAAAGATTGGCTCATTAGTAAGAATAATTGTAGAGACATAATTTATTCTACAATTATTTTATAATTTGATGATGTGGCATACTCCATCTCAGCTTTTATGTGGGGCCGAAGACTACATTGAAATAATTTATTCATCAATATGCTGAGTTGGAGTATGCCACATGCATCAGTAAATTGTAAAATAATTATAAAGGGTCCTCTTAACATGCTAAGCACACAGTTCAAGAAAATATTCTCTTGAATTGTGTGCATATTCTTTTGATTTTTACATATGCACCAAGTTCAATGGAATATACACACAATTCAAGAGAATATTCTCTTGAACTGTGTGTTTAACATGTGCCCTAAGGGCACATGTTAAAAAATTTCAATTATAAAATAAATTGTGTCTCTAGCATTACTCCATTAGTAATTGTGCGACAAGAAGTTGTAACAACAAACACCTTTTCATGCAATTATGAGGCAGCAATAAATAGGATTTGTAACGCCTTTTCACAATAGATGTTTCTCTTTATCTATGAAATATAACAAATTCATTGAATTTGTTGGGTTATTAAATTTTTTTGGCCTTTGGGGCAATAATATTTGGTATTAATTTGAACCTTCAAATGTATAATATGTTTAAGGCTTAAAGGTTGTATTTCTGAAGTAATATAAAATAAATTATTCTTAAATGAATAAGATTTTTATACGCGCTTAAATTTGAAAAAAAAAGAAGCAAAATAATAAGATTTTATAAAAAGAAAAGTGAAAATAATTCTTTTTTTTTTGGTATATAAAAAAGGGTGAATAAATTAAACAAGGTAGTCTACACTATTTTGTCTCTTTCAATACCCATGGTTTCAATACCCATAGTTTCATACCCCATTTCCATTACTACGATTTGGATCGAGAAAATAGAATAGAGAAATGAATAAAATAAAAATAATGTATTTAATAATTATTTTAGAAAATGAATTATTTTAATAGAATGTAAATTTATATTATTTTTTTATTTTTTTTATTTCACGCGGAGAAGGTAAAATAAAATTCATTCCAATGAAATGGATATATCTGATAATTTTGTTATTATATAATAATACCCACCAACAACAACAACCGAACATACACTTAAAATACCTGAAAATTATTTTATTCCGTCTTTCATTCCATTTCTTCAATCTAAACGCAACATAATTATATTCTTTATAGTATATGGCAACAATAATATGCAAACATTATATTCATAGGGAACTGTTAAATTCACACTATTTTTTGTTATTTTCGCACGATAGGGCCCATTATTTGATAGTATTATTAACTTATTATAGTTAATTAATGAATTCTACCGTGCAAAAATAATAAAAAATAGTGTGAATTTAATAGTTCTCTATTCATATTGTAATATGCCCATTACTGGGGAGAAAATAAACTATGTATTTTATTAGTTTATTTAGATAATGTCCACCGCTCTATGCATGTCACCGGATTTTCCGTGGACCGAATAGTAGTATTAGTAGTGTGTCGGATCAATTATTCCAAATAATATCTCATCTGCTATTTAAATAAAGAGATTATATAATTTTTTAAATTAATTTTAAAAAATAAATAAAAGAAACAGTTTTAAAAAAATAAAAAAAATTGCACCAATTCAAGATTATTTCCTGTGTACAGGTGGCTCCTCCTGATTACGACAGACAGGCAAAAAAAAGAGGACTACTTTCCGTACGTTTATTAATTGGAATAATGTTAGAGACACAACTTATTTTAAAATTATTTTATAATTTATTGATGTGTCATACTCCACTTCAACTTTTACTTGGGACCGAAGACTACATTGAAATAATTTGTTCATCAATATACTGAGGTGGAGTATGCCACATCAGTAAATTATAAAATAATTGTAGAATAAATTGCGTCTCTAGCACTACTCTTATTATTGCTAATTGACGGACTAGTTTATTTCTTTGTATTTTTCGTTTTTTTTTATAAACTTTTTTTTTATTTGTTACTTAAAAATTAGTTTTAAAAAATTGTTGTGACGCCCCCAGAATAGATCCATTTAACCCAACCCATTCTGAGTCGTCAAATACATGGTACAGAATTCAAATAAAAACTTTATATCATACGGTCGTGCAAAATACGACCACACAACTGTGAGTCTCAATATAAATATGTAGAAAATATTAAGATTCAAACTAAGTCCTCATTATAATTATTATCACACTATTTATCAGAAATAGTGAGGACTACTACTGCTCTAACTCGGACCATCACTCTGTCCCCCGACTAGTCCCCGCAATATTCTCATTTTCTGAAGAGGACAACAGATGAAAAGGGTGAGCTCAACTAGCTCAGTAAAGAATATTATGACTAAGATAATGAAAAATAAATTATCGTTAGCCTTCAATAAATCAGATAAAATATAATGGACAACCAATCTTAGATCAATATTCGCAGCGGAAACAACAAATCATTAGAAGAGTTAAGCAGAGAATCAAGTCTACTATCTTCTATGATTTAAAAGTCCATCATCAATATTTTATCCCTGTAACATCAATCAATATACATCTCGAATCAATATTCATCTTTGCACTACAGGCCAAAGATATTCATTTGTATCATCAATGGTCATATTCATCTCAACACCTGTCATCTTTGCACTACAGGCCAAAGATATTCATCAGGTAATCATTCATCTTTGCTCTACAGGCCAAAGATATTCATCAAGTAATCATTCATCTTTGCTCTACAGGCCAAAGATATTCATCAAGTAATCATTCATCTTTGCTCTACAGGCCAACGACAATTATTGAATCAATACTACAAAATATCAACTGTAGCCATTATTGAATCAATCATAAAAAATAGCAACGTAGCAATTATTGAGTCAATAAAATATCAATGCAGCAATTATTGAGTCAATAATATAAAATATCAACGTAGCAATTATTGAGTCAATAATATAAAATATTGAACAGTAAATACTGTAACAATAATTGAGTAGGTTCCTTCTCACATAAGACTCAATAATTCGAAATACTGTGCAATACCGTGTGCTACTGCGCAACACCGCGTACTGTATTTTAACCACCGGGTATTTTAACAGTACTAACGGTAACAACTACGTCGTTATCTTGTAAAAAAGTTATTTCTGTCGCTTTCTACATCCGACAGTTATTCCGTTGTGGGGGCCCACAAATAGCTGCGCCGTCGTACGAATATTCCCCGACAACAAGAATATTCCACGACCAAACGAATATTCCCCGACAACAAGAATATTTTATAACCACTTGCTCATTTTAAAAATGTTTGCACATTTCACCCATAACTTTCATATTTATCAAATCAACACATTACTATTTCGAAATAATATATAAAGAAAACTAAATCTTTATTCATAAAAGTTGGGGTCTTACAACCTCCCCTCCTTATGAAATTTTGTCCTCGAAATTGACGTACGTACCTGGTATGTCGAAAAGGTGAGGATACCTCGCTTTCATTTTCGATTCCAACTCCCAGGTCATTTCCTCAATTGCATGGTTTCTCCACAAAACTTTAACTTGAGGTATAATTTTTGAGCGTAGGACATGCTCCTTCCTATCCAAGATCTTGACAGGTACCTCCCCGTACGTTAAATCTTCGGCTATCTCGTCTGATTCTAACTCAATAATGCGGTTTGGATCCTTCACATATTTACGTAACACGGATATGTGAAACACGTTATGAACACGAGACATGCTTGGAGGTAAAGCAAGTCTATATGCCACATTTCCTACTCGGTCAAGAATCTCAAATGGACCAATGAATCGTGGGTTGAGCTTTCCTCTCTTCCCAAACCTTGTAACTCCTTTCCATGGAGCAACACGTAATAACACATGGTCTCCAACATTAAATTTTACGTCCTTTCGATGAAGATCTGCATAACTCTTTTGTCGATCTTGTGCTGTTTGTATACGTTGTCGAATTATTTGGATCTTTTCCGTAGTCATACGTACTAACTCCGGTCCCAACAATGTTGTTTCACCCACCTCGTTCCAACATACTGGAGAGCGACACTTTCTTCCATACAATGTCTCGAATGGAGCTACGCCTATACTTGCCTGATAACTGTTGTTGTAGGAGAATTCCACCAATGGTAAGTACTTATCCCAACTCCGTTTGAAGTCTAGAACACAAAGTCTCAATAGATCTTCAAGAGTTTGAATAGTCCTCTCTGATTGTCCGTCTGTTTGAGGATGATAAGCCGAACTGAATCGTAAATCCGTACCCATAGCTTTCTGCAAACTGATCCAAAATCGTGAAGTAAATCTGGGATCACGATCCGAAACTATGGATACTGGCATGCCATGCAATCTCACAATTTCATTCACGTACATATGAGCAAGACGTTCAAGGGAATAAGTCTCTCGTATCGGCAAGAAATGAGCAGACTTAGTTAATCTATCAACAATAACCCAAATCGCATCTAAGCCTTGAGAAACCTTGGGAAGACCCGTAACGAAATCCATCGTAATGTGTTCCCACTTTCATTTCGGAATCTCCAGTGGTTGCAATGGACCCTTCGGCACTTGATGCTCCGCCTTTACACGTTGACAAGTTAAACATCTCGAGATGAACTCCGCGATCTCTCTCTTCATATTGCCCCATCAAAATGTATGTCGAAAATCACGATACATTTTAGTACTCCCAGGATGGATTGCAAACGGTGTGTTGTGTGCCTCCATCATGATTCTATACTTCAAGTCAAAATCGTTAGGAACACAAAGTCTGGAGTTGACTCAAAGTATTCCCTCTTCATCGATTCTTGCTTCTGGAATTGCACCTTCTTGCACCTTCTTCTTCATCTTCATCAGTTCCGCATCCGTAGCTTGAGCAGCTTTAACTTTATCAATCAAAGCTGGTTCTACGCGTATACTTGACATCATCGCACTCGTTTCCACATATGATCTTCTACTCAACGCGTCAGCTACCACGTTCGCTTTTCTAGGATGGTATTGGATGGTATGATCGTAATCTTTCAACAACTCAAGCTAACGTCGTTGCCGCATGTTGAGTTCCTTCTGAGTGAAGAAATATTTAAGGCTCTTATGATCCGTATAAATCTCCACTTTCTCTCCGTACAAGTAATGTCTCCAGATCTTCAACGCGAAAACGACTGCTGCCAACTTTAGATCATGAGTAGGATAATTCCTCTCATATTCTTTGAGTTGTCGCGAGGCATAGGCTATGACTTTCCCATGTTGCATGAGAACACATCCTAACCCTTTGCCCGAAGTATCGCTGTAAATAATAAATCCATCCGAACCAGATGGTATTGTCAGAACAGGTGCCGAAATAAGTCTCCTCTTGAGCTCTTGGAAGCTCTTCTCGCATTCCTCGCTCCAAACGAATTTTGTATCTTTCCGAGTCAACTGAGTTAATGGAGTAGCGATTCGAGAAAATTCCTCTACGAACCTCCGATAATAACCAGCTAAGCCCAGAAAGCTTCGTACTTCGGTCACCGACTTAGGTTGCTCCCAGCTTTGTATTGCTTCAATCTTTGCCGGGTCCACAGATACTCCACGTTTCGATACCACGTGCCCAAGGAATGCTACTTCCTCATGCCAAAACTCGCATTTCTTCAGCTTAGCATATAGCTTGTTCTCACGAAGCTTTTGAAGTACCAACTTCAAATGGTGTTCATGATCTTCACGGCTTTTAGAATAGATGAGAATGTCATCAATAAAGACAACAACGAATTGATCTAAATACTCCTTAAATACACGGTTCATCATATCCATGAAAGCAGCAGGAGCATTAGTCAATCCAAAAGACATGACTAAGAACTCATAATGCCCGTACCGTGTTCTGAAAGCAGTCTTTGGAATATCCTCAGTTTTAATCTTCAACTGATGATATCCAGAACGAAGATCGATCTTTGAAAAAAATTGCGCTCCTTGCAACTGGTCGAACAGGTCATCAATACGAGGTAACGGATACCTATTCTTAATGGTGACATGGTTCAACTCCCGATAGTCAATACAAAGTCGCATACTCCCGTCTTTCTTCTTTACGAATAAAACAGGAGCACCCCAAGGAGACGTACTAGGACGAATAAAACCGATATCTAACAACTCTTGTAGTTGGACCTTTAACTCCTGAAGTTCAATAGGAGCCATTCGATATGGGGTTTTAGAAATGGGCTTTGTACCGGGCTCAAGGTCAATAAAGAATTCAACTTCACGTTCTGGGGGTAGACCGGAAAGTTCTTCGGGAAATACATCAGGAAACTCATTAACAACGGAAATATCATTCAAATCTGATGTATTCTGATTTAGATCAGTGACATGAGCTAAGAAAGCTTGACATCCGTTTTTCAATAAACGAATAGCTTTATGACTTGAAATGATATTGACTGATTTTAGTGGTTTGGTGATTTGGATTCGCACAACAGGTTGATTAGGAATATGAAAACTAACAACCTTACGAAAACAATCAATTTTGGCATGGTAAGTGGTTAACCAGTCAATTCCTAAAATCACGTCAAATGCAAGTATTTTCAAAGATATAAGATCAACAGGTAAGGTAAGGGTACCAATCTGAATCAAGCAAGATTTGTAAACTGTAGATGTAACAAAGGTTTCTCCTAACGGAGTTTCAACAGATAAGTCAAAGTCCAATTTATAAGAAGTCAAGTTCAAACGTTGAGCACAAGCAGGTGAAATAAAGGAATGGGTAGCACCGGTATCTAACAAGGTATAAACTTCGCAAGAGTTTATGATCAGCTTACCCGTAATCACCTCGTGTGGATTCCTCGCGTTTTGGGCTGTCACGACAAACGCTCTTCCAGAAATTACCGACTTTGACTTGTCTGCAACCGCCTTTGGAATCACCACCCCTGCTGAATTTGGTTTCGCAACAGGACAATCTCGAGCTATATGTCCTTCTTTTCCACAGTTATAGCATCCTTTGAACTGTTGTGGACAGTTTGGGCTGATATGTCCCTCTTTCCCGCATTTAAAGCATACGACCGGTGGTCGTTCTCCTCCCCTCGAAACAGTTGATGCTGGTGCTGATGTTGACATCTTCGCGTTCTCATTGTTATACCTTCTCTTTTTGAAATCTCCTCCCGATTCGCTTCTTCTACTATCATGGCCACGATAACCACCGGAGTGGTTACCGCTTCTGTCATACTTTCCTCCTCGCTGGTTGTCATTGCTCCGATGACTGCTGCCACCGGTACGACCTTGGTTGTGGTCCCTCGGTTGAACATAATCATTATCTAGTTCTAATAACTGGGCCCTGTTTACTACATCCGAATATAAAGAAAACTTATGAGAAATGAGGTATTGACGTATTTCGGGTTTCAAACCTCTTAGAAACATCCGCGTCATACGTTCCTCATTCTCCACCAAATGAGGTGCAAACCTGGACAGCTCTGCGAACTTAGCCTCGTACTGGGATACCGTCATGTTGTTTTGCTCGAGTCTGATAAACTCTACTTCCTTCATATGACGAATACTTTCAGGAAAGTACTTGTCATTAAACAGTTTCTGGAACGCTTCCCAAGACATCTGGAGTGCGGCAGGCTGGGTACGCTTCACGGATTCTCACCAGTAATCTGCCTCTCCACGGAACATAAACGTGGCGAATGGAACCTTCTGTTCCTCTGTACATCCCAAGACATCAAATATCTTGGTAATTTGTTTAATCCACGTCTCCGCCTTGATCGGATCTGGCTTTCTCAGAAACTCTGGTGGTCCCAATTCTTTGAACTGCTTGGCAGTGATAACTCGCGTGTTGTTATTATCTCCACCTGTATGTTGCACACGAGTCTCCCTCGTCTGATTTTGCATGAATTGCAAAAAACTTCTAAACATCTCATCGTTTATCGTCTGACCAGCGTTATTTTCAGGATGAACATTGCCTTCTTGTTGCACGTTCTCCTGGTTAACGATTAAAGGTGTCTCCACGGTCTCATTCACTTCGTTGTTAACATTCTCAGCTGTCATTCTCAAATACTGCCATAAAACAAGGGTTAATTAAACAAGTCAACATATCACATATTAACCCTATGCTCCGACTGACAAATTAAATACCACATAAGCTTAGGTAGGACACACTAGCGAAGGATTTATTCGTCTCCCCCCTCCTAGTTCTATTCCCCGATCTCCGTCAGAGATCATATCCCTAAGCTCTGATACCAACTGTGACGCCCCAAGAATAGATCCATTCAACCCAACCCATTCTGAGTCGCCAAATACATGGTACAGAATTCAAATACAAACTTTATATCATACGGTCGTGCAAAATACGACCACACAACTGTGAGTCTCAATACAAATATGTAAAAAATATTAAGATTCAAACTAAGTCCTCATTACAATTATTATCACACTATTTATCAGAAATAGTGAGGACTACTACTGCTCTAACTCGGACCATCACTCTGTCCCCCGACTAGTCCCCGCAACATTCTCATTTCCTGAAGAGGACAACAGATGAAAAGGGTGAGCTCAACTAGCTCAGTAAAGAATATTATGACTAAGATAATGGAAAATAAATTATCGTTAGCCTTCAATAAATCAGATAAAATATAATGGACAACCAATCTTAGATCAATATTCGCAGCGGAAATAACAAATCATTAGAAGAGTTAAGCAGAGAATCAAGTCTATTATCTTCTATGATTTAAAAGTCCATCATCAATATTTTATCCCTGTAACATCAATCAATATACATCTCGAATCAATATTCATCTTTGCACTACAGGCCAAAGATATTCATTTGTATCATCAGTGGTCATATTCATCTCAACACCTGTCATCTTTGCACTACAGGCCAAAGATATTCATCAGGTAATCATTCATCTTTGCTCTACAGGCCAAAGATATTCAGTTACATCACCTTTTAGGACTGAGGATGATGAAAAATATTTTAAAGAACGAATCCAGTGAGATAAAAGACAAAGATTAGGGATTCGTCATTTAGTTTATCCAAATTCAAGAATAATCCATAATAATACTTTGTGGAGCAAAATTCAAGAATAAAGCCCAAAACTTGGATACAATCAAAGATAGTAACCTTAACAGACAATTTGGACAAATAGAAAAAAAATAAATTTTCCCGTGAATAGTGCCGTATACGTGAATAGTAACTCCGACGAAAAAAGTAAGAATTTCAACATAAAATCCATGACAATATTTTTGTATAATGATATTGAGAAGAATAACATCATTTACGAAAGAAATAACATCCCTTACCTCAAAAGAACAGTATCTCTGACTGGAATATCGGATATAATACCGACGAAAGCTTGTACTGAATAGTAATACTCAAAGTATTGAAATACTCACAAAAATACGCTCGATATTATAGAGAGAGAAAACTTCTGATTCTGGTGTGATTTTCAATTTTAACCTAAGCACCCTATTTATAGGAAAAGCTTAGGATGCCAAAGGAGACTAAAATAATAAAATAATATTATTATTTTTTTAAAACCTCCAGCCGCCGGCTGCTACCAAAAAGCCATCAGCCATTTTTTCCAACCAAAAGTGGGTCCCACCCTTTATAATATATATATTTTCTGAAACTTCAATAATTCATAACAAATAAGCCCTTCGTCAGAAAAATACAAATTCTATATCTTTTCATAGGAAATTTAATTCTCTACAACTTTGCAGAAGGAAGTTTTTTCAAATTCCAAACATAAATTATCCGAAATCCATAAACAGATGATTTCTCACACCAAAATATTGATAAAAACTCATCAGCGCCAATTCCTTCTTTAATATCCACAAAATAAATATTTCCTTATCATATAAATCAATAATTAATTATTCACAAATAATATTATAGAATTACAATATTAACAACCAGGTCGTTCCCAGGACAGAGGGGGCCTTCCGATAAGGACTTCTCCTTACTGGCGCGCAATTAAATAACTCATCCTAGACAGAACTTCCTTAGACATTGTCAATAATGCTATCTAATAATATTATTCAAATAATATGAATTATTGAGTTGATAACGTGAAATACTGTGCAACGACAATTATTGAATCAATACTACAAAATATCAACTGTAGCCATTATTGAATCAATCATAAAAAATAGCAACGTAGCAATTATTGAGTCAATAAAATATCAATGCAGCAATTATTGAGTCAATAATATAAAATATCAACGTAGCAATTATTGAGTCAATAATATAAAATATTGAACAGTAAATACTGTAACAATAATTGAGTAGGTTCCTTCTCACGTAAGACTCAATAATTCGAAATACTGTGCAATACCGTGTGCTACTGCGCAACACCGCGTACTGTATTTTAACCACCGGGTATTTTAACAGTACTAACGGTAACAACTACGCCGTTATCTTGTAAAAAAGTTATTTCTGTCGCTTTCTATATCCGACAGTTATTCCGTTGTGGGGGCCCACAAATAGCTGCGCCGTCGTACGAATATTCCCCGACAACAAGAATATTCCACGATCAAACGAATATTCCCCGACAACAAAAATATTTTATAACCACTTGCTCATTTTAAAAATGTTTGCACATTTCACCCATAACTTTCATATTTATCAAATCAACACCTTACTATTTCGAAATAATATATAAAGAAAACTAAATCTTTATTCATAAAAGTTGGGGTCTTACAATTGTTACATAACATAATCTCCTCGTTGGAATAGCAGATGGGATATTATTATTTGGAATAACTGATACAAACACGTAGAAGAAGTGAAGTTATGTTTTTTTAATTTAAAAAGTATTAATTACTTTCAAGATAATTAAAATTAAATAATTTCAAATTTTGTAAAAATTATTAAGTTTTTTAAATAAAACTCTTTCAAACGGATGAATTACATGTGGTAACAATGAGCATCACGTCTTTTCCTAGTCTTTTTTTTTAAAACTCGTTTTTTTTTTGGAAATACAATATAATTTTATAATTTAGTACATCATCGAGAAACAATCAAACTTCACTTAAAAGAAAGAAATAAACTCACAACCAAATAAACTTCACATAAAAATAACACAAACTTTTTATAATGAAAGAAATAAGAGTCCTTCTCCGGCGACCGGTCCAATTTTTTTTTTTATTGCCTTCCAAAAAATCTATAGTATTTATCCTAACTGAAATTGTTACAGAATGCAGTAATTTAGGTATAATTTGGTTTCATATACAAAACAGGATTACAACCCTGTTTTGTACAGACCAAAATTACATATACAAAATAGGGTTATACAGTCCTATTTTATATATGTATCCAAAATTACAGGATCTCAATGTTAATCATTAGACTAAAATCTCATCCGTATATCTTTTCCTCGTATAATTTCATAAAGGAAGCTCTAGTAGATATTTAATAATACAATAATGCTACTATCACATAATAATGTTCACATAAAGCTCACATACTGCATGTGTGACATCCATTAATTTGTTGTAGAGTTAAATGGGTCATATCAATAACAAATCTATGAGTGCTATCCTGCAGTATGTGAGCTTTATGTGAGTATTATTATGTGATAGTAGTATTATTTTTATAATGATATGAGAAAATTATTTTGGGACGCGGAATTAGTCGGCTGATAATCAAGTTTATCTCCCAATTTGGAACCTTGTTGGCACACTACTAACATTTATTGTACCTTTTACTCGAGAAAGGTGGGGAAAATATGTTAATAATGCCAAAATTTTGTGATATCGTTGCTCACACGCGTATGACTCGTACAAAATATATGGAAAATTTCAATCAAAATGTGTATGTAATAAATTATGGGTAGTATGATATCTACGGGTACATGAAAATGTCACACCGCCCTATTGGACTCGTTCGGTTAGAGTTTGACTATCAACATTTCTATCATTCAAACTTTCTTTCTTACGTTGTCACGCCTTAGTCTAATGATTAAAATTAAAATAGAAAGTTATATTTTTACGTTATTTTTTTTGATATTTTCACACGTACGGTTCACATATTAATCAATAAAAATTCGACATATTTATTAATATGTGGTTCCTACGTGAAAAAATATTAAAAAATAATATGAAAATATCAATTTTCTTAAGATATTGTGATCTTAGGTCTTGAGTTCGTATGTGAAAGTTGTTTTCTCTCTCTGTGTGAAGCGTTATGAAATTATACTGTATTCTCTAAAAAGTAGAGTTATTTAAAAAAAAAGACACTTTCTTTACATCAAGGAATTCTTTTTTAACAAAAATTGATTATGTATTATTCCACAAAAATCATGACTTGACAAATTATAAAGCGTAATTTATTTATTTATTTATTAAGATAATTCAAAGCTCGCCTTATAGTCTTATATGTCAGGTTACGTCATCTGATAAATCAAAGAGCAATGCTACTATCACATAATTTAGATCACATAAAGCTCACATACACACATATGTATATTTACGGGTTATGCAGTGAATGCAGAACCCACAATATGCATGTATGTATGTGAGTATTATGTGACCTAAAATTATGTAATAGTAGCATTATTTTAAATCAAATTACACTGTCTCATTTTAGGTGCGTTACATACTTTGTTATTTTAATTTTTATATAAGGAATTAAGAAAAATTCGCTGGATAAGAAAGCATTAGTTAATTAATTAACTAATTAAGCGAGATAAAGGTGGACAATGTTTAAGAGTAATTTATGCAAAATGTAGGCCAACATTGAATATGTTAAAAAAGAATTTTGATATAAAATTTGACTTCTTTTTAAGTCCAAAATTATTATTTTGTAGTATATATTTTGATTTAGCCGGCTAAACTTAGTCTTAACTCTCAAGTCATCATCCCGTGCCTTAACGTTTTCTTTGTTTTTGGTGGCATATTATTACACACGTATCATTAGGTAGATAGCGTTTAGGATCATTTATAATCACTTAAATCTATTTATGATATATTTTTTTTATATAGAAATGATCAGAAATTTTAAATTTTATAAAAAAAAAATTCAAATTTAAGTTTGATCGAGTATATTACTAATTTATCCTTAATTCTTTTATTCTTTACTTTTAGAATCATTCCTTTTAAATAATTTAAAATTGAAATAAGTGGTAATTGATATATTTCATACCAATCATGTTTTTTAAGCTATCACAACCATACTCTTACACCTTTTATTTTTGTAATTTTTTTATTGGTTTAAGTGGAGTATTTTATTTCTTTTTTGAATGTGATAAAAAGCTTAAGATTGGGTCAACTCTTGAATTCAAATGAAATTATAACATAACAAGTCTTACTCCTTTCCAAACTTTGATACTCTATGTAATAAGAAGTTCTCAACCAGTACTCTAAAGACACACGCGTTGCGTATGTAATTTAAATTATATTTCAAATTTCAAAAAATTAATATTTTGAAGACTAAACAGTAAGATGTTTAAACTTAGAAGTTAAATGCGAAAATAAGTATAGTTTAAATTATAAGGATAAAATAAGAATTATCATAAAAGTTAAAAGGGTATTTTTGGAAATTAAAAAGGCTTCAGAAAATTTTTATGCGAAATCCTCTCTTTTGACTTTATATATTATATATCAAACTATCTCATATATTACGATGTGAAACTGAGACATTACTGAATATATTTTAGTTCTTTAAAATTTGTGAAATTGTGTAGTAAAACTCAAACTATAGCTTAAAAAGTGATATTGACAATGATGAAGTCAACTATATTGATTGCGATAGGAAATCGATATTTTCACATCATTTTTTTATATTTTCACACGTAGAATTCACATATATTAATAGATGTGTCAAAATTTTATTAGCTAATATGCGAATTATATGTGTGAAAATATCAAAAATTAATGTGAAAATATCAATTCCCTCACGATAAAGTGATATTGAAAGTTCAAAACGCGTGCTTAACTCGAAACGGAAGGTTTTGCACATTTTATATTTAATTTTCTTTAAAAAAATTAAGAAGAAAAATAAGAAATAACAAAAGTTCGGATCTACATAAATTGTAAATATAAAATTTAATAATGATAACACTTAATACCCCAGTACTGTTGACCAAACACTTGTGTGACTAACGTTGATCAAAAAAAAAAATCAACCCGGTGGATTCAAGTTGAATGCGAAAAGAAATTGAGGTTGAACTCGTACATGAGGAAACTAGTTTTTACGAGGGTATAAATCTAATTTCCATCTATTTCGTTTTAATTAATAACTGTGCATAAAGGATGATCCGGGTATATGATTTGTAAAATTTTAAAACTTTGATTTACCATGCTTCTGCTAATTTTATGCACTATGATTGTATCCATGAATCTTACAAACCTAACAATTTTTGGCACTTGATGGTCAACTACAAAATTATTTTTTGGATATGAGAAATGATCCCAATTTTTTGAGTATAAAAGAAATTGGTGGATTGGCTCAAATGTTGGTTAAGAAGAGAAAGGTTGATATGTATCCTCAAGTCTATTTGTTGCTGAAGTTGACTCTACTTTTGTCCGTTGCTACTATAACTTTTGAAAGGATATTTTCAGCGATGAATATCGTGAAGAATTAATTCTGTAACCAAATGGAAGATGAATGGATGAATGACTGTTTAATAACTTACATTGAGCGTGATTTTTTTGCAACTATTAAAAATGAGGCTATTATAAAATAATTTCAAGCAATGAAACCTCAAAAAATGTTATTGTAAACAATATTTGAGAAGTATTTAATTTGTGATTCATTTTATTAAATTTTTATTCTTAACGGTTTTTTTTTTCGAATTTGACCCCACTGAACTACGAGGTTGAATCCGCCCCTGAGTGGAGTAGGAGTTTGTTATGTTTTTGAAACTACAGTCTATAGGTGGTCGAAAATACACTTTTAAACTATAAGTAAGTTTGAGTAAACCATAGGGGGTTATTTGTAATTTAATCTAAACTTAAAAGTCCCAAAAACATCACTTCCCTCTCTATTATTGAAATGCAAAAAATCTATAAGATACACCCACCCACCCACCCACCCAGCCAATTAATATGTTTGCTCAAATTAGTCAAGCATATATTCTCTTCGATCCGTCTGTTCACACTTGCCAATAAATGCTACTCCTATGGAGTAATAATATACAAGAAATGAGCAATCAGTTTTACTAAATTTAAAACCAACCATGAAGATATTGATATTGGCCCTAATTTCTAATGTAATGATTTAGTTATTTTTGTAAGCTCGTTTAGGCCCTTCTACAAAGACCTTACCTAAATAAAGGCCCATTTAGCCAGTTATACAAAGACCCAATCTTGTTCTGTCAGCCCACCACCCCGTTTTTCCAAATTGAAGGCTATGTGTACATTATTTTTAAGGGGAGATAAATAAGTTGAAGAAATCATTTGAGCCTGGTGATCTATAATACATGACAGTTGACAGCCCATTCAATACAACTTTGGGCCAATGCTACATGCCTGCATACTCCAAGGCGCTCCTCCTAAAATAATTACCGTTTGGTTCAAGAATCTGTTGGGATATGTTCAACTATCAGCGTTTAGGCGTTTACCGCAGTAATATTTGGTGTATTTGGAGGTCTAAACACACTGCATCGTCACTTTGGGTGTTGCGTTTGGACCCCAAATTTAACGTTTGTAAGGTGCTATTTGATTAGCACTGAATGGTTGAATGGTTGATCGATTCAATCATTCAGTGCGTTTGTTTTGGAAAAAAATCGTCTGAATAGTTGAATCGGTCAGCCATTTAGACGATTTGGACTGAATGGTTTAGTCTTATTTTTTTGGCTGAATGAGTTTTTTTTTAATTTATAATATTAACTATTATATTAAGCAATATTAAATAGATTTACAACAATTTTTTGAATTTTTTCAAAGAGATAAAATAATAAAAATATATTATTCAGATGGTTCAGACATGTCAATTATCAAATAATTTTTTTCATTTAGATCAGATTCAGATTCATTTAATTTTTATCAAACACCCCCTAAGTTAAATACTCACTCCGTTCCTTAATATAAGTCGTTTTAGAGAAATATTTTTGTTCTTTAATATATGTCGTTTGAGAATTTCAAGTAAGCATTAATTGTTTAATTTCTAATATTATCATAAGTATTAAATATAACTTTGGTTCTGAGCTCTCACTATTATATGTCCAAATTCCAATAAATAACACTCTCTTTTTTCAATACAATGCCATTATAGACAATTAATAATATATTTAATGATTTACAATCATTCCTTTAATACTTATGTACAATTTTAAAACGACGTATATTAAGAAATAAAAGGAAATAATAAGTTGCATTTGAAATAAGCTGCTAACAAACGAACATGATTCTCGAATGTGTTCAACCTCCAAACGTTGGTAGACAAACAAACACTTAATTATTATTATTATTTTATAATTGCTACTGTTACTCTTTTTCTACACTTAAAAGATTCATTTTCTCTTCTAATTCATTCGAAAATTATAGATACCTTTTTTAATTCTAAATGATGGAATGACATAAAAAAGTTTAACATAGCTTTACTTATATTTTAGATAAATTAAATATTATCGTTCCATTGTTACAACATTTCTACCAAACATTATATGTATTTGTGGATAAATATATTTTTTTCATAAGATTTTTTTTTAAAAAAATATGTATCATTAAGTTTGTTACAGCAGGTTTATGTACTGTAGTTAGTACACTCCTTTTATCTAAAAATATTATATCAATGTTGACTTTTGAAAATAAACTTGAAATTAATACTGTTAATTTAAATAAATTTTAAGAATAATAAATCTTGTAACTAATATTTTTTTTGTTAACTTGTAATATCATCGTTGTATCGACTAAAGTTAAAAATTTTAAAAAATCATATTAATTTTAAGTTAAAAATATTTCATGTTAATATTAAAAACATCAAAATTGATCTTAAATTTTTAAACGGTTGTATAGAAATAGCAGAACTAGTGAAATTTAAATGGTTATACCAATTTCTATAAATAACTTTACCTCTAAAAGATAGAAAGTACTAATAATACTTTCAAATATCTAACTAATGAGGTATTAATTTGATGATCGAGATTGCTGTGTATGTGAATTTGGAGGGATGGGAGGAATGGATGGAAAGGGATTAGAAGAGACTATTGTTTTCCTTTGTCATGTTTGTGAGTTTTAGAAAGGAAAAGATAAGATGAGCTTTCAATTAAATTTTCTCTTGTTTGTGAGTTTAGAAGTAGGGAAGGAAAGGGAAACAATTCTTATTTTAAATTACACTATTACTATAAATAAATGATATGATTTAATAATGTTTATCTATTAGAAATATTTTGTTTAATTTTTTTTTGCTTTGTTACACACACACGCGCGCGCGCATACGCACATACACACACACACACACACACACATATATATATATGTGTGTGTGTGTGTGTGTGGAGAATATGGAGGTGCACAGCCGTGTAATTTTTAAAGTTACACGGTCTACGATCGTAGAGTGAATCCACTCTACGATCGTAGAGTAGTCACTCCATGATTTTAGAATTCACTCTACTATCGTAAACTACTATATCATTGTAAAGTAAATGGATTCTACGATCGTAGACCGTGTAATTTTAAAAGTAACACAGTTGTGTACTTCCATTTTTACCAATATATATATTGACTTACTTGTAGTTTCAACAATACTCTTTGTTTTCTATGTGTTTGGATTTTTTAATACTAGGTTAAATAATTTAATAAAAACATTTTATTATTTTAATTAAGATTTTGTTTAATTTGTTGATTCTGGCATTGATCTTTACTTATCTGGAGATTCCATTAAGATTTTGCACTATTTTGATCATCTAATGTATTGTTGGTTGGTTTATAATCTTGGATTCTGAAACATTGTAACGTTAAGAAAAAGTTCAATAAGATCTTAAATAGTACTATCTCCGTTCTTAAAAGATTGTCGTTTAAAATTTTGGCACATGGATTAAGAAAGTCATTTAATACTAGTAAAATTTGTTTGAAATTCCATCACTACCCTTTATGGGAAATTGAAAATTATTAATACAAGGGAGAGAATTTATTAGGACAATGAGAGAAATATAGGTAATATAGGAAAGTAAATAATTTATTCTTCTAGGAAGTTATAAACGACAAACATTTTGGAATAAATTTTTTCTTCTAAAACGACAATCTTTTAAGAACGGAGGGAGTATTGCTTGGCGATATGTTGGTCAAGGCGGTTTACAAATCGTGTTTACAAAATTGTCATATTAATTACTCCCTCCGTCCCTGTATTAAATATTCGAAATTTTTTTTTAGAATATTCCAAAATAAATATCTTATTTCTATATTAATAACTATATTTATCATATTTTTCCTCTAATTTTACAAGGTTATTATAGGTAATATAAAACATCTCACTTCTCCATTCTTTTCCATCCTTCCACATTCGAAAAATTTTGAATCATAAATTGAATCAATTTTATCTCCAAATCTCTTAGTACTCCAGTAAACATTTTAATACTAATTTATTGTTATGGCACAACCAATCACATGAAATTTATTCAACTAATATTATGACAATACGTCATTCGAGACATATTTTAAGACAAAAAATTTAGGACCTCTAACATCACCTATATTCTTTTTACTTTGCAAAAATTTTATGTTATTAAATATTTTTTCCAGACAGTTTTTATATGACAGTCAAATTAAAAATTAATATATATATATATATATATGTAAAAGATACCTATTGTTTTCCTGTTGTAAAGTTGCTTCCACTAAATCTTCTAAGCAAAATAACAAAAAATCAATAAAACATAATTTTTGTAGTTGACCATCAATGGGGAGTGTAATTAATTTTTGTGAATGTTTAGAATTGGCAGCATTGAAGGCACTAACTTTTAGTCTAGTGTTAATACTAATATATTGTGACATTTAGATCTTATATTTAATTTTTATTTAGGTAAATTATTTTTCTCTTTTATAAAAGTTTATTTTCTATTTATATGAGACTTATTTATTACTGTGAATTTGTTTCTTATGCTCTACGAGGCTTAGAGGGTGTTTAATAAAAATTGAATAAATCTGAATTTGAATGAGTTGAATCTGGATCTGAATCAAACAAGTTGTTTGATGATTAACATGTCTGAAACATCTGAATGACATAATTTTATTATTTTACCTCTCTGAAAAAATATAAATTTGTTGTAAATTTATTTAATATTACTTAATATAACAGTTAATATTTTTAAAAAAAATTAAAATTTTTTTACTTTATTCAGCTGCTCATTCAGCCATTCAGCAAAAAAAAAATCTAACATAGCCATTCAGCTCAATCATCTGACCGATTCAGCCATTCTGATAAAAAAAATTCAAAACAAACGCACTTAATGGCTGACTGATTCAGTCATTTAGATGTATTCAGTTCTAAATAAAACAGTCTCTTAGTTAGTTATTGAAATAGTGATATTTTTATAGTAGTGATGATGTAATTAATTATGAGATTATGCTATATATTTTAGAATAATGTTTCAAACAAAAAAAAAACAAATATTTCAATTAAAAGCTGAGGAAAAGTAAGAAAAATATCTTACGAAACATAATATTTGAATTCAAATAATAACTCTCAATAATTGGTTTTAGGTTCGACTCTTACTTAGGTGCATTTATTTTTTTCATTATGAGAAGATTGTTTCCTTTTTACGCAGACTTTTTTGTAAGTTTATTTCTTCATCTTTTGGTGAGGTTTGATTAGTTTTTGAATAATGTACTTGATTATGAAATTATACTATATTTCTCAAAAAGTGGAGCTTACAAAAAAAATAAAAAAAAATAACTCTCAATAATTTTTATGGAACACTGTTTTCATATGTATTTTTGAAACTTCCACATGATTTCTTCTCATATAATAGTGGGGCTCACTGTATAGTTATGTGAGAGAAGACCATGTTGAAATATTAAAAATACATGTGAAAATATTCGTTGCCAATTTTTATTACCCCCGTTCCAAAATAAACATCCTAATTAACTTCGGCACGATAATTAATGAAGTTTTCTTTTACCTAAATTATCATATTTTATTACTTATTAATTGAAGTATTTTTTTTATTTTTCTATGACCCCAATAATTATTTTTTTATTTTTTTATGACCTCAATAATTGATTTTTTACTTTTTTATGACTTTAATAATTACTTTTTCCTATGTCATTTAATTCTTTAGATATATTTTTTTATAACTCTCATATTCTCAATAAATATATTAAATAGATTATGAAAGTACAAAAGAAAGAATAAGATAAATATAATTATTAATATAGAAATAAAATATTTATTTTAAAATATTCAAAAAAAAAATTTAGAACGCTTATTTTGAAAGGATAGAGTATAAATTTGTGAAATCTCTTCCCATTACTTTTTCCAATTTAAATCTTTTCCACATAAGTTGTGGTATCCACTTGATTAATTTTCAGTATTTTAAAACATAAACTGAAAAGTTTGAGGAGGAAAGAGAATATGTCTTGGTCCAATCAACACTAATAATATCTGCCCTACTTCCCTACTACTTGTACTTAAATCAAATTAAATAATATTAGTAATATAAAAGAGAGAGAGAGAATATTTTATTTGTTTATTAGTATAAAGATTAGGGTAAAGCACCTTGACCGATAACATTGAAGGGAGGGAGACCCGCACGGGCTTCACTTCCCACTCTATGATTCCATAATTATTTATATATATATATATATATATATATATATTTTAATATTTCAGTGAACTTTTAAAAAATATTATTAAAATTTTATGACCAATCAAATACAACATTAGTTATATTTTTTAATTTTTGTGTTTTCTATTAAAAAAGAAGTAGTACTCTCTCCGTTCTGTAATATAGGTCGTTTTAAACATGTACACTATAATTAAGGAACTGATTGAAAAGCATTAACTATACTATCAATTGTCTATAATACCCTTCACCTCACTTATCTCATACTCTCTTTTCAATAACATATTAACAGTTTCCTATATACATTTACTTCTAAAAAAAACTCAATGGTCTCATTTACTCTTACTCTATTTTTTTTTTCTCTCTTTCTATAAAACACTTTAATTATTAGGTGGAGTAATGAGGGGTAATTTAAAAAAAATAATGATCAATTCTCTTAGATAATCACAAACGACAAATAATTAAAAATAACAAAAAAATTCTAAAACTACTTATATATAGAAATGAAGAGAGTATATGATAAAGTGGTCAAACTGAGGCCAGAGTGGCTAAATCGAGGCACACCATGTGTTACTACCGGTCCACAAAACAGTGCCCCAGTCAAACTTCCAACTATTTGTGGGTCCCATTCCAACACACGAGCTGCTCCCGCCATCAGGTAGAACTACTACGACTACTTTTTAGTAGTATTAGTATTAATCATATTAAATGGCAATTAATTTTAGAACTCTTCCATCTCAAATGAGAAATGAATATATTTAAATTTTATTTATTTTTATTTTTATTTTATTATGGTCAAAATATAAATAGATGAAATTCAAATATATTTTTGTTCAATTTTCATGTACATATGGAATTTTTGTTAATTTTATTTGATTACTTTAAGAGCTCTGGATAAAAAAATTAGACAAAAAAATTGGAAATCAATGTATTTAAATTTTATTTATTTATATTTTTACCCCTATTAGGGTCAAAACACAAATAAAAAAATTTAAATACATATATGCCCAATTTTTCTGTATGCATAAATGTATTTGGTACTTTAAACAACCAACCACACACAAATGCATACTAATTCTACAAGCTTTAATTTCTTCACAATATTTCCACACATTTTTTTTTGACAATTTTAACCTCCTTACTTTTCGTTAATAATGCATATTAATCCTCCAGGAAAATTGAATGTAGTTGTAAATTGATGATGATGACAGAAAGAAACAATAATGCGACATTGATGAAGCCTATTAATGTTGAGTTGACCCACTTATAATTCAAATTACTCCATTCAATTTTGAGACTGGCTACTCTACCGGTATAGATTGTATAGTGAACATACATTATTATATTCTAGAAAAAGTAATGGGTGTATGTCCAGCAGAGTAGCTCGGTGCTCGACTCTAGCTCGATTTAAAAATATGATTTAAAACTCGAATTCGAAGTTGATTCGAGTCAAATTTGATCCATATTCGTTTTCTGTTTAATGATACACGAGTCGAATACGAGTATATCAGTGTTCGTTCAGATTAAGGTTCGAGTATTTTATTTTTTTCTCGAACCATACTCGATATCTGCAGATGGATCATATTCGAATACTGGTCTGATCCATTCTAACAAACTAAATATGTGATATTTGTATCAATCTTTATAATTTATAAAGTGTAGTATTAAATTGTGTATACTTGTACTTGAATAAATCAATGAATTGATTGTCAATTTTTATTACATTTTTTATAATTTCTTTACATAAATAAAAGTAAAAATCTTTTATATATAAATATTAGTTCAATACTCATTTTAGTATGTAGTGGTTCAGTATTAAGTGAAATGGTTCATATTCGACGCTTTTACACCCGTAGAAAAAGAGTATATCCAACTAGCCTCTTCAACCACTTTGGGATACTCAAATAGGTGAGTCACATCAGAAAAATCTTCTCCAACAGCCTCTTCAACTTTAGTCATCAAATCTGCAACCTAATTTTTACTCTTCAAATATGTAACTTCCTTCTCACTTTTCAAATCTACAATTAAAGGTTAAAAATATTTATTACGCTTGATGGGTTTGATGTACAGTTCATTGAATTGAAGAGATTGGTGAAACACAAAATATGAAAGTAGCAAATAATACTCTTAAAATTGCCAGGTAAGTCAACAAACTTCAATTTGAAGAATTTTTTTTGCTACTACTCTTGGAGATGCTCTAACGAAATGATAAAAGAATAGAATACGAAAATAAATAAAAATAGACTTTGGAATCATGGAATTATTCATTTTATTTTAGTTGGAATGAATTATTTTACACCCTCTCGCAAAAATAAAATTCATAAATTTGATATGAATTGAAATGATTCATTTCATTCTAATTGAACAACCTAATAAAAAAAATTTATTTCATAAAAATGAGTTATTATATTCGCACCTTCATTCCTGCAATCCAAACATAATATTATATGTCTTTGTGAGTTTTGGAAAGAATTATGATTTAAGGAATTTTTTTTATTATAAGTTTTGCTTTGTGTTGTAGGTGAGGTGAAAGAAAAACATTTAACAAGAAAACGCCAAATTGTTCGTCTATTATTTATTTATTTTTTTACTTTTTCTTATGAAATTTACAAATGTTAGAAATGTATAAAAAATATATTTTATTCTGTTTATTTTAAAATTCCCAAGCATTTTTTTTCATAATAAATAAATTTCTTAAATAACATAAGAGGACACAGAAAGTGAGGAATACTTCATATTCTTGCGTGAGTTGTCTATCATAACACGTAACACTATTTTAAAAAAATTATAAAGTACTACTATCCTTTTATACACAACATGAGAGAAAATATATTTAATTATAAGTTGTTTTAATACGATAATTTACGCATATATATCCTCGACTTTTTCTTTGCCATAACATGAATAACATTTCAATTTTTTAAAAAGTAATAATTTCATTGAATGTTAAATAATAATCCGACTTCTACCATTATTTTGTGTAGTGAAAATGTATAGAATCTTGCGTGAAGTTGTGGCTACCGATCCGTATGAGAAATTTTTGTGGTGCCCAATATATATATATATATATATTTTTTATCGATTCAAAATGTGCTTTAAATCGTTATAGTCTAGTTTTAGTAAGTGTAAAAGAACCGAGTTCAATCGAGTATTGAATTGCTCAGATTTAATTGACAAAATTTATGAAATATATCGAGTCGAGCACGATTTCGATTCAAGCCCAAGCCGTTTAAACTTTTCGAAAAATATGATTCGAGTGTCAATAGAAAATTGTAATTTGAGGATATTCGAGTAATTTATCAAATTTGTTTATATTTGAATCATTTATATTTCGAGTCGAGCTCGAATCGAACTTTTAGCCGAATGAATACGAATCGAACTCTAACTATTTGCTCATTTTACAATATTAAGTTATAGTGCACATTTCGATTTTATTTAATTTAGGAATGGTTACTTAATTTATTGGCATAACCTATTTCTATTAATATAGGAGTCGAGAGTTTGATTCTTGACTCTTGTTGACAACAAATTGTGAAGAAAAGATTGAAGACATAATATTATTTAATTTTTATTTTCAAATTGGCGTAAAAACTAATTAACCAATAAAAGTAAAAAGAAAACAACGGGAAGACATCACATACCCCTCCTCTTCTTTGAATAACATTGTATTATACAATATCATATTATATTATGTATAATATTATACTCTTTATCTTCTAAAATTAGAAATATAATTTAATTTTTAAGATTATCGATATATTAAACTTTAAATTAGTGTGAATTTATTTAATTTTAGTCGATACAATTATTACAATCGTATAGTATATAATAAAAAATTATTCATAACAAAATTTATTTATTTATTTTTAAATTTTTGACTCATACCAATTTTAAAATTTAATATGATATTTAGAATGAATATAGTAATACACAACTGTCAAATTTAAAATATGCATATATCAAATATTTTAGGAATTGAAATGTACCTATAAAATTAAACTGTTATATTATACTACTAGTTTCTAAAATAAAATTTAAAAAGACAAGAGAAAAGAAAGCACAGTTTTACTTTTACGACGTAGAGACTCATTCAAGGGTAGATAAGTCAATTCATGTTGATCTGAAATATGTAAAAGGAAAACGGTGCCGTATAATCCAATACGTCCCCAAGAATATGCCCGCATATTTCTGTTTGACCGATCTGACCAACTCCTGACGTTGCGTCTTTGTGAATTTGATTATCCGTCGATTTCAAGGCACCTTTTCATTACTAAATAAATAAAATTCTTTTACAACACACCATTTTCTCTATCCTCTCTCTTTCTCACAGTCACATACTCACATACACCATTTTCTCTCTCCTCTCTCTAAACTTGGTAAGTGGAGTCTTCTTCCCATTCGTTCTTTCAACTTCTTTACAATCCTTTGAATTTTTGTGTGTTCCTGACTACACATTTTAGTGGGTCAGTACTGTTGATCTCTTGGGGTGGGATTGATTGTTATTATTACTTTGTTGTCTCTCACTTTTTTTATTTTTTCTGATCTGGGTTTGAATCATTTCACTCTTTAGAAGTGAAAGCTTTGGTATTAGGGAAGTGGATTGCAAATTCATAATATGTATTTTATCATAATGATGATGATGATTTTGGTGAAAATGAACAATTGGGTTCTTTTGACCAGAGAAAAAGAGATCAGATAAAGCCCCCAAAAGAAGAAAGCTATGAAGAAAAGATGTCTCCTTCGATTATTTTTGTTTACCGAGAGAGAAATAGAGTGTCAAACTCTTCCTTCCATCTTTTTCTCTCTTTTTTCCACCACACGCTTCTTAGTCATGTCCTTGAGATGTGATGTGTCGTGAAGAACACTAATTAATTCTTGCTTAAAAGGGTCTATATTTTTTGGGTTTTAATTTAACATTAGGTTGTGTGAAAATGCGGATGAATCAACCTCCTAGCCCGAGATTTGAAATGGGTGGTGGTGGACAGGTGCTGGATCTTGAAACGGCTGTGAAAGATGGGGTCTTGGGTGGTGGAGGTGCGGCTAACTGCGGCGGGGGTGCCGCCGGGAAGAAATTGGATCTTGGTAAGACGATTGAAGAGCTGGATTCAATTGAAGTTCCATCTGTGTTTATTTGTCCCATTTCATTGGAACCAATGCAAGATCCTGTGACCCTTTGCACAGGGCAGACTTATGAGAGGTCCAATATTCTCAAATGGTTCTCTTTGGGGCATTTTACTTGCCCCACTACAATGCAGGAGCTTTGGGACGATTCTGTGACCCCAAACACGACCTTATACCAGCTGAGTTACAGTTGGTTTTCTCAGAAGTATATGGCCATGAAGAAGAGGTCAGAGGATGTGCAAGGTAGAGTTTTGGAGATTTTGGAGAATTTGAAGAAAGTTAAGGGTCAAGCTAGGGTTCAATCCCTCAAGGAGCTGAGGCAAGTTGTGGCCACACATGATTCTGCAAAGAAAACAGTTGTGGATAATGGTGGGGTAAGTTTCCTTTCTTCATTATTGGGTAATTTTACAACTCATGCTGTTGGGTCTGAGGCAATTGGGATATTGGTGAATTTGGAACTTAATTTGGATGCACTGAGTAATTTGGTGCAACCCACTAAGATTTCTTTAATTGTGGATATATTGAATGAGGGTTCGATTGAGACGAAGATTAATTGCACAAAATTGATTGAAATGTTGATGGAGGGGAATGATTCTGGGTCAGAATTTATATCAAGTTTAAGTCTTTTGGTGGGATTGTTGAGGTTGATGAAGGATAAGAGACACCCTAATGGCATATTGGCCGGACTCCGATTGTTGAAGATGATATCTTCACATGAAGCATTGAGGAGCTCGGTTGTTAGTATTGGAGCTGTTCCTCAGCTGGTTGAGATGTTACCCAATTTGAATGCCGAGTCCTTAGAATTGGCAATGTATATCCTTGAAGTTTTGTCTACCCTTCCAGAGGGTAGACTGGCTTTGAAGGAATGCCCCAGCACCATACCGAATGTGGTCAAGTTGTTGATGAAAATATCAAAGAGTTGTACTCAGTTAGCTTTGTCAATTTTGTGGGCAATTTTCGAGCTTGCGCCAGAAGAATGTGCGGCATTAGCAGTTGATGCAGGCCTAGCGGCGAAGCTGCTCCTTGTAATTCAGAGCGGGTGCAATCCTGCACTAAAGCAACGATCAGCAGAATTGTTGAAACTTTGTAGATTGAATTACACAGATACCATCTTCATTTCCAAGTGCAAGCTTACAATAGCAATACAATGAATGGACATGATGAATTGTTCATATGCATATTTTTCTTCAGCCCTGGTGGACAATGGAGCTAAAACTCCTAGTACCAGAAGCAATTCAGATCAAAAATGAAGGGTTGGTATAGGTATACTTCCCTCTCCTGTGTATATCAAAGAAGTTATCAGTTGGTTTAAATGAACAAAAGCACTATAATGTGGATCAGTAGGCTAATTGCT
The DNA here is from genome assembly GCA_020205555.1 of Panax stipuleanatus. Classification (NCBI taxonomy): domain Eukaryota; kingdom Viridiplantae; phylum Streptophyta; class Magnoliopsida; order Apiales; family Araliaceae; genus Panax; species Panax stipuleanatus. Next base: position 131,081,757 of record CM035122.1, on the reverse strand, counting down.
TATTATTGCCACTTTTATGCACCTGCTGTAGGCTAGAAGTATTCCAATAAATAAGGGCAAGTCTGATCCAAATTGATCCATATATGTTCCTTGAAAATGGCACACATTAAGGATTCATTGCATTGTTTGTTTCGAATGTAAGAGCGCGAGACGGACTATAACCAACTCCATAATGCTATCAGGGTGGGATTTCAGCACTGGTGAATTGATGCGGGGAAGAGGATTCTAGCATACTTGTTTTTGCAATTGCAATTGTGAATTGTTAATTTTTTTTCCCCGAGTTTTCTACCCCATTGATTCCAAATGTTACCTCCCTCTTTATGATGAAGTACCTCCCTCTTTATGATGAAGTTCAGTCAACGAGTTCTTCAGAATTCAATTTTGTTCATCGTCCGTGGGGTGTTTTCACTTTGTCTTCTGCCATTGTACAGTTTGTAGAGCATTTGATCCTTTCAATATTTGATGAACATGTACAAGGATTATCCAATTTTTTAATCTACTTGAATCTATTTACATTATTTTCAAGTTTTTGTTGGCTGTGCTGCTAGCTCCTTGCAGCAGCTGATTAGAGTTTGGCGTATCTTTTGAATTTAGAGGCATTCTTTGTTTTGTAATTCCACCATGGAGTACATCAGGTTGTTTGGTTACTAACGTTTGCCAGCAGTAGCATTTAGTGTGTTTCGTCCTTTAAACATAGTGTGCAACATTTTTGTCCCGTCTATATTATGGGAGTGGTTAGCATAACATGAACTTCATGGTAAGCTTAATTTATGCTCAAATATAGTGCTGACACGCAGACAGAACGATTATCTTCTCACTTGTGACAGGTATGAAGTGAAGAAATTCACTTCATGCTAACCGGATCCATTCTCACCTGTGACAGGTATGAAGTGAAGAAATTTACTTCATGCTAACCGGATTCATTCTCACCTGTGACAGGATCCATCTATTACAGCTTTGAGACCTGGAACAAGAACACAGGAGAGTCTGTTTTTGTGATGGGGGTGGGCATGTAGGGATGTGGGGCGAGGGGGGAGGGGGGAGGATGACCATTGAGTGTAAAAGTGATGATGGGAGTAGAACTGTTGTTTTGTTGAAAATGTTGATAAAGGGACCTATTGTCAGGTGTCATTCTCACTCAACTACTTAACCTTCTTCATCCAGGAATAGTAAAGGGAAAATGAAAGTTGAAGGAGAGAGCTTTTCACTCAACAAGAACCATTCAATTGACCTTTTTAGCTTTTAGGTAATAGTAACTTCCAAACTTGGAGACCTATCACTGACCATTCCACTATGGCACTATGCACTAGTGACCATACTTAAAACCTTACATATTGCATGGGTTTCTCGACAGAGTCAATGATCAATTGTTATTTCTGGAAACATTTTAACATTCTTGAAATAAAAAATAATAATGTTAATTAGAGATGAAGTTCTCAAACTGTGTATCCTTGTGGAAATGAGTACTTACTGTTTGCTATTTAAAGCTACTGGGGTTTCTACTTTTCTTTAAAAAAATGGACACCCACGTTCTCTCTATGGGACCAGAAAAAAGGGAAGGGAAAAAAAATTACATATCAAAAGAAGATTTGCTAAAGAGCATTGAATCTTGCCACCTTAAAAGGAGAGTATGAAACAAGTTTTTGTTGGCCTTGGCAATTTGGGATCTTTGACTGAGACTCCCTGTGCCTGTAATTACTCAAACATGCATCAGGACAAAGGGAATTATTAACAAACACTTGCTAAACCTCGATGCTGTGCAAGTCTGCAGTGTAATCAACAACTTTTCTTACATAATGGTGATGACAATGTTGATTTGCTTCATGTTTCGGCTGTGCTGAGGTTAACTACGCTTGCTTCATTGCAATATGAATGATTTTATCACAGTCCTTCTACGCCAACCAGGGTCTAGCGACCGGTCGATTTATAATATTTTATTGAAACTGAAATTTTTACAGAATACAGTGATTTATGTATAATTTGGATGCATTTAAATTACATGCATCTAAATTACACCTAAATCACTGTATTCTACAAAAATTCCAGTTTTACTAAATACTATATATTTTTTGAGAGGCAAAAAAAAAAAATTGTCGATCGCAAGACCAGTCCCCAAAATGGGGTCGCCCAAGACTTGTTGTTTTTATCAACAATAAGTCTACGGCGACCGGCAGGTTCCGACCGGGATGGTCACCGGCCGGATTTTTATTTTTATTTTTTTATTTTTGACTCTCAAATAATTAATGTGATTTATTGAAACTGAAATTTTTACAAAATACATCAATTTACATTTTTTTTTGCCTCTTAAAAAATGTATAATATTTATTAAAACTGAATTTTTTACAGAATACAGTTATTTATGTATAATTTGAATGCATTACATGCATTCAAATTATATTTAAATCACTGTGCTATATAAAAATTTCATTTCAAATAAATATTATACTAGTATATTTTTTAAGTGGCAAAAAAAAAGACCAGTCCCCCAAAATGGGGTCGACCAAGACTAGTTGTTTTTATCAACTCTATTTTTCAAGACTACACAATGAGTCATGCAAGTCTGGAGTAATTTGTACTTTTATACTACTTACCCCTGCACTTCACTTGTACTACCCTACGGTCATTTTCTCGCCCAATTTTCGCTTTTGACTTTTTTTCCCTTCTTTTTTTAATATTTAAAAATATCAATTTGCACTATCCTTTTCATTTTTCAATGTCACCACTAATTTGGCCATTTCACATCTGCTCCAAGTTGTTGTATGGTTTATATCCCACTCCCGAGTCTGGGTAAATTTATGTTCAATTATAATAGTAAAATTTATCGATATAAAAAATTAATAAAAATTATAGAAATATTTTATTTATTATATATTTTTTCAAAAAAAATAGAAAGAAAATTTAAATATCAAGTGTACAAAAATTTTAGAAAGAAAAACTAGAAATTTTAGAGTGTATAAAAAATTAGAAATAAAAGGTGAAAATATATAAAAATTAAATATCATAAATAATTTATTTAATTCGATCATAATAATAGTAAACTTAAAATTTGAAATATAAGTTGACCTATATTTGACTCATATAATATAATTATATGGTTCCAACCCACACAAGTTATATTAAAAATAGGTAATATGATTTTAGTTCTTAAATAGAACCATAAACAAATTTAGTAAACTAAAATCAACCCATAACCATATTTTACTAGGCCTAGTATGTTGTATGCATTATATATATATATATATATATAGAAGTGGTTGTATGATAGTAGTCGATCTACCTAAAATATAAGTAATGGCATCTTAAGAACTTAATATCAATTTATAACTTAAAAATATAAATGTATCTATAATTTTAGAACGAATTAAAAAGTGTATATATATGGGAGTGGTTAGTATGAAGTTCAAAAATTGGTAAGTTAGTCAATTAACCAATAGAATGCTTACACGTAGGCGGAGAGATGTTCTCTCTCCCTGCGTGTCAGCATTTTATTGACCGATTGACCAACTTATTAATTTTTAAACTTCATACTAACTGAATCCAATATATATCTAGTTTTGAAAGGGAAAGTATTAAAGTTAGTTAGATTAGTGTATTTATTTCAATTTTTATTTTTTCAAATTTACTTGAAGTTGAATAGTCTAATTTGTTTATATCTGTAGTTGAGATTTTTTGTTAATTTCGTGGGATATTTATTAGCTTGATTGAATATATTGCCATATAACTTTAATTCTATAATTATTTTTAATTGTTAAAAGTTTGTCTACTCTTAATTAAATTTCTACAATCGTCATTGGATAGTGCAATTGCTCCTTTGATGGGGCACCTTTGCACCGCCTATAACGGCGTACACCGCCAACCACATCTATAATTTATAAAGGACTCATCCTAAAACATTGTGAAAATTACATACTCTTTACGCTTAAACTCTTTGATCAATTTCAAATTTTTCTTACTTCCTGTTTATTAACACCTACGTCAAAGGCGTCTCAGAGAGGTCCAACGCCGTTAACCATTGTCAAAACATTTGTGAAGAATTATATATATATATATATATATATATATCAAATAAGTCGAATTACAAAAATACATTTATCAAGCCTAGTACTGAATACTATATCTTTAAGATAATTATGTCCTCCTTACGATATTTAGAGTTGATATCAGTTGTCTTCTAGGATACAATGACACTGTATGCTATAGCAGCACTACAAATAGCATACACAACGAACCAAAGAAAATGTTCTGAACTTCTCTCTCAAATAAACTATGAATAATGAAAATTAGAATACTAGAAATGCTTGATGCTATACTGAATTGAATGAATGAAAAGGCTGTCATTCGCCATGAATTTATAGGGTGAACTTAATGGCTCTTCAGATTTGTTATGTCCCTTTGAAAAGGTATGACATGACATCCACTGGCAAAAACGACGTAGTTTTGGGTCTTTGCAGAATAGGCCGCGTCCATTCAGACTAAACAACAACTTAGTTTTGAGGTTTCGCAGAATGGGCGCATCCGTTCGGACCAAAAACGACGTAGTGTTGGGCGTATCAGAACGAATACTTCCGTTCGGGCCGATAGAACTTCCCAAAACGACGCAGTACTAGCACTTCCATTCGGGCATATAACGTTTTCAAAACAACACAATTTTGATAATAAAACTAAATAAAACAAAATTTATTTAATTAAATTTTGTCCAAAAAATATATACAATGACCCAGATCCACGAACCCGACCCGATTGATTGGTGACAACGCGGGTGTGGGTTCAAATCAAGTCTTGACCAAGTTATCTCCCTTCCGCAAAAGTAGGGTGCCCTCCCTTCCACAAAAGTGGGTTGCTCAAACCCAAGAGTCCCTTTTTTGTATATAAATCCATTAACACTTTAGTTTTTAACCGTTAATTATCATTTTCAAATGTGATCTTTGTAAGTTAATTACTGTATTATTATTATTATTTTGATCAAAAATTATATTTCCCTTCCACAAAGTGCATGGGGTGCCCCTTGAAACTCAAAAGTAATTTTATTGTATATAAACTCATTAATACTTTATTTTTTAACCGATGTGAGATTTTGCTTCCACAAATATTGATTATCATTTTCAAAGGTGATTTTTGATAATTAATTTTTATTCATTATCCTATAAATTTGAACTTCGAAATATTTAATTTTAATCTACTCGTCAAGTAGAAGTGTAGAACACATTCTAACCTTTCTTGGCTCCTTGCGAATTTTTCAAAACTGCATTATTATTATTTTGATCAAAAACTGCATTATTTGACTCTCTGGCTTTATTTTCTGCAGCAAACAACGACACTTACTGATTGAAATGAAAGTTTCTGTGGCTGAAAGGAGATGATGGTGACGTGAGAATGCAAATGGAAATTAAAGATTTTGTTGTTGATTAATTTTTGAACCAGAAATTCTTTGGAGGATGTCAACTTTTGCAATCAAAGATATGATATGACCTACGAGTTTAAAATTATCTGCAATTTTCTTCTTTACTACACTCCACTAAATAAAATATTTGACCGGTGGAGGATCTTGTTAGGCTGTTGATCTAAACACTTTCCATCCGGATTGAAAATTGAATTCTACTTTTCAGTCTATATTGAGTCGGATATATATATACACGAGCAAAAGACATCCGAGATCGAGTCAACACTACGAGAAAAAAACCTAATTTTGATAGGACTATTCCGTCAGAAATATCTTTATTTCGTTGGGAATGACCTTTTTTTGACGAAATAGCTAGTCCGTCGACCATTCATTCGTAATTAGAGCCCTCGGCATTACATGGGTCGAGAATTCGGTCGAGAGTGAATAAGGTCGACAGACTATTCTCGACATACACACGAGCAAAAGACATCCAAGATCGAGCTAAGATGAGTTAATTTAAGTCACTTTCAGTATAACATCATTTGATCGTCGATTTAATAAGACCGTACGGATGTAAACAACATATAAAAATATGCAATTATATAAAATTTTGTTTAATTTAAGAGATTGAATTATCATTTTTATAATAGTATCAATAATATGTATATACTAAATATAACAACTTCTATTGTTATAAAGTTACTGCTACATAACTTCAAATCAAACAAAATTTTAAATAATCTCATATTTTTACATACTCTTTACACTCGTACGGTCAGATTAACCAATTAACGATCAAATTATGTTATATTTGAAGTGACCTAAGATAATTTATCTTATGTCGATCTAAAATATCTTTTAATATATATATATATATATATATATTAAGGGAAAAATGTAAGTACACAGCTGTGTAGTGCACAGTAGGCTATAGCGAAGGTTTCCAAGGCTATAGCGATGGTTTGTCTGTCACTATAGACAGAATATCTATGGCGACAGACAAACCGTCGCTATAGTCCTAGAAAACCGTTGCTATAACCTACTGTGTAGCTACACAACTGTGTAGCTACATATAGCCCATATATTAATTAACTATATTTTTATAATTATTCTAACAACACTTAATACTTTAAACAACACTTATTTATCCAATAATGTCAATTATTCTAACGATTATACTCTTTAAACGACACTTAATAGTTTGATAATATCAATTTTACTAAGATAATATTGTCGCCAACATTAAAAGAGTTGTACGACAAGATGTTGCGGGTGGGCCATAAAAAGTAGCCCCATTATACCATATTTTTATGTAAATTTATGATAATATATTCGTTCTCGTTGAATTTATTTTTCATTATGGGAAAAAGCAGAACAATCAATTATGCAATCATATTTTTCTCCTCTTTAGTCAACCTGTCTAGGGACTTGGACCAAATTGTTTGTCGCACTTTATTTATTACGTATAGGAGGACTTCAGGACTTGAGTCTTTTAATTTTTTTAATACATAGTAATTAGCAGACAAATGCATATTTAACGATATAATCGAATTCTTTGCAAATAATTAGCCACACAATAAAATTTATAAAATAATTATTTTGTTAAAAGTATCACTAAATATAATATTTATGTCACTCAGGAGCGGAGCCAGAAATTATAATTGGGACGGGTTAAAAATATTATAATATGAAATTGTACATTTGAGTTGGTCGAACGAAGGATATTATAATACCAAAATTATTCATTTGGGTTGGGCTGGCCAAGACTTATTCTAACTTTTTTACTTTGGACTACATAATTATATAGTATATCTAGTAAAAAAAAAAAATTGGACAGGGCTATAGCCTCAATAGCCTACTGCTAGTTCCGCCCCTGGTGTCGCTAACGTGTACGGAGGAAAATTGAATGATAATTGGAGGGGATTCTAATATGAAAACGTTAATGAATTAAATGTACTCCATCCATTTCAAAATTAAAATTACAATTTGTGTTTTAAAAGTCAATTCGCAAAATTTTAAAATTTAAAATTGATATGAGGTTATTTAATTTTAGTACAAACAAATATAATAATTATAAACTAATTATAACGTACTACTAATTATCATCTTTTTTGTTTTCAAAACTTGAACGGAATTATAACAATTTTTGAGTTTTAAGATTTTACAAATTAATTTTAAAAAGTCAAAATGTATCTTTAATTTTAGAACTAAAATACTACCCTTTATAATTTATTTAACGGGTGATATTTATTTATTTTTAAAAATTTAGCGGGTGATATCTGATGCAATTTTTTAGGATATAAAATCAATCTTTTGTCAAGAAATTGTTGGCCAGTTTAGCTGTGCCATTTCTGATAATTGTTGGGGGTAACATGATAATAAAATTATAATAATAATAATAAATTTAGGGGGACAGGTTTAAAGTGTTCGGTTTAGTGACCGGTTAATTTTTTTTTTAACTCCCAAAATATTTATAATATTTATTGAAATTGGAATTTTTACATAATTCAGTGATTTTGGTGTAATTTTAGTTCAACTCTGTTTTTTACGTGTATTCAAATTACAACCAAAATCACTGAATTCTATAAAAAATTCAATTCTAATAAATATTATAAATATTTTAAAAATAAAAAAAATAAAATTGACCCGTCACTACTATTCGTTCCTCGCAGTTGGATTGTAATAATAAACCTGAAAACATGTCAATAGTATATGTACTGGAGCAATGCTACTATCACATAATTTGGATCACACAAAACTCACATACACACATGTATATTTGCGGACCCTGCATGTTACGCAGGGCCCACAGTATGTATGTGAGTATTATGTAATTCAAAATTATGTGATAGCAGCATTATTTGTATATACTGCTGTGGAAAGAAAAAAAAAACTATTTAATTAATAAAAAATTACAAATGGAATTTCTTTTGGAACTGAAGACTAGGGGAAAAGAATGAATGGTAGACCAAACTTTAGTCCAACAAGTCACGTGAAAATCAATCCAAACCACACCACAAAAGACAATAATATTCGCATCTTAATTCTTCTTATTCATCATATATCAAAACCCTTGGCTCTTCTTGAAACTAAACAACTTATGAATTCAAGAAGCCTAAATTAATTTATTTATGGACATATATATATAGAGAGAGAGAGAGAGAAGCAGCCTCCTAAATTATTAATTAAATTCATGCATGTCTGTCTAGTTGTGGTTCTTCTGGGTATAAATATAATCTGTATGTGCCACCAGTGTCCTCCTCATCAAGCACTCTTCTTTTGTAATTACTTCTTCACACTTTGCTTCCTCCATCTCAACCTCTTCTCCCTCTGCATCATCCTATATATATATATATATATATATATATATAATTAAATATTAGGGAGGGGTTAATTAAATTCATTTAATATTTTAATTTTAAGAAATTGAATCTTAATCTACTTATTATATTTTAATTTAACGCTTAAATATCTTTAAAAGTACGTTTTGAATCACGTGACTTATTCCGGGGGAAAAAGAATAATAAATTCGGTGGCCAGAAGGTTCAAAAAGATTTAAAAGGTAGTATTTACTATTTAATTAAGCCATGTATTCATTAATATGAGAAGCAGAAGCCAGAAAACAGATAAGTTGGAATTGAACAAGTACTTATTTAAACTAGTAGGACGGAAGTTCTGAATTAAAGAAAAGGGACTTACCCTGTGCTTGGTTTTCACCGGAGAAGGCTCGGGACGAGCGGTGCATGTTAGCAGGAAGACAAGGAGGAGGGCTATCATGAAGAGGGTGCTGAGTTTAGCCATATTTGGTTGCTGTTCACCAAGTTTGGTTTAATGGAGTGAGAGAGATGATATATATAGAGAAGATTGTGTACTTTGATGAATTTATAGGGCAAGTATAGGACATGTGGCTATGGCTTACCACTCAAGAATAACTCCCTCACTCTCACAAAAACATGTTTACATACAAAAAATTAACTTATTTACAATAAGTTAATGTTAAGTCTATAAAATTTAAATTCAAAATATTAGTATAAAGAGACTGCTTGAAAATATTTAAGTGGGGTCCATCAATTTTAGAAGAATTTTTTTTAAAAAGAATTTGGGGTTCATCTTTACTCTGTATTTGTGAGTTTCAAAAAGAAAACAAAGGAAAAGAAGAGAAATTTAGGAAAGAGATTTAAATTTCCTTATTTTGTTAATTTTTTGAGGAGTGAAAATAAATTTTAAACAAATTTCCTTCCGAATTGAGGAAGATTTAGAAGGAAATTTATTAAGAATTGGCTGCCATATTTAAAATACCAAAAATATTCTTATAATGATTTTTAAATGTAATCTCATAAGAGTAACATAGTAATATACTTTTTAAGTTAAAAGTGTATTTCAAAATTCACAAACACAATAAAAAAGAGAGTACAATCCATTCATACGTTTTAAATTCTTTTATTTACTTCTCTTCCCAAACTCAAATTAAAACACAATATAAAAAAAATTGACATTGTTTTTCTCTACTCTTTAATTTCTTATTTTTGAGGGGAAAAAAATATGCTTGGGACATATTTTATAAAGCGGAGAGTATTTGTCTACTTTGAACAACTTGTAGAGAAGTGTCCTTTTCCTTGAATTAGAATCACCAATCAAAAATAACATGTTCATTTAAATTAAGAATAATACTAGAGACATAACTTATTTTATAACTATTTTACAATTTGTTGATGTGGTATACTACATCTCAGCTTTTATGTGGGGCCGAAGACTACATTGAAGCAATTTATTCATCAATATGCTGAGGTGGAGTATGTCACATCAACAAATTATAAAATAATTATAAAATAAGTTGTGTCTCTAACATTACTCTTAAATTAAATATCAAATGATTAACTAGATCTGTTGAAGAGTAAAATAAGCTACTTTCTGAGTTTGAGGTTTTGGCCACGAGACCACCCAAACACAACATGCCTATCTACTAAATTACTCAAAGAATATTATCATATACTAAATCAATTCATAACAACTAAATAAAACAAACAGATGGGTAAGGGAATTATTTTGATAAATATTTTATTTTGTTAATAAATTATATATTGTTTACTATAATTTAGATTTATATATTTATTTTTAGTAATGAGATTATTTGTAATAATAATAATAATAATAATAATAATAATAATAATACATTAAAACAAATATTCCATTTATTCTCACTCTTTTATCCTAATAATCACGCACAATACTTCAACGTTCTTAAATTGTTTTGACATGACTCATGAGAATCACACATCAAAAGAGTCATTATGACTTATGAGCATCTTCCTACTATTTCACCGTAACCTTAACCGTAGGATGTAGTGGAATTGTATGTGCTTATTTATAGAGTAATGCTACAATCACATAAAATTATCATATAAACGTCATATATTATTGATGTGTAATATAATTTACTTAACTCAACAATAAATTACATACAGTCACATCATCATTATGTGAACATTATGTGACTCACTTTATGTGATATTAATATTATTTTTATTTATATAGGTTTATATCGGTTGTAGTGTACACTTGTGTTGACTAGTCTAATAAAATTCATCTAATAACCAAAAGATTAAATTGCATCGCAATTATTAACGCATCAACTTTCTAAAATTCTTCTAATGTGGAATTCTATTGAGATCTGAAGTGAGATAAGGGAGAGAATTGGGAGAGAATTTGATTAACCTTCAATGACCCTCATTACAACGCAATACTGGCCTTATAAACCAGCAAGTAAAAGACTAACGGTTAGAATTTGAGTAAAAAGGAAGGTGGGTTTTAATAATTATTTTAAGTGAATTCACATATCAATATGTTCTAGTTCGTGAGTAAATTAAATTAAGTATTTGAAAATTCAAATTCATAGAGTAATGAATGAGATATTAACTTCCAAATATTATCCTTGAAAATGATAATTGATAATAAATATATGTGGGAAGTCAAGTCCTACATCGATTAAGAACTAAAAGTTTAATATGTTTATAGACAATAAAATTGTTCTTAAGTTTGGGCCCCAAGGAGCAAACCCACTTTTGTGAAAGAGAGATGGCTTAGTCAAGACTTGGTTCGAACTCGTAAGGACTATCTCGGAGCTCAATTAGCCCAGTAAATATTATCACACTATTTTACAAGATAGTGAGGACTACTATAGTATTCATATTTGCACTACGATTCAAAGATATTCATTTGTACACCAATGGTCATGATCACGCCAATCAACAGTCCATCTTTACACTACGGGCCAACGATATTTCATTTGTACACCAATCAACAATTCATCTTTGAGAATTATAACAATGATATAAAAAATAAATACAAGTGAGATCAAGGATAAATATTAGAGATTTGTAATTTAATTTATTCAAGTTTAAGAATGTCCAAATTGTCAACATGATAATCAATTGTGGAGTAAAATTCAAGAATGATATTTAAGATTCATATTTCAAAGATAATTTGGACAAGAAAAAGAGAACTAAATTCCGTCGTGAATAGTATTCTAGCGTGAATAGTATTCTGTCATGAATAGTATCCCAAATAAAAAAGTACTCCGGTATGAATAGTATCCCGAATGAATAGTACCTCGACATGAAAAGATTAAAATTAAATAAGAAAGTTCAGACCAATATTCCAATAAAATGATATTAGATAAAGCACAAACCTCAAGGAGTTTTTAATCATTTCAGGAATTACAGAAGCAATACTTACCATAGTAGGTTTAGATTTAGGAATATGAAATGAAATAATATCACTTACATAATATGAAGTACGAAAGAGAATGATATCCCTTACAAGTATAGAAGAAAATTGTGACGCTCCCAAAATAGGTTCACACAACCTATTTTGAGTCGCCAAAATATATGGTACAGAATTCAAATACAAATCTTCCTATTCGATACTATTAATCTGTCGTGCAAAATACGACCACACATAAGCTATGAGTTTCAATACAAATATTATGTTGTATGCAATACGAAAATATCAACTCTCAAATTAAGTCCTCATTATAATTATTGTCACACAATTTTACAACATAGTGAACACTTCTATAGTAACTATCTCGAATCATTACTCCACTCCCCGACTAGTCTTAGCGACACTCTCATTTCTTGAGGAGAACAATGAAAGAAAAAGGGTGAGCTCAACTAGCTCAGTAAAAAATATTATGACTAAAATAATGAAGAATAAATTAGCGTTAGCCTTCAACAATAATAAATCAGATAAAATATTATAGACAACAAATTTTAGATCAACAATTGCAGTGGAAATAACAATCCAATAGAAGAGTCAGTAGAGAATGATGTCTACTATCTTCAACAAGTTAGAGGTCCATCAGAAATATTTTATCCTGTAACACCAATCAATAATTATGCAAGTCAACATTTTATCTTTACACTACGAACCAAATATATTTATTTGTATCACCAATAGTCATGAACATGCCAAACACCTGTCCATCTTTGCACTACGTGCCAAAAATATTCATCAATCAATAGTTCATCTTTGCACTACGGGCCAAAGATATTCATCAATCAGTAGTTCATCTTTGTACTACGGGCCAAATATAATTTTCATCACAATTTAAGTTTCAGGATTATGACAATGATATAAATATTGAATCAAGTGAGATCAATGATAAACATTAGATATTTATAATTCAATTTATCCAGAGTTCAAGAATGTCCAAATTGTCAACATGAAAATCAAAACATGGATCCAATTTCAAGAATAAGATTCATAAAAGATAACTTGGACAAATAAAAGAAAATTAAATTCCTTTGTGAATAGTACTCATGAATAGTACCGTATGAATAGTACATTGACATGAAAAGATTAAAATTTAATAAGAAAGTTCAGACCAATATTTTAGTGAAATGATATTAGATGAAGCGCAAACCTCAAGGAATTTTTAATCATTTCAGGAATTATAGAAGCAATAGTAAGTTTAGATTTAGGAATATAAAATAAAATAATATAAGAAACTGCAAATGGATTTTCACATGTCATGCGGTAATCCGTGTAGACAGATCATTCCCACAACATTAATAAAGAATGAATACGAATGGTTATTCACCAGGCATGTGATAGTCCGCGTAGACAGGTTATTTTCACAGCTTAATAAAGAATGAATACGGATGGTTATTCACCAGGCAAGCGGTAATCCGCGTAGATAAGTTATTCCCACAGCTTAATAAGGAATAGAATGACAACCCTTACAAGTATTGAAAGAAAATAACATCATTTATCTTACTAGAAGATTGGATACTACAATAGTGTATTAGCAGAATACTCTTCTTCTTTCTCTCTTATTCTCTCTCTATAGTTTCTCTCTATAGCTTAGTGGATTGGTGAGAAAGAAGGAAGAAATGAGATTCTATTTATAGGAGAATGGACTAAATAGTAACTGATTCACGGACAGTCCAGATTGATTTACTATTAAAACTTTAATCCAACGGTCCATATTGATTTACTATTAAAGCTTCAACCGGCGGTCCATAAAATTAGCACGTCTTTCCGTGAAATAATAAATCAAACTTACAACAAACGCCTTATGACAAACCCCTTTATTTATATCAAAAATTGAATAAATATTTACCACAATTCACTTATCTTTAATCAATAAATTTTTACTCTTTCAACAACTATTCATCATTAATATTATAATTCACAATATTAACAACTAGATCGTTCCTAGGAAAGAGGGGGCTTTCTGATAAAGATTTTTTCTTATTGGCGCGCAATTAATTAACCTAATACCTTTTTGCTCGACAGAACTTTCTAGACATTGTCAATAATGCAAATAATAATATGAATAATTGTGTCGTGTAAATTATTGATTTAATAATATAAAATATTGTGCAGATCATACTGTGACAATAATTGAATCAATAATATGAGATACTATGCAGTAACTATTGTGACAATTATTGAATACTGTGTGACTTCTTACGTAATAATCAATAATCAGAGTTACTGTGCAATACCGTGTGCTACTGTATAACAATGCGTATTACTATACTTTTATCATCGGGTATTTCAACAGTTTAACGGTACGAGTTTTGCCGTAATTTTTTATAAAAATTTTATTTCTGTCGTTTTATATATCCGACAGTTATTCTATTGTGGGGTCCACCAATGATTTCGTCGTCGTACGAATATTCTACGACAAAAAAAATATTCAACGACCAAACGAATATTTCCTGACACAACGAATATTTTATGACAACTTGCTTACTTTATAAAATTTGCACATATCACTCATAATTATAGCATTTATTAAATTATCACCTTACTATTTAGAATAATAATTAGAGAAAATTAATTTTTTATTCATAAAAAGTTGGGGTCTTACAAAAATAATATCATTTACGAGTATTAACAGAAAATAACATCATTTACCTTAATAAGAGATTAGATACTGCAATAGTGTAGTAGCAGAACTTTGTGTTGTTGGTGTGTGCTTGCTTCTTGGATATTCCTATTCTTCTTATTATTCTAACTCTCTAACTCTCTAACTCTCTCTTCTTAGTTTTAGTAAATTGGTGAGAAAGAAGGAAGAAATGAACTTCTATTTATAAGCTTGACAGAGTCAGGGTAAAGTAGTCTTTTTACCATAATTTATGGCACCATCTCTTACCTCATCGTTCATATGACATCATCGCTTATCTCACCGTCCCTATGACATCATCGCTTACCTCATCTTTCCTTATGACATCATTACTTGCATCATCGACCCTATTGTCATTTTTTGTATTATTTTCTTAATGTATTAATATAACAGATATTATAGACTCGCAATTCCGGCAACCAGATTGTTCCCAGGAAAAATGGGATTTTTCGATAAGGATTTCTTCTTATTGGCGCGCAATTAGATAACCTAACCCCTTGCCTCGACAGAACTTTTTAGATATTGTCAATAATGCTAACTAATAATATCATTTCAAATATTATGAGTTATTGTGTCGTGAAAATTATTAAGTTAATAATATGAAATACTAATTAACTATCACTGTATAAATTATTGAATCAAAATATAAAATACTATGCAGACTTTGGCAATTATTAAATCAATAATATGAATTAGTGTACAATAACTACTGTGACAATTATTGAATGAAATACTGAGTGACTTCTTACGAAAGAATCGATAATCAGAGATACTGTGAAATATCGTGTGTTACTGTGCAATACCGCGTACTATTGTGAAACAACGTGTATTACTGTTCTTTTATCATTGCGTATTTCAACAGTTAACGATAAAAGTTTTGTCGTTATTTTATAAAAAAGTTATTTTTGTCGCTTTCTATATCCGACATTTATTCCGTTGTGAGACACACCAATGATTGTTTATTTCGACGGCGCCGTCGTACTTTACCGAATATACTATTCCCTGACAAAACGAATACGACACGCTATTTATTTTCTATAATTTGCATATATAACCCATAACTTCATTTCATATCAAATTAACACCTTATTATTTAAAATAATATATAAAAAAATTAAATCTTTATTCATAAAAAGTTGGGATTTTACACGCGCCGCCGACCGGCCTAACTCGGGCATGTGGGTCTGGGTATATAATTTTTTGGACAGAATTTAATTTTAATTTTAATTTTGTTCTATAGTCAAAACTGCGTCGTTTTGATAAATATTACTTGTTATCAAAATTATGTCGTTTTGGCAAGAGGTATATACCGAACGAAAAGCGCTATCTGTCTGAACGGACGCCCCAAAACTACGTCGTTTTAGACTGAACGGACGCGCCCTTTTCTGCTAAGCTTAAAATTACGTCGTTTTTGTTCTGCTAAGGCTAAAACTATGTCGTTTTATGGTTCGAACGGATGCGTCTTTTCTTCTACGCTTTAAAACTATGTCTTTTCTTCGGCCGTCTGTCCTATTTCTGGAGCTATAGGAAGATCTTGGGCTGATTCGGCAGAGAGATACTCCTCTAATTCTTTCAAATCAGAAGAGGTAGGCTTAATGAGAGATACTGCAAAATTGAAAGATGAATTTCAGAATAGCTGTTAAAATAAAATTGAAGAAGCTACACAAACAATGATTTCGTACTTACATTTGTGGTTGTACAACCACGCTTGCTTGCTGAGAAGTCCGAAGCTCCATTCTTTCAGAGGAAGCTTATTCATCAGCTTCACTATTTCGTTTCCTCGTTCTTGGGTAAGATCCCCAAAATCTGGAGAAAGAACAGGGGTAGTGGTCCAGTCAGGGATGGAGGAGATATCCGGTCCATTAATGAAGATTCAGTCCTTATGCCACCCTCGGTTGCTCGAAGGAGTATCTATCAAAGATCTTCGCTCAATCTTGACGTTAGATGGTTTGCTTATCCCCTTGAAACCTTTCTCCCTGGATTGACCTACCACGAAGAGGGAGAAGAAGAAATCTATCGATGGGGGGATGCTCTGCTCAAAGCACCAAGCAGCAAAAGCAAGGATATAGATATAGGAATTGGGGACCAGTTGGGCCAGTCCCACTCCCAGAAACCCTAACATGCTCAGGACAAAAGCATGAAGAGGGAACCGGAGGCCCTTCTCTAGAAGAGTGAGGGGCATAGCAACGAAACCCCCTGGGCGTTGGTACATACGCTCGGTGGGTAAGGGGGCTCTTAGTTGATAGTTGGGGGGGATTTGATACCGATCTCGGATGGCTAATATGTCAGAATCGACAGCTGAGGAGGGGGTATTGGCATGGGCGAATTTTTTACAGTCGGTGAAGTTGAATGGAGTCTCTGAAGGAACTTCTTTGACTGAATCGATGAGGACGGTCTTGCTGGAGGATGGTTTCGATTTGGGTTTCGCGATTGGGGCGGTGTTATCAGTGTTTTGGGAAGCCATCGTTGACAGACAAGTTGAGAAGAAAACCGGAGCAAGAAGAAGAAGAGAGTTGAGGTATTTCGAACTCCAGATGAACGGGTAAAAGTGTCTGATTTGGGGGTTTGAAAATCTTATAGAATTGCCTTTCTGGAAATACACGAAGTCCAAAGGCTGCACATTTAATGGAGGTAATGATGGGGAAGGTTAACCGCCGGCGTGTCCTCTCGGAATTGGGAAATATCATTTACTTTTGAAATTTAAAAAGATTGGCGTATGATTCTGGGCTCGAGAGGTCTGCATTTGAATATGGGCTTTCTATTAATTGGGCTTCGCTGAGTCTGTGAGAATTCTCCTTGATAATTGACCCAGGTTCCTATAACATTTTGTTTAACGAAAAACTAGGGGGCAATGTTGGGCCGTAAATGTTTTGGGTCGGTCAATTTAAATTCGTTATGGGCTTTTCGGGTCGGACCCATTTTTACTGTTGGAGTATTGGGCCACTATCCAAAAGATCCTTTAGATAAACTCTACATTGAAGCTGATAGTGGATGACAGGTGGCAGTTTATAGACTAAAGATTACCCCTAATCTATGAGATTAGCAGGCGGCTGATTGAAGTGATGGGCCCAGCCGTCTTAAGCCACCTTCATTAATGAGGAGTTGACATAATGTTGACTGGGGGAAAAAGCAAGTAGAAAAAGCCTGCATGCAGCCAATTGAGGAGGACATCGGGGAAAAAACATGCAAAGATGATGAGACAATAGGAGAAAAAAAGGCACTATACAGAGGAGGTAAAAAAAACATATATTTTCTCTCAGAACACAAAGACACGGACCCTCCATTGTTAACCCAATTTCTCTCAAAATCTGTACTCATTCTCACACCGGAGCGATCCCCGGCGGCCCAAAACCGTCGAGATCCGGTGCTGACGTGTTCATTGTGCAGGACAAAGAGTGCTTTTCGTGATTGAGGCGCGTGACGAGACCGTGGCGTTAACATTGGCGCTAGAAGGAGGGGTTTAGTGTTTCTGATTTTCAATCACAACGTATTAAGCATCTTACGTCGGAAACTATGGTAAAAAGTAAAACGATCACGGCTGAGGGACAGCCAACGGACGCTAGTTTTTCTCTGCAAAGGATTTCGGTGAAAGACAGACTAGGACCCTCAAAAAGTATTCATGACAGACTTGAGTCACAGAGGGTACTAGGAGATTCTCAAGCTAGAGGCCAGGGGGATGCCAAGAGGAAGTTATTTTCTACTGCTAGCAAAGGTTCCGATAACGATCGGAAAAAGATGATGAATACACCACTCAAAGCCCGGCATCGAGAAGGCCATACAGACGAGATTTCTGTCTTGGCAAAGAAGGCTCAAGAGACCGACACAGCTTTAAAAGCACTTCTGCAGCAGAGAGAGGAGATTTCTAAACAGATGGTTCTTGAGGCCGAGAGAAAGGACGAGGCTTTCAGTTACACTCGACCGGGAAGAAGGGGTAGATCACGTGGTCGAAGAGCAAGGAAGAATGAATACTCCAGGCGAGACGATAGTGAGACTTGTAGTCATTCTCCCGATGAGAAACGAAGTATATCACAAGAATATTCTCTCGAGATTTCGAAAAGGACGCCTCGTATTGAGTACCATAAAAGCGGTAGAAGAGATGGGCGACGAAGCCGATCTAGAAGTCCTTCTCCAAGGCATTCGAAGAGGATACACCATGTAGGGAGTTCTCGCTCTGGTCGAAGTACGAGACGAAGTCCTTCGACATCGTTTAGCCCGGATGAAAAAGATCGGATTAGACACGATAGGACGATTTCTCCAAGGAAGGAGGTTGTTTCTTCGTCCGGGTTGGTGGAAGACTTGGTGAAAGAGATAAAGGAGCTCCGGAAGCAGATAACAGAGGATCAACAAGGGAAGAAGACTCCAGATAAAAAGGCGTCCCCCTTTTCATCTGAAATTCTTAAAGAGAAAGCTGATCCCAGCAAAAAGTTGCCTCATATGGAAAGTTATGATGGTTCTGGAGATCCATTTGACCACAGCCAAGCATTTGACAGATTAATGGATTATTATGACTATTCAGACGCAGCTAAATGTCAGACGTTCGGATTGACATTAAGAAAGGACGCAAGGCAATGGATGGGGGCTCTGGCTTCAGGTTCGATTGCGTCATGGGCGGGTTTGTGTGACAAATTCCATGTTCGCTTCGGGAGCAATAAAAGAAGAGGGAGACCTACGGGATCGTTGGCCCAAGTAAGGCAATATCCAAGTGAGACTCTGGGGCAGTATGTGAAGAGATTCCGAGAAGCTGTAGGGCAGGTTTCAGATCTTAACGATCTTCAGGCGGTAGGGTTATTCCAGAATGGCTTAGATCTGGTGAAATCGGAAAAATTAGTAAAGAAGCTGGTGTTCAAACATCCGAAGAGTCTGGCCGAAGCGTTTGAAAAGGCCGAAGGTTTCATCGTGGTGGAAGAGGCAATGGCTAGCTTGAAACAAAGCTCTTCGGAAAAGGTAAAGGGGAAAGACAGGGAAAAGCCTGACATTAATCAGAGAAGAAATAATGCAGGCAACGATCGATCCGAAGGTAATCAAAAAAGGTATAATAGTAACTGGGTACCCAGGGGAGATCGTCCACCCATTCCAACTCAAAGAGTGAACAAGGTGTACACACAGCTTAACACGGATCGGGCCACCATCTTGGAACACATCAAAAACCAACCGTACTTCGAAGCACCCAAAAACAACCTTCGACCGGGGTCTGGAGATCCTGCCTTATATTGTAATTACCACCGGGCGGTTGGACATGATACAAATTCCTGTTGGAGTTTGAAAGAATTTATTGAGAGAAAGGTTCAAAGTGGTACTTTGATGCATTATGTAACAGGTCGGGAACGACAAAGGAGTCAACCGGAGAATAAGGAGTTGGCTCAAGTTGCCCAGCCCGTTCAACCAGCGCCAAACCAGGCGGGGCGACATGTCGTGGATGTGATATCTGGGGGGACCACAGGAAAAATTGCAGGTAAGAAGAGACGAGGGTATCTGGACTCTGTGATGTCTTTGGCAGATAAACCGGCGAAGGTCGAAAGGGCATATCCGGGTTCCATAATTTCCTTTACAGATGAGGACTTCCCTGCGGAACCTATCGAACCACACGAAGGAGCCTTGATAATCACGGCCCAAGTAGGTTCTGTGGATATGAAAAGGATGATGATTGACAACGGTTCTTCGGTAAATATATTGTATGCTCATGCTTACCACCGAATGCCTGCGGATGGCCAGAAGATGGAAATCGGGCAGGAGGCCCCTCTATATGGTTTCAGCAACGATCCCGTCAAGGTAGCAGGGACCATCGAGCTGCCAGTCATCTTCGGGACAGGTCCCCAACAGGTTCAAATCCTTTGTAAATTTTATGTTGTGAATGTTGATTCTGCCTACAACGCTATTTTGGGGAGACCTACTTTGACAGCTCTACAGGCAGTTACTTCAATACCCCACTTTAAGATTAAGTTTCCTACATCCCACGGAGTGGGCGAAGTGGCTGGAGATCTAAACTTAGCAAGGAGGTGCTATCGGAACGCTCTGATCACTTCAGGGATAGGGGTCAGTAAACTGAAGCATACAATGGCCATTGAGGTGGAACCATTTACAGAAAGCGGGACCGAACCTTTAGTCGTACCCGTTGAGGATACTGAAGAGATCGAGTTGATTCCGGGGAAGAAAGAGAAAACAGTGAAAATCAGTTCGGGACTTCCGGAACCTTTCCGAACAAGCCTGCTGAGGTTGCTTCGGTGCTATGCCGATGTCTTTGCTTGGACCCCCAGTGACATGCCGGGAGTAAGTCGAAAGGTAGCGGAGCACAGATTGCAAGTGGATCCGACTAAAAAGCCAGTTAGACAGAAGAGGAGACTCTTCGCGTTGGAGAGACAGAAGATAATTGACGAGGAGATCACTAAGTTGTTGGATGCAGATTTCATCTTCGAGATCGATTATCCAGAGTGGATGGCCAACGTGGTTCTGGTACAGAAGCATAATGGTAAGTGGCGAGTCTGTATAGATTACACCGATCTGAATAAAGCCTGCCCGAAGGATTTCTATCCTCTGCCTCATATCGATCAACTCATTGATGCAACTTCAGGGTATGCTTTTCTTAGTTTTATGGATGCTTTTTCAGGTTATCATCAAATTTCTATGTGTAAAGAAGATATACCAAAGACAACTTTCATTACTCATCGGTCGGTGTACGCCTACAAAAAGATGACTTTCGGATTAATCAATGCGGGAGCCACATATCAAAGGATGATGAACCATATCTTCGAGAAGCAGCTAGGCAAGAATATGGAGGTTTACGTTGATGATATGATTGTTAAAAGCATATCGGGTCATGGTCATCTGGATGATCTGGAAGAATGTTTCCGAACGGTGCGCCGTTATGAATTGAAGCTGAATCCTACTAAGTGCACTTTCGGACTGGGGGCAGGCAAATTCTTGGGGTATTTGGTCAGTAAGAGAGGTATCGAAGCCAATCCAGAGAAGATCCAGGCTATCTTAGACATGAAATCACCCCAGTCATACAAGGATGTACAACGTTTAACTGGTCGAATAGCATCGTTGCGACGATTCATGTCTAAGTCAGCGGAAAGGTGCCTGCCGTTCTTTAACACGTTGAAAGGGCCGAAGAATGCGAAGACCTTCCAATGGACTTCGGAATGTGAGGAAGCCTTCCAAGGCATCAAAAGGTACTTGTCTTCGGCACCTCTGTTGGTGAAGCCAGTTCCTACGGAACCTTTGTATTTGTATCTGGCTGCAAGTTCACTGGCCGTAGGGGCAGTTTTGGTGCGAGAAGTTGGGGGTAAGCAGCACCCGGTTTACTATGTAAATCACGCCCTTAGGGATGCAGAAACAAGGTATCCAAACCTTGAGAAATTTGCTTTTGCTTTGGTCATTGCTAGTAGAAAGCTTCGGCAATACTTTCAAGGTCGGATAATAGTGGTGTACACAGACCAACCACTAAAGAAGGTGTTAGGGAAGCCAGAGGTTTCGGGAAAGCTTGCTGCGTGGACGATGGAATTGTCTCAGTTCTTCATAGAGTACTATCCCCGGACAGCTATTAAAGGCCAAGCCTTGGCTGATTTTGTGATAGAATGCTCCTTTCCTGAGGCTGATGGCAGCATGACCGAAATGGTAGAATCTCCGGAAACAGTGGCCATACTTCAACAGGAGCACGATTCTTGGACTTTATATGTAGATGGATCTTCTACTTCGGACCTTGGTGGTGCCGGGATAATTCTAACAAGCCCGGAGGGTTTCAAAATACAACAGGCCGTCAGATTTGAATTCAAAGCAACTAATAATGAGGCTGAGTACGAGGCGGTATTAGCTGGATTGCGTCTGGCTCATAGTCTGGAAGTTCAGAAGCTGATCATTTACAGCGATTCTCAACTAGTCATCAAGCAAGTTTCGGGAGAGTACGAGGCTCGAGGCTCCAAAATGGTTAGATATCTTGCAGAATTGAAAGATCGACTTCGACACTTTGGCTCGTGTATATTTAAAAGTGTCGGTCGAACTGATAATTTCAACGCTGATGCTTTATCAAAACTAGCCACTGCCGAATCAAGTACTTTCGAAGGGATCGTTCACTTGGAAATCCTGAAACAAGCCAGCATCCAGAAAGAGGAAGTAACGTGCGTAGAGCAGTCGAATTGTTGGATGACTCCATACATAAACTATTTATCGAATGGCGTACTACCTTCGGATCAGATGTTGGCTAAAAAGGTGAGATACAAGAGCGCAAACTTCGTACTGATTGATGGAGATCTGTATCGAAGAGCTTATTCCTCTCCCCTACTGAAGTGTCTGGTCCCGTCTGAAGCTGAATATGCTCTTCGGGAGGTCCATGAAGGTATCTGCGGTGATCATATGGCCGCGAAGTCGTTAGCTTATAAAGTACTTCGCCAAGGTTTTTATTGGCCGACAATCTTCAAAGAGGCTACTGATTATGTGAAAAGATGCCCCAAATGTCAGCTGAATAGTTCGATCCCACACCAGCCACCAGAGGAGCTATACTCGGTTTTATCTCCTATACCCTTTGCTGTCTGGGGGGTAGACATACTGGGCCCTCTTCCAAAAGCAAAAGGCCAGGTCAGTTTTGTTATAGTAGCAATTGATTACATGACTAAATGGGTAGAGGCGAAACCTCTTCGGCTGATAACAGAACAGGAATGTTTGAAGTTTTTCAAAGAGTCAGTAGTATTTCGATTTGGAATCCCTATGGTAGTAGTTTCAGATAATGGGCGCCAGTTCGTGGGATCAAAATTTGAGGCATTTCTGAAAGAGTTAGGGATTCAGCATCGAAGGACTTCAGTTGCCCATCCACAATCTAATGGACAAGTTGAGGTAACTAACAGAATACTCCTGAATGGAATCAAGAAGAGGCTGGATGACGCCAAAGGCAGATGGCCCGAAGAGTTACTTAGCGTGCTATGGGCTTACCGAACTACGCCAAGGACTACGACGGGAGATTCCCCATTTAGGCTAGCATACGGTACTGATGCTTTAGTTCCGGTAGAAATTGGATCTACAAGTCTTCGAGTCAGTCAATTTAAAGAATTATACAATGATGAGGGACTCAGAGCTAACTTAGATTTGATCGAAGAAGTCCGAGAGGCAGCTTTAATAAAGTTGGCCGCATATCAACGTCGAGTGGCTAAGTACTACAACAAAGGTGTAAAGCTTCGAAGATTCGAAGTTGGGGATTTAGTTCTCCGGGAGGTAGAAGCTTCTACCCCTCAGAATATGGGTAAACTCATGCCAAATTGGGAAGGCCCCTATGAAGTCATCGGTGTATCAAAACCCGGAACCTACCGGCTGCGAACTTTAGATGGGTCTGAAATCAAAAATACTTGGCATGCCGGAAGACTCCGCAAATATTTTCAGTAGGGATAGTATTAAAGTATGGAAGTCTGTAACCACAACGACAGTTATTAATAAAAATGGCTCTCTTTGTCTCTCCAGTAAAGGTTTTTATTCACCAGAAATAAGGTTGGATCCCTTCGACTCCTCGTAGCGAAGCGGAATATCTTTTGGGTTGAACTTGTTCGGCTCTCGGAGAGAACGAGGTTGCCAGCTCGGTATAAGGATGGATTCTTTCGACTCCTCGTATCGAAGTGAACTATTGATGGTCCAACCCGTTCGGCTCTCGGAGAGAACGTGGTCACCAGATATAAGGATTGGATCCCTTCGACTTCTCGTAGCGAAGCGGAATATCTTTTGGGTTGAACCTGTTCGGCTCTCGGAGAGAACGAGGTTGCCAGCTCGGTATAAGGATGGATTCCTTCGACTCCTCGTAGCGAAGTGAACTATTGATGGTCCAACCCGTTCGGCTCTCGGAGAGAACGTGGTCACCAGATATAAGGATTGGATCCCTTCGACTCCTCGTAGCGAAGCGGAATATCTTTTGGGTTGAACCTGTTCGGCTCTCGGAGAGAACGAGGTTGCCAGCTCGGTATAAGGATGGATTCCTTCGACTCCTCGTAGCGAAGTGAACTATTGATGGTCCAACCCGTTCGGCTCTCGGAGAGAACGTGGTCACCAGATATAAGGATTGGATCCCTTCGACTCCTCGTAGCGAAGCGGAATATCTTTTGGGTTGAACCTGTTCGGCTCTCGGAGAGAACGAGGTTGCCAGCTCGGTATAAGGATGGATTCCTTCGACTCCTCGTAGCGAAGTGAACTATTGATGGTCCAACCCGTTCGGCTCTCGGAGAGAACGTGGTTGCCAGCTCGGTATAAGGATGGATTCCTTCGTCTCCTCGTAGCGAAGTGAACTATTGATGGTCCAACCCGTTCGGCTCTCGGAGAGAACGTGGTCACCAGTTATAAGGTTGGATCCCTTCGACTCCTCGTAGCGAAGCGGAATATCTTTTGGGTTGAACCTCTTCGATTTTCGGGGAGGAGTGGGATTATCCTATTGTTACGAAGCTGAATAACATTATAAGTTCTTCGGAACTAATCTTTCTAAAGGATTGCTAAATCGTTCCTGACTTCGTTCAAAGTATTGGGGTTAAATTGCACGATGATTGGATAACAATATAACTTGGACTGTAAAGAAATAAAAAGAAAAAGAAGAAGATCCGATATATTTCATTAATTATGGCCAGAAAATTACATTGTTAGAAAAATTTATACAAATATGTGAAGCATAGATTGTCTCCGCCTTCACTCATCATCATCTTCATCGTCGGAAGAGTCGAGGAGTAAAGGATTCAGAGCAGCAGCAGCCAATTTTGATTTCCCCTTACTTCGAGCCGCCTCGTAACCCTCTGCATACATTTGAACTATCTCGTTAGTTAGGGCAGGAGACTTCCGATATTCATTCTGAATCTCCTTGCGGAGCTCTTCAGTAAGGGGGGGACCCTTTAGCTTTAATTCGCGAAGTTCCACCTCAACCTTCCCCCGAAGATGAAGATGGTATTCTTCGGACTTCTTAGCATCCGACGCAACCAGGGCTAGATTTCGATTGTTGTCGGCTAACTGCTTATTGGCGCGCTGAAGCTCTTCATTCCTTTGCATGATCGTGTTTTGAGAAGCTTCAGACGCGGCCAACTGCTCTTTCATCTTTATGAGGTCATTTTGAAGACCCTTGCAATTGAAGCGGATATTTTCGTGCTCGCTCCTCTCCTTGCCCAATGCGGACTTTAAAATAATATTTTCTCTTCGGGCCGCCTCTTCTTCGGCTTCGGCTTCTTTGTACTTCTGATAGAGACGCCCGAAGATCCCATTTGCCTGCAGACATCCTGAGTTAATAAAATACTTGAAGGATATATTCATAAGCAGAGATGGTCAGAAAATTACTCTAGCCTGATTGGCCAAGCCTTCTCCCAGCAGATCGACAATGGAGCTGTTACCAAACCTATGGTTGTCTGTATCCAGAACGAAGGAGTTATAGAGGTGCAGGGGGAAGTCTTCGTCCTGATCAGGCCATAGGCTCGGTGATCGAGAAGCTCCAGGCGTTGACCCGAAGTAGGGAGGAGATGATCGTTGGGGAGAAGGCACTGTTCTGTTGGATGCCGGGAGGTCAGAAGATGTGAAAGGGTCAGCGGGTGAGGGTGATTGACCACCAGATACCTGCTTCTTCTTTCGAATCAGAGGAGAATTGGGTTCGACCTCAAATTCGTCAACTTCGGCAGGGTTAGGAGAAGGTTGAGTTATTATGGTAGGTGGTACTTTTAGCTCTTCGGCAGGAAGGGGAATGATTTTTGCCTTGGCCTTCCGCTTCTTAGTGTAAAGAATCTCAGTTCTTTTCGCGACAGGCATGTCTAAAAGGCTTTCGGTAAGAGTAGAAGATAGAACTTGTTGGGATTTTTTAACACCCTTTTTCTTCCGACGAGGCTGGCTGGGCCCTCCGGTGGGGTTCGAATCAGCCGCTGAGGGGTCAGCAGTTTGATCTTCGGCCGTCTGTCCTATTTCTGGAGCTATAGGAAGATCTTGGGCTGATTCGGCAGAGAGATACTCCTCTAATTCTTTCAAATCAGAAGAGGTAGGCTTAATGAGAGATACTGCAAAATTGAAAGATGAATTTCAGAATAGCTGTTAAAATAAAATTGAAGAAGCTACACAAACAATGATTTCGTACTTACATTTGTGGTTGTACAACCACGCTTGCTTGCTGAGAAGTCCGAAGCTCCATTCTTTCAGAGGAAGCTTATTCATCAGCTTCACTATTTCGTTTCCTCGTTCTTGGGTAAGATCCCCAAAATCTGGAGAAAGAACAGGGGTAGTGGTCCAGTCAGGGATGGAGGAGATATCCGGTCCATTAATGAAGATCCAGTCCTTATGCCACCCTCGGTTGCTCGAAGGAGTATCTATCAAAGATCTTCGCTCAATCTTGACGTTAGATGGTTTGCTTATCCCCTTGAAACCTTTCTCCCTGGATTGACCTACCACGAAGAGGGAGAAGAAGAAATCTATCGATGGGGGGATGCTCTGCTCAAAGCACCAAGCAGCAAAAGCAAGGATATAGATATAGGAATTGGGGACCAGTTGGGCCAGTCCCACTCCCAGAAACCCTAACATGCTCAGGACAAAAGCATGAAGAGGGAACCGGAGGCCCTTCTCTAGAAGAGTGAGGGGCATAGCAACGAAACCCCCTGGGCGTTGGTACATACGCTCGGTGGGTAAGGGGGCTCTTAGTTGATAGTTGGGGGGGATTTGATACCGATCTCGGATGGCTAATATGTCAGAATCGACAGCTGAGGAGGGGGTATTGGCATGGGCGAATTTTTTACAGTCGGTGAAGTTGAATGGAGTCTCTGAAGGAACTTCTTTGACTGAATCGATGAGGACGGTCTTGCTGGAGGATGGTTTCGATTTGGGTTTCGCGATTGGGGCGGTGTTATCAGTGTTTTGGGAAGCCATCGTTGACAGACAAGTTGAGAAGAAAACCGGAGCAAGAAGAAGAAGAGAGTTGAGGTATTTCGAACTCCAGATGAACGGGTAAAAGTGTCTGATTTGGGGGTTTGAAAATCTTATAGAATTGCCTTTCTGGAAATACACGAAGTCCAAAGGCTGCACATTTAATGGAGGTAATGATGGGGAAGGTTAACCGCCGGCGTGTCCTCTCGGAATTGGGAAATATCATTTACTTTTGAAATTTAAAAAGATTGGCGTATGATTCTGGGCTCGAGAGGTCTGCATTTGAATATGGGCTTTCTATTAATTGGGCTTCGCTGAGTCTGTGAGAATTCTCCTTGATAATTGACCCAGGTTCCTATAACATTTTGTTTAACGAAAAACTAGGGGGCAATGTTGGGCCGTAAATGTTTTGGGTCGGTCAATTTAAATTCGTTATGGGCTTTTCGGGTCGGACCCATTTTTACTGTTGGAGTATTGGGCCACTATCCAAAAGATCCTTTAGATAAACTCTACATTGAAGCTGATAGTGGATGACAGGTGGCAGTTTATAGACTAAAGATTACCCCTAATCTATGAGATTAGCAGGCGGCTGATTGAAGTGATGGGCCCAGCCGTCTTAAGCCACCTTCATTAATGAGGAGTTGACATAATGTTGACTGGGGGAAAAAGCAAGTAGAAAAAGCCTGCATGCAGCCAATTGAGGAGGACATCGGGGAAAAAACATGCAAAGATGATGAGACAATAGGAGAAAAAAAGGCACTATACAGAGGAGGTAAAAAAAACATATATTTTCTCTCAGAACACAAAGACACGGACCCTCCATTGTTAACCCAATTTCTCTCAAAATCTGTACTCATTCTCACACCGGAGCGATCCCCGGCGGCCCAAAACCGTCGAGATCCGGTGCTGACGTGTTCATTGTGCAGGACAAAGAGTGCTTTTCGTGATTGAGGCGCGTGACGAGACCGTGGCGTTAACAATGATCATACCTAATTAAAATTTCTTCAAGAAATTATTTAGTCCAATTCATTGGACCTTTAATCTCCTCCTGCAATTCTTGAAACCAGATACCTCCGACTCTCTCGCACACCCTCAACTGATAAACCAAAAACCTTCAGCCGCTCCTCGATACCTCCAATCCTGAGATCCCATGGCGGAAACATCCCAAGTTATAGCTTCGTTTTAAAATGGAGATTCTAAATTGGCTTTAAGTTTTCATTCATATTCAACCACAATGAATCGATCGTCATGCCGACAAAAAACCGAGTTTACTTCCGAGTGATTTTCAATTCTAAGTGATTCAAGTGTTTATATGATATGTGGAATACTCTACTTGTACTATTTAAAGAGTTTTCTGTTATATATTATCAATTTTTAAAATTATTTGTGACCACAAATTTCATATTTTAAAATTTTACATTAGAGTGGTTTTATGTGCATAAAATATACACATTTTTAGAGTAGTTTTTGTGTCTAAATAGTGTAAAAAAGAGAGAAAATAAGAAGTTGGACTTATCATTTATATTTTTACACTTTTTTATGTATGGTTTGTGCATATAGAATTATTCGTTACTCTGTTTTTTATTTATAATCTTTTAAATTTTAATCCATCAATAAATTTTTTATTTGGTTTTGTTAAAAGCGAAGGGAACGAAAACAAATGGACAATTTTGAAATTGAGTGCACAAGAGTACTGGATGCTAAACTATATGGTAAAAAACAACACATCTTACTCTAGTCTCTACCTTGGGGATTCACAATTAATCAAAGTTGGCTACTTCGATTTTCTTTTTCTGCCTTCAAAAGATTATACTAGACATAATTTTTTTTTAAGCTAAGAATTTTTTGGGTGGATAGTCCATCTTGTCCTATTATCACATAGATATTTATTATTCTAATTTGAATATTATTTAATTCATACTATTTATCTGGTTGTCAGTATTGTGAGTCTATAATATTAATAGTAAATAATTATTGAAGAATTAAAAAAAAGTGTTAATTAATTATGTGATGCGTAGCATAACCATTAGAAGTAAGTTGCCGACACTCGAAGAAAATAATGGAGATATATGGCGTTTTGTAAGTTTGGACAATGCGCGGGACCCACATCTTTATTCCGTGGGACACAAAATTTTATTTCCTCCGTAAATTGTATTTCTTCCGTGGGACCCACAACTTTATTTAATTTATGTGGGACCCTTCCGTGGGACCCACAGATCATTCAAGAGCCACTGTTCTGATCACATTGCGAAAAGTCACTTTCATCAATAGTACTTGCCCCTTTGCAAATAACTAGTTGCCTCTTCACATTGCCAATGGTCAAGCCAGTTGCCTTTTCAGGTTACCAAGAGTCAAGCCATGTGTGACGCCCCCAGAATAGATCCATTCAACCCAACCCATTCTGAGTCGCCAAATACATGGTACAGAATTCAAATACAAACTTTATATCATACGGTCGTGCAAAATACGACCACACATCTGTGAGTGTCAATACAAATATGTAGAAAATATTAAGATTCAAACTAAGTCCTCATTACAATTATTATCACACTATTTATCAGAAATAGTGAGGACTACTACTGCTCTAACTCGGACCATCACTCTGTCCCCCGACTAGTCCCCGCAACATTCTCATTTTCTGAAGAGGACAACAGATGAAAAGGGTGAGCTCAACTAGCCCAGTAAAGAATATTATGACTAAGATAATGAAAAATAAATTATCGTTAGCCTTCAACAGTTCAGATAAAATATTATTGATAACATGTTTTAGATCAATATTCGCAGCGGAAATAACCGTTCATCATCAATATTTTATCCATGTAACATCAATCAATATCCATCTCATCAAATATTCATCTTTGCACTACAGGCCAAAGATATTCATTTGTATCATCAGTGGTCATGTTCATCTCAACACCTGTCATCTTTGCACTACAGGCCAAAGATATTCATCAGGTAATCATTCATCTTTGCTCTACAGGCCAAAGATATTCATCAAGTAATCATTCATCTTTTAGGACTGAGTATGATGAAAAATATTTAAAAAAACGAATCCAGTGAGATAAAAGACAAAGACTAAGGATTCGTATTTTAGTATATCCAATTCAAAAATACCTCGTAATAATCAATTATGGAGCAAAATTCAAGAATAGATCTCAAAACTTTGGATACAATCAAAGATAGTAACCTTAACAAGCAATTTGGACAAATAGAAAAAAATTTAATTTTTCCGTGAATAGTGCCGTATACGTGAATAGTGCCGTATACGTGAATAGTAACTCCGACGGAAAAAGTAAGAATTTTAACATAAAATTCATGACAATATTTTTGTATAATGATATTGAGAAGAATAACATCATTTACAAAAGAAATAACATCCCTTACCTCAAAAGAACAGTATCTCTGATTGGAATATCCGATATAATATTGAAGGAAACTTGCGCTGAATACTAATACTCAAAGTATAGAAATACTCACAAAAATACGCTCGATATTATAGAGAGAGAAAACTTATGATTCTGGTATGATTTTCAATTCTAACCTAAGCACCCTATTTATAGGAAAAACTTAGGATGCCAAAGGAGACTAAAATAATAAAATAATATTATTTTTAAAAAATCCTCCAGCCGCCTGCCAAAAATTCAAAAGCCATCAGCCACCATAAGTGGGACCCACCTCCCATTAAAAAAATATTTATTTTCCGAAACTTCAATAATTCATAATAAATAGCCCCTTTGTCATAAAAATACAAATTCGATGTCCTTCTATAGGAAATTTAATTCTCTACAACTTTGCAGAAGAAAGTTTTTCCAAATTCCAAACATAAATTATCCGAAATCCAAAAACAGATGATTTCTCACACCAAAATATTGATAAAAACACATCAGCACTAATTCCTTCTTTAATATCCACAAAATAAATATTTCCTTATCATATAAATCAATAATTAATTATTCACAAATAATATTATAGAACTACAATATTAACAACCAGGTCGTTCCCAAGACAGAGGGGGCCTTCCGATAAGGACTTCTCCTTACTGGCGCGCAATTAAATAACCCCTCCTAGACAGAACTTCCTTAGACATTGTCAATAATGCTATCTAATAATATTATTCAAATAATATAAATTATTGAGTTGATAACGTGAAATACTGTGCAACGACAATTATTGAATCAATACTACAAAATATCAACTGTAGCCATTATTGAATCAATCATAAAAAAAATAACAACGTAGCAATTATTGAGTCAATAAAATATCAATGCAGCAATTATTGAGTCAATAATATAAAATATCAACGTAGCAATTATTGAGTCAATAATATAAAATATCAACGTAGCAATTATTGAGTCAATAATATAAAATATTGAACAGTAATTACTGTAACAATAATTGAGTAATGGCTGCTCACGAAAGACTCAATAATTCGAAATACTGTGCAATACCGTGTGCTACTGCGCACCACCGCGTACTGTATTTTAACCACCGGGTATTTCAACAGTACTAACGGTAACAACTACGCCGTTATCTTGTAAAAAAGTTATTTCTGTCGCTTTCTATATCCGACAGTTATTCCGTTGTGGGGCCCACAAATAGCTGCGCCGTCGTACGAATATTCCCCGACAACAAGAATATTCCACGACCAAACGAATATTCCCCGACAACAAGAATATTTTATAACCACTTGCTCATTTTAAAAATATTTGCACATTTCATTCATAACTTTCATATTTATCAAATCAACACCTTACTTTTTCGAAATAATATATAAAGAAAATTAAATCTTTATTCATAAAAGTTGGGGTCTTACACCATGTGTCTCTTCACATTGCAAGGGCTAAGGTAAAGGTCGTTTATAAATAGATGCAAGTATTCTTCATATTTTACTTATAATTGATAAGAGAAAGCTATAGAGAGAGAACAAGAGAGAGAAAAAAAGTATTCGAGAAGCAAGCACACACCAACAACATAAAGTTCTGCTACTACATTATTGCAGTATTCAGTCTCCTATTAAAGTAAGAAATATTATTTTTGTATATTCGTAAAAGAGATATTATTTCTTTCGTATTTATAAGGAATATCACTTTCTTTCGTACTCCTAAATCTAAATTTACTATGATAAATATTATTTTTATAATTTCTGAATTCATTAAAAATATTTTGGAGGTTTGCGCTTCATCTAGTATCATTTTATTTACGTGAATCTTTTTATTGAATTTTAATCGTTATCCTTGAAATATGAATCTTGAATATCATTCTTGAATTTGAATCTACGTTTTGGTCACCATGTTGACAATTTGGACATTCTTTGACTCTGAATAAATTAATTTACAAATCTCCAATGTTTATTCTAGATCTTATTGTTCTTATTATTTCTATTTATCCTTTATATCATTGTCATAATTCTCTAACTTAAATTGTGGTGAAAAGTTATCTTTGACCCGTTGTGACGCTCCCAGAATAGGTCCAGTCAACCCAACCCATTCTGAATCGTCAAATACATGGTACAGAATTCAAATACAAACTTTATATCATACGGTCGTGCAAAATACGACCACACAACTGTGAGTGTCAATACAAATATGTAGAAAATATTAAGATTCAAACTAAGTCCTCATTACAATTATTATCACATTATTTATCAGAAATAGTGAGGACTATTACTGCTCTAACTCGGACCATCACTCTGTCCTCCGACTAGTTCCCGTAACATTCTCATTTTCTGAAGAGGACAACAGATGAAAAGAGTGAGCTCAACTAGCTCAGTAAAGAATATTATGACTAAGATAATGGAAAATAAATTATCGTTTGTCTTCAACAAATCAGATAAAATATAATGGACATCCAACTTTAGATCAATATTCGCAGCGGAAATAACAATTCATTAGAAGAGTTAAGCAAATAATGAAATCTACTATCTTCTATGATTTAAAAGTCCATCATCAATATTTTATCCCTGTAACATCAATCAATATACATCTCGAATCAATATTCATCTTTGCACTACAGGCCAAAGATATTCATTTGTATCATCAGTGGTCATGTTCATCTCAACACCTGTCATCTTTGCACTACGGCCAAAGATATTCATCAGGTAATCATTCATCTTTGCTCTACAGGCCAAAGATATTCAGTTATATCACCACTTAGAACTGAGGATGATGAAAAACCATATAAATAACGAATCCAGTGAAATAAAGGATAAGATTAAGGATTCGTATTTTAGTTTATCAAAGTTCAAGAATATTCCATAATAATACTTTGTGGAGCAAAATTCAAGAATAAAGCTCAAAACTTAGATCCAATCAAAGATAGTAACCATAACAGACAATTTGGACAAATAGAAGAAAATTTAATTTTTTCGTGAATAGTGCCGTATACGTGAATAGTAACCCCGACGGAAAAGGTAAGAATTTCAACATAAAATCCATGACAATATTTTAGTATAATGATATTGAAAAGAATAACATCATTTACGAAAGAAATAACATCCCTTACCTCAAAAGAATAGTACTTCTGACTGGAATATCGGATATAATACCGAAGGAAACTTGCACTGAATACTAATACTCAAAGTATTGAAATACTCACAAAAATACGCTCGATATTATAGAGAGAGAAAACTTCTGATTCTGGTGTGATTTTCAATTCTAACCTAAGCACCCTATTTATAGGAAAAGCTTAGGATGCCAAAGGAGACTAAAATAATAAAATAATATTATTTTTAAAATAATCTCCGCCGTCGGCTGCTAAAAAAATCAGATTTTTCAACCAACAATAAAAGTGGGGCCCACCATTTTATTTAAAAAATATTTATTTTCCGAAACTTCAATAATTCATAATAAATAGCCCATTCGTCAGAAAAATACAAATTTGATGTCCTTTTATAGAAAATTTAATTCTCTACAACTTTGCAGAAGAAAGTTTTTCCAAATTCCAAACATAAATTATCCGAAATCCACAACCAGATGATTTCTCACACCAAAATATTGATAAAAATTCATCAGCGCCAATTCCTTCTTTAATATCCACAAAATAAATATTTCCTTATCATATAAATCAATAATTAATTATTCACAGATAATATTACAGAACTACAATATTGACAACCAGGTCATTCCCAGAAAAAAGGGGGCATTCCGATAAGGACTTCTCCTTACTGACGTGCAATTAAATAACCACTCCTAGACAGAACTTTCTTAGACATTGTCAATAATGCTATCTAATAATATTATTCAAATAATATGAATTATTGAGTTGATAATGTGAAATACTGTGCAGTGACAATTATTGAATCAATAATACCAAAATATCAACTGTAGCCATTATTAAATCAATCATATAAAATGGCAACGTAGCAATTATTGAGTCAATAAAATATCAATGTAACAATTATTGAGTCAATAATATAAAATATCAACGTAGCAATTATTTAGTCAATAATATAAAATATTGAACAGTAATTACTGTAACAATTATTGAGTAATGGCTTCTCACGTAAGACTCAATAATTTAAAATACTGTGCGATACCGTGTGCTACTGTGCAACACCGCGTATCACTGTATTTTAACCACTGGATATTTCAACAGTACTAACGGTAATAACCACGCCGTTATTTTGTAAAAAAATTATTTCTGTCGCTTTCTATATCCGACAGTTATTCCGTTGTGGGGGCCCACAAATAGCTGCGCCGTCGTACGAATATTTTCCGACAACAAGAATATTCCACGACCAAACGAATATTTCCCGACAACAAGAATATTTTATAACCACTTGCTCATTTTAAAAAAATTTGCACATTTCACCCATAACTTTCATATTTATCAAAACAACACCTTACTGTTTCGAAATAATATATAAAGAAAATTAAATCTTTATTCATAAAAGGTGGGGTCTTACACCCGTAGTACAAAGATGGACTGTTGATTGTGCAAAGATGGACTATTGATTGGTATGATTGTGACTAGGAATTGTATGTTGGTATAATTATGACATTTGGTGTTATAGAGAAAAACTTGTGGTGAAAAATTTCTTTGGCCCGTAATACAAAGATAAGCTGTTGATTGACATGATCATGATCATTGGTGATATAATTGAATATCTTTGGCCTGTAGTGCAAAGATAAACTATTGATTTATATAATTTTGAACAGAAATTGTGTATTTGTAAAATCATTATTCTTAGCGTTACAGGCAAAGGCAAGTGGTGAAAGTTCTCTTTGGCCTGAATGCAAAGAGAAACTGTTGATTGATATTACATGAATAAAATATTGATGATAAAATTTTTAAATAGAAAAAGATAATAGACATTATGTTCTACTTGAGGATTACTTTTATTATAGATCGCATATGGTATTACTCCCTCCGTCTCTTAATATAAGACGTTTTAGAGAAGTTTTTTGTCCCTTAATATATGACGTTTTAGTATTCTAAATAAGCATTAATTGCTTAGTTTCTAATATTATTCTAAGTATTAAATATAACTTTGGTTCTCTCACTATTTTTTGCTCAATAAATAACAATATCTTTTTTTAATATAAGGACAATATAAATATTTGATATTATATTTAATGCTATATAATTATTTTTTTAATACTTGTATCTAACTCTAAAAAATTTTATATTAAGGGACGAAGGGAGTATAATATTACTTATAAAAATATATTTAATGTAAAAATAGGAAATTTCCTACCTTCAATCCGATCACCGACATAACGTCAACGAAAACCCTAATATCTGCATCCATGCAAAACCATCGATTCTAATTCTTCCTCTTTCCATATACAAAACCCTCGATTCTATATACAAAACCCTCGATTCTACTTCTTCATATTTCCCGTTGAAAACCCTAATTGTTGTATACAAAACCCTAATCAGCATCATCCGTTCTATTCGCATCCACACGCTCAATATCACGAGTATTGTCGCCGCTCTTCTTCTCTCCGGTGCCGGATGCGGCGCTTTTACTGCCGCCAGGCTGCCACCATGTACTTGATTTGGTTCTATTTTCCTCCAAACGTTTCAATTTCGGTGGCGGTTCTGATGGATTAATTATGGTGACGTCAGCCCTAAGAAGATGGGATATATGGCGATTCCTGGTGATACTTTTGTGCCTCCTTCCCCTAAACAGGTGGAGTAGGCGGTGATCGGCTGTTTCTTATTGTAAGTGTCCTTATTACCTTTTCTGTATCTGTCTATATATGTCTATACATATAATTGCTCAATTGCTCATTCCCATGAATGTTCTGTTCTTATGAAATTCTACCTTCGTGTTAGGTTCCTATATGTTGAGCTACCATCTATTTGTTTAAATTGTTATCTAAAATTGGATTAACTTAGGTTTGTATTAGAATAACCTTTACCGATAAATATAGTTTTCTCATATCCTAAGGAACAATTTATAAATTGGGATTCAACCTTTAGATTAAGAAACCAGGTAGGCACATTCTCTTTATGCTTTTTCTTTCTTTTCTTCCCTACTTTTTTTTTGCATTGTTGTATACTTCACTTATTCTGCCAAATCATATACTGTTGCCCTTTGTTCTACTGCCTGATTTTGTTTGTTATTGGTTCTTTTTAAATCATCAAATCTGAACTTGGTTGATGGAAATAATGAAGGAAAGGCAAATTAGAAAACTGCAGTCGATATCCTTTAATGCTTTATTTATTTACTTCTTCCCCCTGTTTGGAATCTGTTGTTGCCCTTCAAACTACTACCTGCTATCGTTTTGAAGTCTGTTTCTTGACCTTTTTTGTTTCAAATTTTGTTTCTCCTTCTCTTATTTTTCTCTTATTTCTGAATTGTATACATTCAACAATAACACATTGACTCTTGTTGCGTTTAGACACAATGAAATAATTTGTAAATTAATACAAATAGATGGAAAATTAATCGACGTGTCTATTTGAAACTAAACAAACATGTTTTTGTTGAAATGTAGATCTTCTATGCTTTCTTTTACAGTTTCTTTACTATATCATACTATTAGAAATTAGTTTCTTCAGTCTTATTTATTTACTATTCTTTTTCTTCTTTATTTACCTCTCTTACATGTATTTAATATCTCATCTATTTCATGTATTTTTTCTTAAATTGATTAGATTTGAATGTCGATGTGAACTTTTCACAATATCTTTTTGTAGCTTATTTTTTATTTTTGTTTATTCTCCTCCAAATTTTCCTCAATCCTGCGTATTTTCATATTTTCCCCCCCTTTAGTCTTGAGTGTTTCATTTTTCTATTTTCCTTTCCATTCTTACTCGGCTCTTTTTCTTCATTACTTTTTCCCCCATCTTTTTATATTTCTGCTTTGTTGAATTAGATCATGCTTCAATTGAATTTATTTATTATCTTTTTCCCAATCCCCCCCTTTTTCATGCATTTAGTATCTCAAGAACAGGTGATACTGATTGGGATATAAAGCATTGCGTACTTTTGTTTTCTTCCTTCCAAAATTCTTTGTTGCCTGTTTTTTAATGATATTTTCACCATCCCATTTGGCTTTCCTAAATAATTGTTTTGCTGCGTATATTTTTTTCCTCTTATTATTTCTTTAAGGTGATAATGATGTTTCTTCTATTTTCTATATTGCTTTGTTCCATTTTGTTTTCTATTTGCATTATTATAAATTTGTATTTTTTCTCTTACTTTTTTTTCTCATAATTGTTTTTTTCCTTCCCTACTCTTAATTTGCATTAGTCTATGCTCACTTATGCTGCAAATACCTGTTATAGTTTTAAAGTCTATGATTTTCATTTGTTATTTTTTTTCTATGAATTTCAATAAGGTGTATACTTTATTTTTATGTATATTTTAAAATTTGCTACTAATTTCAATAAGAACTTTTTAATACTTTATTGTTGTATGTAGCTTTTATAATTTATTTCCTCACCCTTCCTCCATACTTCTTTATTTCGTCGATTTTTATCTGCCCTTATAATTTGTTTAAGAAAGACGTGGTCACAAGAGCTCTCACTGGCGACGAGTCACTTCATGATGGGATGAGAGGGCCTATGACAACCACCTATTACCGTGACTTCGTCACTACGGACTCGCATTTGGGCCAACCACGCGGGCAACCTCAACCTCGACTCCTTTGAGTGAGAGCGTGGTTAGGGGAGCGACGCGATGTGTGACGCCCATGTGCCCTCGGCCTAATGTCTTTACCATTATTTTGTTTCTATTTCCCTTATTTTTCTCCATTTAGTTTTGAGTCAAATATATTCAGCAAAAACACATCGACTCTTGTTGCAATTAGACACAATGAAACAGTTTGTAAATTAATACAAATAGATGGTAAATTAATCGATGCGTCTATTTGAAACAAAACAAACATGTGTTTCTTGAAATATAAATCTTTTCCATTTTGTTTTTTTTTCACTTTCATTTCTTTATCCTAGAATTAGTTTTTTTCAGTTTTATTTATTTACTATTCTTTTTCTTCTTTATATACCCATCTTACATGTATTTAGTATCTCATTTATTTCATGTATTTTTTCTTAAATTGGTTAGATTTGAATGTCTATGCTTTATTTATTATTTTTTTGATTTGAATTTCAATAAGGTATATATATATATATACTTTATTTTTATACATATTTGAAAAATTGATGCGAATTTCAATAAGTACTTTTTGATACTTTATTTGTTGTATTTAACTTTTATTTTATCCTTCCTCACCCTTCCTCCATATTTCTTTATTTCGTCGATTTTTATCTGCCCTTATAATTTTTTTAAGGACGACATGGTCACGAGAGCTTTCACTAGCGACATGTCACCGTATGATAGGATGAGAGGGCCTATGACAACCACCAATTACCGAGACTTTCGTCGCTAGGGACTCGCATTTGGGCCAAACGCGGGCAACCTCCACCTCGACTCTTGTGAGCGAGCACGGTTGGGGGAGCGACATGATGTGTGGCGCCCATGTGCTCTCGTCCTAATGTCCTCACCATTATTTTGTTTCAATTTTGTTTCTCTTTCCCTTATTTTTCTCCATTTAGTCTTGAGTCGTATATATTCAACAAAAACACATCCACTCTTGTTGCATTTAGACACAATGAAAGTATTTGTAAATTAATACAAATAGACGGAAAATTTATCAACGGTACAAAACAAACATGTGTTTCTTGAAATATAAATCTTTTCCATTTTGTTTTTCAGTTTCATTTCTTTATCCTAGAATTAGTTTTCTTCAGTTTTATTTATTTACCCCTCTTACATGTATTTAGTATTTCATGTATTTTTTCTTAAATAGGTTATATTTGAATGTTGATATGAACTTTTCACAATATCTTTTTCTAGATTATTTTTATTTTCCTTTTTATTCCCCTCCTAATTTTGCTTCCATGTCAAGTATTTTCATCTTTTTATCCCTTCTTAGTCTTATGTGTTTAAGATTACTATTTTTCTATTTTCCTTTCCATTATACCTTCTTTCTTTTTCTTTATTACTTTTTTCTTTTTGATCTTTGACGTTTCTGCTTTGTTGAATCAGTTCATACTTCAATTGAATTTATTTATTATCTTTTTATTCCTTACTTTCCCCCGCTTTCATGCATTTAGTATCTCAAGAACACGGTGATGCTGATTGGAATTTAAAGCATAGCTTCCTTTTCCCCCTTCCTGAATTCTTTGTGGTTTGTTTTTGAAAGATATTTTCACCAACTCATTTGGCTTTCCTGAATAAATGTTTTGCTGCGTATAAATTTTCTCTCTCATTATTTCTTTAAGATGATGATGGTGTTTCTTCTATTTTCTATATTGCTTTGTTCCATTTTGTTTTCAATTTGCATTATGAAAATTTTCTATTTTTTATCTCTTTATTATTTTTCTCATAATTGTTTATTCCTTTCCCTACTTTTAATTTGCGTTATTCTATGTTTCACTGATGCTGCAAATACCTTTCATTGTTTTTTTTTGTTTTTTGAAGTCTATTTATTTTATTTTTATGTGAATTTCAATAAGGTCTATATATACTTTATTTTTATAGGTTTATATTTTAAAGGTTGATATGAATTTCAATTTCTTTTTAATACTTTAATTGTTGTATGTAACTTTTATTTTCTTCTTTCTCACCCTTCCACCATATTTCTTTATTTTGTCGATTTTATCTGCCCTAATAATTAGTTTAAGGACATGTTAAAAGCACTTTCACCGGCGACGAGTCACCGCATGATAGGATGAGAGGGCCTATGACAACTTCCTATTATCGTGACTTTCGTCGCTTGGGACTCGCATTTGGGCCAACCTCGCGGGCAGCCTCCACCTCGACTCCTGTGCGCGGTTGAGGTAGCGATGCGATTGGTGACGCCCATGTGCCCTCAGTCTAGTGTTCAATTTTGTTTCTCTTTCCCTTATTTTTTTCCATTTAGTTTTGAGTCATATATATTCAACAAAAACAAATGGACTCTTGTTGCGTTTAGACACAATGAAACAGTTTGTAAATTAATACAAATAGACGGAAAATTAATGGATGTGTCTATTTGAAACAAAACAAACATGTGTTTCTTGAAATATAAATCTTTTCCATTTTGTTTTTCAGTTTCATTTCTTTATCATAGAATTAGTTTTCTTCAGTTTTATTTATTTATTTAGTTTTTTTCTTCTTCTTTATTTATCCCTCTTACATGTATTTAGTATCTCATTTATTTCATGTTTTTTTTCTTTATTTGGTTAGATTTGAATATCGATATGAACTTTTCATAATATCTTTTTGTAGCTTATATTTATTTTCCCTCCTTTTTTTCCTGCCATCTTGCATATTTTCGTTTTTCCCCCTCTTTTAAGATTACCATTTTTCTATTTTCCTTTCAATTCTACCTTCTTTTTCTTTATTACTTTTTTGATTTCCATCTTTGATATTTCTGCTTTGTTGAACTATTGTTGAATTAGTTCATGCTTCAATGTAATCTATTTATTATCTGTTTTTTCTTTACTTTCCCCCTCTTTCATGCATTTAGTATCTCCAGAAACAGGTGATACTGATTGGGATTTAAAGCATAGCTTCCTTTTCCCTTCTTGAATTCTTTGTGGTTTGTTTTTTCAAAAGACATTTTCACCATCTCATTTGGCTTTCCTAAATAATTGTTTTACTGCGTATATTTTTGTTCTTTCATTTTTTCTTTACGATGATAATGAGGTTTCTTCTATTTTCTGTGTTGCTTTGTTCCATTTTGTTTTCAATTTATTATGATAATTTTGTTATTTTTTTCTCTCTCTCCTTATTCTTTTTCTCATAATTGTTTTTGCCTTATGCTCTTAATTTGCATTAGTCTATGTTTCGCTTATGCTGCAAATACGTTTCTTAGTTTTGAAGTCTATGTTTTTTATTTATTTGAATTTCACTAAAGTATATATATACTTTATTTATATATATATTTGAAAAATTGATATGAATTTCAATTAGTACTTTTTAATACTTGATTTGTTGTATGTGACTTTTATTTTATCCTTCATATTTCTTTATTTCGTCGATTTTTATCTGCCCTTGTAATTTTTTTAAGAAGGACATGGTCACGAGCGCTTTCACTAGGGATGGGTCACCGTATGATAGGATGAGAGGGCCTATGATAACCACCTATTACCGTGACTTTCGTCGCTATGGACTCGCATTTGGGTCAACCATGCTGGCAGCCTACACCTCGACTCTTGTGAGTGTGAGAGCACTGGTTGGGGGAGCGACGCGATGCGTGATGCCCATGTGCCCCGGCTTAATGTCTTCACCATTATTTTGTTTCTATTTTGTTTCTTTCCCTTATTTTTCTCCATTTAGTTTTGGTAGTATATATTCAACTAAAACACATCGATGATTGTTGCGTTTAGACGCGATGAAACTGTTTGTAAATTAATACAAATAGATTGAAAATTAATCGATGTGTCTATTTTTTTTTTGCTAAATACAATGTCTATTCGGAACAAAACAAACACTTGGTTCTTGAAATATAAATCTTTTCCATTTTGTTTGTCAGTTTCATTTCTTTATCCTAGAATTAGGGTTCTTCAGTTTTATTTATTTACTATTTGTTTTCTTCTTTATTTACCCCTTACAGGTATTTAGTATCTCATGTATTTCATACATTATTTCTTAATTTTTTTATAATTGAAAGTCGATATGAACTTTTCACAATATCTTTTTTAAGCTTATTTTTATTTTCCTTTATTCCCCTCCTAATTTTTCTTCCATGTTGCGTATTTTTCGTTTTCGTCTTTTTATCCCCTCTTAGTCGTGTGTGTTTAAGATTACTATTTTTTTATTTTCATTTTCATTTCCATTCTAACTTCTTTCTTTTTCTTTTTCTTTATTACTTTTTTCTTTTCCATCTTTGATATTTCTTTGTTGAATTAGTTCATGCTTCAATCGAATTTATTTATTATCTTATTCTTCCTTACTTTCCCCCTCTTTAATGCATTTAGTATCTCAAGAACAGGTGATGCTGATTGGGATTTAAACCATAGCTTCCTTTTCCCCTTCTTGAATTCTTCGTGGTTTGTTTTTTCAAAGATATCTTCACCAGCTCATTTGGCTTTCCTGAATAAATGTTTTATTGCGTATAATTTTTTCTCTCATTATTTCTTTAAGATGATAATGTTGTTTCTTCTATTTTCTCTATTTCTTTGTTCCATTTTGTTTTCAATTTGCATTATGATAATTTTCTGATTTTCTCTCTTTATTCTTTTTCTCATAATTGTTTTTCCTTCTCTACTCTTAATTTGCATTACTCTATGTTTCTCTTATGCCGCGGATACCTTTCATAGTTTTTTGAAGTCTATGCTTTATTTATTATTTTTTTGATGTGAATTTCAATAAAGTCTATATATACTTTATTTTTAAATATTTACATTTTAAAAGTAATACGAATTTCAAGTACTTTTAAATACTTTTTTTGTTGTAATAAACTTTTATTTTCTCCTTTCTCACCCTTCCTCCATATTTCTTTATTTTGCCGATTTTATCTGCCCTTATAATTTGTTTGAGAAGGACATGGTCACAAGCGTTTTCACTGGCGATGAGTCACTGCATGATAGGATGAGAGGGCCTATGACAACCGCCTATTACCGTGACTTTCGTTGCTAAGGACTCACATTTGGGCCAACCACACGGGCAGCCACCACCTCGACTCCTGTGCGCGGTTGGGGGAGTGACATGATTCATGATGCCTATGTGCCCTCGGCCTAATGTCGTCACCATTTTTTTGTTTCAATTTTGTTTCTCTTTCCCATATTTTTCTCCAATTAGTTTTAAGTTGTATATATTCAACAAAAAGACATCGACTCTCGTGTCTAGACACAATGAAACAGTTTGTAAATTAATACAAATAGATGGAAAATTAATCGATGTGTCTTTTCGAAACAAAACAAACGTGTTTCTGAAATATAAATCTTTTCTATTTTCTGTTCCATTTTTTATCCTAGAATTAGGGGGTGTTTGATAAAAATTGAATGAATCTGAATGTAAAAAATTGTTTGATAATTAACATGTCTGAAAAATCTGAATGACATAATTTTATTATTTTACCCCTCTGAAAAAATTCAAAGTTGTAAATTTATTTAATATGACTTGATATAATAGTTAATATTTTTTTTAAAATTTTAAATTTTTAATTTTTTTTTTACTTTATCCAGCTGCTCATTCAGCCATTCAGCTAAAAAAAATCTGACTTAGCCATTAAGTTCAATCATCTGACCGATTCAGCCATTTAGACGAATTTTTTCCAAAACAAACGCACTTAATGGTTAACCGATTCAGCCATTCAGCCATTCAAATGTATTCAGTCCTAAACAAACAGCCACTTAGTTTTCTTTAGTTTTATTTATTTACTATTCTTTTTCTTCGTTATTTACCCCTTACATGTATGTAGTATCTCATTTATTATGTATTTTTTCTTATATTGGTTAGATTTGAATGTTGATATGAACTTTTTACAATTAATATCATTTTGTAGCTTATATTTTTTTCCTTGATTCCCCTCCTTACTTCCATTTTGCGTATTTTCATCCCCCCCTTTCTTAGTTTTGTGTTTTTAAGATTACCATTTTTCTATTTTCCTTTCCATTCTACCTTCTTTCTTTTTGTTCATTACTTGTTTCTTTTCCATCTTTTGATATTTCTGGTTTGTTGAACTTTTGTTGAATTAGTTCATGCTTCAATTGTATTATCTTTTTCTTCCT
The DNA here is from genome assembly GCA_020205555.1 of Panax stipuleanatus. NCBI lineage: Eukaryota > Viridiplantae > Streptophyta > Magnoliopsida > Apiales > Araliaceae > Panax > Panax stipuleanatus. The sequence goes on along the minus strand of CM035122.1, from coordinate 131,036,947 downwards.
TACTTTCCCCCTCTTTCATGCATTTACTATCTCAATAACAGGTGATGCTGATTGGGTTTTAAAGCATGGCTTCCTTTTCCCCCTTCCTGAATTCTTTGTGGTTTGTTTTTTCAAAGATATTTTCACCATCTCATTTGGCTTTCCTAAATAATTGTTTTGATGCGTATATATTTTTTTCATTATTTCTTTATGATGATAATGATGTTTCTTCTATTTTCTATATTGTTTTGTTCCATTTTGTTTTCAATTTGCATTATGATAATTTTGTGATTATTTCTCTTTATTCTTTTTCTCGTAATTGTTTTTTTCTTTTTCCTCTTAATTTGCATTAGTGTATGTTTCACTTATGCTGCAAATACTTTGCATAATTTTGAAGTCTATGGTTTATTTGTTATTCTTTTAATGTGAATTTCAATAAGGTCTATATATATATATATGAAAAATTGATACGAATTTCAGTAAGTACTTTTTAATACTTTATTTGTTGTATGTAACTTTTATTTTATTCTTCCCCTCACACTTCCTCCATATTTCTTTATTTTCGTCGCTTTTTGTCTGCCCTTATAAGTTGTTTAAGAAGGACATGGTCACTGAGCCCTTTCACTAGGGATGGGACCTGCGTGATAGGATGAGAGGGCCTATGACAACCACCTATTACAGCGATTTTTGTAGCTCGCATTTGGGTCAACCACGCGGGCGGCCTCCACCTCGACTCTTGTGAGTGAGAGCGCGGTTAGGGGAGCGACGCGATGCGTGACGCCCTTGTTCCCTCGGCCTAAGGTCTTCACCATTATTTTGTTTTAGTTTTGTTTCTCTTTCCCTTATTTTTCTCCATTTTGTTTGAGTCGAATATATTCGAAAACACATCGAATCATGTTGCGTTTAGACACAATGAAATAGTTTGTAAATTAATAAAAATAAACGGAAAATTAATCGTTGTGTCTATTGCGCAAAGAAAAGGTTTCAGGGAGACCTTTGCTTAACAGTGGAAGTTATGGAATTGTTGTTTCCTTACTATAGAATACTTATATGAATTCAGCAAAATAGAACCAAGGACTTGTTTCCAGCTCCGAGCAGGGTTCCTTATTTCTGTGAGTAGTGACCCAAAGTGGTTTCACGCTACCTGACAAGCGATCCAAAAAAAGAGACTTTACATGTATCGGATGGCTTTCCGTATTGATTTCATATAGTGATTGACGTCGACGGGACATGATCAACTTCCAAGGATACTTATACGCTATATGATCCTTTAAATGAATAGTTTGATGGGCTTTGCCACCTGTTTGCTATTCTTTCCCAGCATTTCAACAAAACAAACGTGTTTCTTGAAATATAAATCTTTTCAATTTTGTTTTTCAGTTTCATTTCTTTATCCTAGAATTAGTTTTCTTCAGTTTTATTTATTTAATATTCTTTTTCTTCTTTATTTACCCGTCGTCTTACATGTATTTAGAATCTCATGTGTTTCATGTATTTTTTTTCTTCTTAAATTGGTTATATTTGAATGTCAATATGAACTTTTCACAATATCTTTTTCTAGCTTATTTTTATTTTCCTTTATTCCCCTCCTAATTTTTCTTCCATGTTGTGTATATTCGTCTTTTTATCCCCTCTTAGTCTTATGTGTTTAAGATTACCATTTTTCTATTTTCCTTTCAATTCTACCTTCTTTCTTTTTCTTTCTTTTTCTTTCTTTTCCATCTTTGATATTTCTGCTTTGTTGAACTATTGTTGAATTAGTTCATGCTTCAATTGAATCTATTTATTATCTTTTTCTTCCGTACTTTCCCCCTCTGTCATGCATTTAGTATCTCTAGAAACAGGCGATGCTGATTGGGATTTAAAGCATAGCTTCCTTTTTCCCTTCTTCAATTCTTTGTGGTTTGTTTTTCAAAGATATTTTCACCATCTCATTTGGATTTCCTGAATAAATGTTTTGCTACGTATAATTTTTCTCTCATTTTTTCTTTAAGATAATAGTGGTGTTTCTTCTATTTTCTATATTGCTTTGTTCCATTTTGTTTTCAATTTGCATTATGATAATTTTCTAATTTTTTCTCTGTATTCTTTTTCTCATAATTGTTTTTTCCTTCCTTCTCTTAATTTGCATTATTGTATGTTTCACTTATGCTGCAAATGCCTGTTATGGTTTTGAAGTGTATTATTTTTTTATATGAATTTATTAAGGTCTATATATACTTTATTTTTATATATATTTTAAAAATTGATAAGAATTTAATAAGAACTTTTTAATACTTTATAGGGCAAATGACAAAACTGTCCCCAAGTTGACGAAAATCAATTTGATACTCAAAGTTTAAAAATCGTCGATCAATACCTATGTATTTAAAATCAACAATGGCGTAACCTTCTCGTCGGTCTAGCTGTTTTTTGGCATGAGACTGCCATGTGTCATTTATTTGTGAGTTGAATACGTATTTCCTGTTACCTATTAGAAATAACATCCAAATACATCTAGTATTTTTGCAAATACACCTATTATATATTTGAAAAAATAACAATGAATTACAAAAAGAATAAAAAGAACAAATGTAAATTAAATTACCTGAATAATCTTGTGAGAATAGATTCATCATCCTCAAAAAGTTATTTCCTCTATACTCAACAAATCTAATTCTCTCCATACTTTATGTCAATGACCTAAATTTCAAGTTCCATTCCATCAGTTCCACACTCTTCATACCAGTTGTCCCAGTTGAAGAAATTTAAAAGAAAATTTTCACTAGATTCATTGTTTCTGCTAATGGCCATGTAATCATGGTCTTCAAAATTGCTTTTATTTGGTTCGATTTTACTCATAATCAGATGCAATTATCTCTCTCTCTCTCCCTCTCCCTCTCTCTCTCCCTCTCTCTCTCTCTCTCTCGGTACTAGTGGGTGGAGGTCAACAAGTTGGGTTTCAATATCGAATAATAGGTGGGGAGGGTCGCAACCTTTGTTGCGATTTGGGTTTGTTTTAATGGAGACATAACAACGAAGTTGGGGCTTTTAGAAATTTCAGATCTGAGGCAAGCACAAGGGCAGATGAAATGCGGTGGTGTGGGGGATGGAGAGGGGTTTAAAGGCAGCCAGAGCTATGTAGTTACGGTGGCCAGAAAGGTGCAGGTTGAGGGCGGCAGTGACAACTGTGAATGGGTTTAAAGGAAGAAGATGAGGTTGGTGAAGATGGAAGGTTAATTTGGACTTTTTAAAGTTTGATTTATGTTTGATAAATTTAAAGGTATATAAGTTTTTAAAAAGTCAAATTGTAATATTTGTATTAATATTTAATTCTAATAATTTAACATATAATAATAATTATTTATAAGGATTTATACAGATTTAATACGTCAAAATAAGTATTTATATGAATTTTATAAATCAAATTGTATTTTTTTAAGTAATTTTATGTTTGTTAAATAATTTTTAACTGTATTTATTTTGCTTTATACGATCAAAAGTAGCCAAATGTGATCAATAGTATTTAAAATAGTCAATTTATATAAAAATACACATGGATCGGTACATTCAAATTTCTAATCAAAATTGATCGGAGCTAGCCAAAAGGATCATAATTGTTGTTTTAAAATACTTTGAGGTATTGATTGTCGACTTTCAAACCTGACTTAGGGGGACAGTTTTGTCGTTAGTTCTACTTTATATGTTGTAACTTTTATTTTCTCCTTCCTCACCCTTCCTCTATATTTTTTTATTTGGTTCAATTTTTATATCCTCTTATAATTTGTTTAAGAAGAACATGGTCATGGTTTGCCTATTATTATACTAGCAACACACTGCAAGTATACACGATCAAATGTGTACTATAAAGCAAGTAAGGTATCGTTTCCACGGATAAAATTGCAAAATATATTAAACTACCAACTTTGTATTGAATCGATTTTATTAAGCAATTGGTCAAACTGATGAATTTTGAAAATAAAATAAACTAATTAAACTAACTATTATTTACTAGAGATTGAATTCAGAGATTAAGGGCTTATGATTACAATTTTTCTTGATGTTTCATTTGAATTAATGCACTTCTCGTTAAGTTATATATCTTATGTTGGATTGTTAACCAAAAACTCATAAATATTTATAAACACCTCTCATGAACAAATCAACATAAATTCACAAAAGATAGAATTATGAAGAACACCCTAATTAACTAATTCATTATATCTCTATTTAATTACAAATAAATAGGATTTAAACACGTTCTCTTTTAGATTACATACTGCATATAGGTATATCTTTATCCTATACACAAATTATGAATCTAATGCACATAGAAATCACAATCATATGCTACTTATGATCTGGTCTAAATCTATTATTCATCTCTCAATTACATATAGATTACCACGGTAATTGTTGATCAGACAATTAAACAATCAAGCACAAGACATAATAGACAATCCAATTATAGTAAACAATAACTAACATGGAAGCATACTAACTTAAGCTAAGCATCAAGTTCCATTGTAATCTTAAAAGAAATTTAATTCATCATTGAATTAAAATTCATCATCCAGAATTGAATAATCATCCAGAAATATAAATTAAAAGATAGAGAAAAGAGAATAAAAATTGTGTCAGCAATCCTTTGATCTCCTCTTGCAATCTTCAAGTTGAATCTCCTTTGTGATCATTCTCTTACTTCAAGCCTTTGATGTCTTCTCCAAGCTAGGGTTTTTATTTTAAGATAGACAAAATTCAATAGATCAAACCCATATATTTATAGTCTTACAATAAAAAATCCTAATCTTAATAGAAATTATAAAGTCAAATTACATCCAAATTGGCCAAAAAGTCAAAGCTGACAAATATCCGCTCTTGCACAGCTGCGCCAGAAATGACCTAGCAATGGGTGTTTCCGTGCCCAACCTCCAAAAAGCTTATATTTTCTTCCAGCATACTTGCCCGGCCGCGCCCTTTTCCTTTGTAAATTCGGCGATGTCGCACCCTCCACCAGAAAATACAACATTTGTTCTTTATTCCTGCAGCTCCCATCCATTACTCCTAACTTGATTCCAATGCAACCATTACCTACAAAAGCAAACTAAATGCATGAAATGTACACAAAATACCTAAGAATAACAACAATTCAAGTCTAAATGTATCTGATTCGTAGGTATGAAACCCACTCATCAATCACGAGTAGGGGTGGCCACCTACTAGATGATGCTTAACTTCAATAGGAGAATCAACACGTTTACATCTCAACATGTCAGTTTTTGTTAAAAGGTCAAGGACATACTTTCGTTGAGATAGAAAAATTTCACTGGAAGATCATGCAACTTTAATACCAATTAAATATTTCAAAGGATCAAGATCTTTGATCTCAAACTCTTTGGCTCTTTGGCCAAACTCACTTTGAGATTAACTCTGTTCTCTATTATCTCTCGTCACCACAATGCTATCAACATAAACTATAAGAATGCTTACTTTTTATTTGTTTAACAAATAAAGTATGATCTGTTCGACTCTGCTTGTACCCAAATCTTATCATTGCCTTGTGAAATCTACCAAACCAGGATCTGGGAGATTGCTTCATACCATATAAAGTCTTTCGCAGTTTACAAACCTTACCTTTGGTGACAGATGAAGCAAAACTAGAGGGCATTTTCATGTATACTTCCTTCTCCAAGTTACCATAAAGGAACACATTTTTCACATCCAATTACTGAATATCCCAGCTGAAGTTTGTTGAACATGAGATTATGGTACAAACAGATTTTATCTTCGTCACAGGAGCAAATATCTCCTGGTAAACAATTTCATGAGTTTGAGTATACCCTTTTGCAACTAGCTGGCTTTCAGTCTCTCAACTGTCCCATCTGACTTCTGTTTGACATGTATATACCCATTTGCAACCAACTTGTTTTTTTCCGTAAGGAAGAGTAACTAGTTCCCATGTATCATTCTTTTTCAGGGCATTCATCTCCTCAATTCATAGCCTGTTTCCAATTCTCATCACTAATTGCTTCTCTCCGCCCTTGAGGAACATATATTGAAGACAAGGAAGAAACAAAGGAGTGATAGGATACGGGTAATTTATTATAGGCTAAGAAATTAGAGATAGGATGTTGAGTACAAGATCTAACTAACCCATTTTCTAAGAACAATAGGAATGTCAGTATCATCAGAAGAACAAGTAGGATTAGGTTTCTCACCATTAGCATTATCAAGACTAGGTTCTGAGTAGGGTTGGTGTAGTGGTGCAGAAACGGTGGCTTTATTCTTGTCTCTTCGAACATAGGTTCTCAACTAAGGCTTATTCTGTCTAGCATGTCTCTTGTAACTGTAACTTCCCCTGTGTGGAATTATCAGAAACAACAGGAACAAGAGAAGAATTTATAAGATAAGATGGTATAGTAGAACTTATAATACTAACCTCAAGTGGAAGCTTCTCATAATTAACATCCTCCCCTGAGAAGAAGGTGAAGAAGAATAAAAATGTTCCAATTCCCAAAAGTTACATCCCGAGTGACAAATAATTTGTGTGAAGGAAGATGATAACATTTATAACCTTTTTAGGTTGGAGAATAACCAATGAAAACACATCTAAGAGACTTGGGTGTCGGAGATGATTTTCTAGGTAGGTGGTCGCCTGGTAGTGTATCCCTAATATGGCCTCAATTTCTCAATACAAACTGATCTTGCTAGGTTTTTGTTGAAAAATATGAGTGGCAGCGAGATAGGCTTCTATTATTAGAACAAGACTATGATACTATGTTGAAACTGAGAATAAGTTATTTCATTGAAGTTATTTCTCTCTATTACATAGGTTGATATATATACACAAGTATCCTAATTACAATTATGATAATTCCTAAATTACAGTATTATGTATACACTGATTATGGAAATTACAATTATGGCATATCTTCGAATAGTTTGATGAACAGAGTATTGTAAATTTTATTTGATGTTAAGCAGATTGTTTTGTTGCTGCTTTATAGCGAGTTGAGCACAAAAAGCAAACACATATTTTGTAATTATGAATGGCTTGAATTTCCATAGTTGACAGTAATTTACTTAATTTTCCAATTTATCTTCATGTACAGGTCTGATAAGTAATTATGTGCACAAAAAAATGAAAATTTTCACTAATTCAGTTACAATTATGTTGTTAGCGAAAGTAAAATTCCTTTAAGAACAAACATCAGCATATTACATAGATGTTAAATTGATTATTTTGAATCTTTGATCAAATGGGTTAATTTAAATATGTAAAATATAGTTTGAGAATTCTTACAACCTTTCTGGAAAGAGAGGATAACAACAATAATAGCTTCATCCCCTGTTCTCTTGGGTTATTCCAGATCACCAACTCATTCCTTTTTCATTACTCTTTTATTCACATTTATAATATAGTTGTTGACCGTTACAATATAAGGTTAAAATCAGTATCGGACCAGCTAATCAGTTCGGGATACCGGTCTAATCGGTACCGGTATCAATACCGAGTTTTGGATAGATTCAGTATTCGGTACAAGCCGATTTATTATCTACGAGCACTTGCACTGACGACAAGTCACCACATGATAGGACGAGAGGGCCTATGTTAACCACCTATTAGTCGTGACTTTCGTCGCTAGGGACTCGCATTTGGGCCAACCTTGCCTGCGGGCAGCCTGACAGGTGTCCTCTACCATAGTTGTCACGGCGCCTCGGCGAGGCACGGTGGTAGCTGACCGCTGGACGCCTAGGCGAAAACGCGCCTACCAAGGTGTCCATATGGCGACAAGGCATTCACAGTGTATAATTTATGCATTATTTTTTTAAAAAAAGTACATTAAACAGTGAAATTTACATTAAAACTCAAAACATATTTATTAAACATAATATTTATTTTTTATTGATAATCTTAAAATAATATTTATTTTTTATGAATAATAAATATAATAATTTAATAAAAAGATCAAAATTAATAGTTAAATTATTATCGACTTAAATAATATTTAATTTTTATGAATCATAAATATAGTATATTATATTACAAGTAACAAATAAATATTATATTATACAAAGTATTTAATATTAACTGCATGTCATGTAACTAATAATGATAGTAACAAAACAAGTTTAGATATGCACATTTAGATGAATAAATAACGTTATTTTTATCCTTCCATTTATCACCATAGTGGGACAGCTGTTGATGTACTAAATGACCAGCTATCCAACCCATTATCCTAAGTCTTAGATTATCCTTCCACTATTATATAATCATACTTGTGGGTAAACAGTAAACATATTACATAATAATAGTTAGATATTATATAATCATGGTTGTGGGTAAACTATAAACTGTACAGCAAATCATAGTGGGACAAGTGTTGATGTATTAAATGACCAGTTATCCAACCCATTACCCTAATTCTGTAAACTGTAACATATTATATAATCATACTTGTGGGTAAACTGTAAACATATTATATAATAATAGTTAGATATTATATAATCATAGTTGTGGGTAAACTATAAACTATAAAGCAAATCATGTGAAAAAAATAGAAGCAAAGAAGTGAGAAGCAGATAAGCGTCCAACCGACCACGTGAGAACGAAACAAAAAAAAATACTTCCTCCGTCCCAAAATAACTTCCTCCGACCAATATTATATTCCTACCCATAAATAAATTACGTAGTCAACTACTACTCCCAAATTACCTAGTCAAGTACTATTTTTTATAGTAGTCTACTGCTCATTTTATAATTCTTTATATTTATGAACAAATTAGCGATTGGAGTATTAATTAGCTATATTTTTTTAATTTAAATTATAATTACTTTAAGTCCCATGATTAATTTTTACGAACCAAATTCTTTTATGTTGGCCGCTACTCTCTCTAGCGGTCAGTCAAAACGCGGTCGTAGAAATTTGGCTGGCCAACATAAAAGAATTTGGTTGGCCGTAAGAGTGAGTAGAGGCCGGCCCCTAGCCAAACCCTTAGATTTTCCATTGAACGACAGGAGATGGGTTAGCTGAAATAGTACTCATAGCTAACGCAAATTATGGATCACTTTCCTATATATATATATACATATATATATATATATATATAGATAGATTTGAATGTTGCTAGGAATTTTTCACAATCTTTTTTTAGCTTATTTTTATTTTCCTCTATTATCCCAAGTTTTCTTCCACCTTGCGTATTTTCGTCTTTTTTCCCCCTCTTAGTCTTGTGTGTTTAAGATTACCATTTTTCTATTTTCCTTTCCATTCTACCTTCTTTGTTTTTCACTACATTTTTATTTTCCATCTTTGATTTTTCTGCTTTTTTGAATTTGTTCTTGCTTCAATTTAATATAGTTATTATCTATTTCTTCCATATTTTCCCTCTCTTTTATGCATTTAGTATCTCAAGAACAGGTGATGCTGATTGGGATTTAATGTTAGAATATTTTATTCACTTATGTGGCCTCTACTATTTATGTAATTATTGGGCTTACATATTGTATTAATTTATTACTTTATTTATGGGTTTTGGTAATTAATTGTGTGGCCCATAAATATTATTACTAATATTAAGTTGCATAATGGGCCCTAGGGTTTCATAATTTTGATGGACAATTATGACCCTTAGCTATCTAATAAATAAAATAGTTAGGGTTTGGTCCCAGTTGCCGTCTCAAAAAATTTATACACACCTATACACCCATCATAAGATTGAGAGAGGCAATTGAAGACCTTTACCCTTACGCATAGCGGAAGCTTGATACATAAAAGATGTCTTCTCTAAATTCATATAAGTACTTAATTGTTATGATTAATTTATTTGATTTTATTCTATGCAATAGCACGTTCCGATATAATTATCCAACATCTGGTATCAAAGAGCTTGGTTACGCTATTGTAAAGAATAAATTAATTATGTTGTTATGCCAATAATTTTAATTCCGCCGCTTTATTGGGATAATATGGAACTATTAAATATGTTGACAAACTGTAGGCTGATTATGATTTTCATGTATGATTTTTTCGAAAAGTGACCTGCAACAGTTACTCCTTTTGTCAATTTTTACCGTCATATATGTGGTAAATGCCTTTGAAAATTGTTCCATGCATGCAAATCTAGCTATCATTCATCACTGGGATTGTTTTACTATATGATCAGATCATATATCTTTTGTCCTCATATATTTTTAAAATATTTTATAATTATGTCATGTTCAAAAGATATATTTGTTAAAGTAACTAATGAATCATGTTTCAAAAGATATATAATTTGTAAGACCCCAACTTTTATGAATAAAGATTTAGTTTTCTTTATATATTATTTCGAAACAGTAAGGTGTTGTTTTGATAAATATGAAAGTTATGGGTGAAATGTGCAAATATTTTTAAAATGAGCAAGTGGTTATAAATTATTCTGGTTGTCGGGGAATATTTGTTTGGTCGTAGAATATTCTTGTTGTCGGGGAATATTCGTACGACGGCGCAGCTATTTGTGGGCCCCCACAACGGAATAACTGTCGGATATAGAAAGCGACAGAAATAACTTTTTTACAAGATAACGGCGTAGTTGTTACCGTTAGTACTGTTGAAATACCCGGTAGTTAAAATACAGTGATACACGGTGTTACATATTAGCACACGGTATTGCACAGTATTTCAAATTATTGAGTCTTACGTGAGAAGCCATTACTCAATTATTGTTACAGTAATTACTGTTCAATATTTTATATTATTGACTCAATAATTGCTACGTTGATATTTTATATTATTGACTCAATAATTGTTACATTGATATTTTATTGACTCAATAATTGCTACGTTGCCATTTTATATGATTGATTCAATAATGGCTACAGTTGATATTTTGTAGTATTGATTCAATAATTGTCGTTGCACAGTATTTCACGTTATCAACTCAATAATTCATATTATTTGAATAATATTATTAGATAGCATTATTGACAATGTCTAAGGAAGTTCTGTCTAGGAGGGGTTATTTAATTGCGCGCCAGTAAGGAGAAGTCTTTATCGGAAGGCTCCCTCTTTCCTAGAAACGACCTGGTTGTCAATATTGTAGTTCTGTAATATTATTTGTGAATAATTAATTATTGATTTATATGATAAGGAAATATTTATTTTGTGGATATTAAAGAAGGAATTGGCGCTGATGAGTTTTTATCAATATTTTGGTGTGAGAAATCATCTGTTTATGAATTTCGGATAATTTATGTTTGGAATTTGAAAAAACTTTCTTCTGCAAAGTTGTAGAGAATTAAATTTCCTATGAAAGGACATAGAATTTGTATTTTTCTGACAAAGGGGCTATTTGTTATGAATTATTGAAGTTTCAGAAAATATATATTTTTTTTATGGGCGGGCCCCACTTTTGGTGGAAATTTTTTAGCCGCTAGGCGGCGAAATTTTTGAAAAATATATAATATTTTATTCATTTAGTCTCCTTTGTCATCCTAAGCTTTTCCTATAAATAGGGTGCTTAGGTTAGAATTGAAAATCACACCAGAATCAGAAGTTTTCTCTCTCTATAATATCGAGCGTATTTTTGTGAGTATTTCAATACTTTGAGTATTAGTATTCAGCGCAAGTTTCCTTCGGTATTATATCCGATATTTCAGTCAGAGGTACTATCTTTTTGAGGTAAGGGATGTTATTTTCTTTCGTAAATGATGTTATTCTTCTCAATATCATTATACAGAAAATATTGTCATGGATTTTATGTTGAAATTCTTACTTTTTCCGTCGGGGTTACTATTCACGTATACGGCACTATTCACGGAAAAATTAAATTTTCTTCTATTTGTCCAAATTGCTTGTTAAGGTTACTATCTTTGATTGTATCCAAGTTTTGAGCTCTATTCTTGAATTTTGCTCCATAATTGATTATTACGAGGTATTTTTGAATTGGATATACTAAAATACGAATCCTTAGTTTTGTCTTTTATCTCACTGGATTCGTTTTTTTAAAATATTTTTCATCATTCTCAGTCCTAAAAGGTGATGTAACTGAATATCTTTGGCCTGTAGAGCAAAGATGAATGATTACTTGATGAACATCTTTGGCCTGTAGAGCAAAGATGAATGATTATTTGATGAATATCTTTGGCCTGTAGTGCAAAGATGACAGGTGTTGAGATGAATATGACCACTGATGATACAAATGAATATCTTTGGCCTGTAGTGCAAAGATGAAAATTTGTTTCGAGATGTATATTGATTGATGTTACAGGGATAAAATATTGATGATGAACTTTTAAATCATAGAAGATAGTAGACTTGATTCTCTGCTTAACTCTTCTAATGAATTGTTATTTTCGCTGCGAATATTGATCTAAGATTGGTTGTCTATTATATTTTATCTGATTTATTGAAGACTAACGATAATTTATTTTCCATTATCTTAGTCATAATATTCTTTACTGAGCTAGTTGAGCTCACCCTTTTCATCTGTTGTCCTCTTCAGGAAATGAGAATGTTGCGGGAACTAGTCGGGGGACAGAGTGATTGTCCGAGTTAGAGCAGTAGTAGTCCTCACTATTTCTGATAAATAGTGTGATAATAATTGTAATGAGGACTTAGTTTGAATCTTAATATTTTCTACATATTTGTATTGACACTCACAGTTGTGTGGTCGTATTTTGCACGACCGTATGATATAAAGTTTGTATTTGAATTCTGTACCATGTATTTGGCGACTCAGAATGGGTTGGGTTGAATGGACCTATTCTGGGGGCTTCACATAATTCCTACACATATTTTGTAAGTAACGTATATCTGTCAATTTAACATACGAATTCTGATCAACATGTATTTCGTTTGAAATTTATGTGAATAAAATATTATCAATTCATGTTCATTATTATATATCTTAATTTATGATTTTAGAACATGATATGATATATATTAATTAGGGCTTCTAAGTTGTTACATGTAAATTATAAATAATGACAATTTTCAAACTTGATTATTATGTTGTTTAAAGAAAATTGAGTTTGATCATAATAATTTACATGTATGCGTGACTCTTTTATTATTAAAATTAATAATAAACCCAACGGAGGGTTATTAATTGAAACAATTAAAGATTAAGAAAAAGTCACGTAATGTTACATTTAATAAATGAATATTTTAATTTTACCCAACGGAAAATTAGAATTATAATTTATTAAATGGAATTTTATTGGATAAGTGACATGTTTATTTCGTTTCTGTCCAACGGTGATGCGTGGATAAATGTGTTGTGCATTATTTTATAGGGATGTTATTAGCATATTATTAATTGGACCAACGAAAGATTGATAATTATGCATCAACATCTCATTAAAATCTATTTTTGAGTGTTGTGAATAGATTTTATGTAACTAACTACTTGCCCTACAGTTAGTTTTATTATGATTAATTATTAATTATTGTTGTACATTGTGGATTTCTTTTAGTTTTTTGTAAGCATGCTTATGAGCTTGATTATGTTTCAGCATTGACTCCAACTAGTATTTCTGCTTATGTTGTTCATTTGACTACCACTAGATCTCATAAGAAGAAGATTCATAAAAATGGCAAAGGTTTGAAGAATAAGGATAATCATATTTCTACTAAAATAAATAAGGCAAATAATTCAGGTAACAACTCTGAGGCAGGTCCTAAATGTCACTTCTGTAAGAAGCAAGGACATATTAAGAAAGAATGCCCTAAATTTAGAGAATGGTTTGAAAAGAAAGGTATATCGTCCTTCAATTATGTAACTTATGAATCCTTTCTAATTGATGTTCCTTCTAATACATGGTGGCTTGACACTGGTACTATGGTTCACATTACTAATTTATTGCAAGGATTCTTTTCAAAGAAAACACTCCAAAAGGGGGAAAGAACCATTAAAGTTAGTAATGGAGAGTCTATACAAGTTGAAGCTGTAGGAACTCTCCCTTTAGTTTTGGATAGTGGTTTCACCTTGTATTTATATGATACTCTTTATGTTCGCAGTATGACACGGAATTTAATTTCTGTATCTAAACTTGACGTTGATGGATTTTCGTTTAAGTTTGGGAATAATAAAATAATTATTTATCATTACTCTCATGTTATTGGTTCTGGCTCTTTAGAGGGAAACCTCTATAAGATAAATTTGGATAATGTCTTTGCTGAATCCTTATTAACAATGAATGTGACAGAAAATACCTTTAAAAGTGAAAATAAGAGAAAACTAGATAATGAGAATTCTTCAAAATTATGGCATAAACGCTTAGGCCATATTTCAAAAGACAGAATGCAACGTCTTATAAAGGATGGAATTCTTCATTCACTAGATTTTTCTAATTTTGACTATTGTATTGAATGTATTAAAGGAAAATTTGTGAAAAGTAATAAGAAAGGAGCCACTAGAAGTGGTGCACTGCTTGAGGTGATTCACACTGATATATGTGGACCATTTTCTTCAGGAATTGGGGGACATAAATTTTTCATTACGTTCATTGATGACTATTCTCGTTATACTTATGTCTACCTGATTAATGAAAAATCTGAATCACTAAATATGTTTAAAATTTTCAAGGCTGAAGTTGAAAATCAACTTGACTGAAAAATTAAAGTAGTGAGATCAGATAGAGGCGGAGAGTATTATGGTAAACACTCCGATACAGGTCATAGTCCTGGCCCATTTGCCTTATTTTGTCAAGAAAATGGAATTGTCACTCAGTATACAATGCTTGGTACACCGCAGCAGAATGGTGTAGCTGAGAGGCGAAATCGTACCCTTATGGATATGGTACGTAGTATGTTATGTAATTTCAACTTACCGATATTTTTGTGGACTGAGGCATTAAAGACAGCTGTTCATATTTTAAACCGGGTTCCTAGCAAATCTGTTCCTAACACTCCTTATGAAATTTGGACAGGTAAGAAACCTAGTTTAAAATACTTACGGGTGTGGGGCTGTCCAGCTGAGGCTAAGATTTTTAATCCACAAATAAAGAAACTTAACTCTAAAACCATTAGTTGCCATTTTATTGGATATCCTGATAGATCTAAGGGTTTTCGATTTTACTGTCCCTCTCATACCACTAGAATTGTTGAGACTAGGCATGCAGAGTTTTTAGAGACTGGTAATTTAAGTGGGAGTGGTGAGCCTAGAAAAATTGATCTTGAAGAAAACAGGTTTTATGTTCCTAATCCTGTAATTCAAGAGGGTGAGGCACAACCACCTCTTATTGAGGCGAATGATGCCACTGAGATAGCTGGGCCACCACCTAATGTTGAACCCCACATTATTGAAAATGATATTCCTGAAATTGTGCAACCTTTACGTAGGTCCGAAAGACCTAGAAAGCCTGTTAATTTTGATGATTTTATAACCTATCTTAATGAAATTGACTATGATTCAAGTAAGATTAATGATCCTATCTCCTATAAAGAAGCCATTACGAGTGCTCAATCAACTCAATGGCTTGAAGCCATAAATGATGAGTTGAAATCAATGGAGCTTAATAACGTTTGGGATCTTGAAGAATTACCAAAAGGTATTAAACCTGTTGGTTGCAAGTGGGTCTATAAGACCAAATTAGATCCTAAAGGAAACGTTGAAAGGTATAAAGCTCGATTGGTTGCTAAGGGTTTCACTCAAAAGGAAGGTGTGGATTATAATGAAACTTTCTCTCCAGTATCCACGAAAGATTCATTTAGAATAGTCATGGTTTTAGTAGCTCATTATGATTTAGAGCTACATCAGATGGATGTTAAAACTGCATTCCTTAATGGTAACTTGCATGAGAATGTCTATATGGCACAACCAGAAGGTTTTTTGGTTAAAGACAAGGAACATATGGTATGTAGACTTAAGAAGTCCATATATGGGTTAAAACAGGCTTCTTGACAATGGTATCTTAAGTTTCACAAGGTGATGAGTACTTTTGATTTTAAGAAAAATATAGTGGATCAATGCATATACTTGAAGGTCAGTGGGAGTAAATTTGTTATTCTTGTTTTGTATGTTGATATACTACTTGCAAGTAATAACTTAGACATGTTGCATGAGACCAAACGTTTCCTTTCTAGAAATTTTGATATGAAGGATCTCGGTGAAGCCTCTTATGTTATAGGTATTGAAATTCATCGAGATAGGTCTCGCGGGATATTAGGATTGTCCCAAAGAGCTTATATTGACAAAGTTCTTAACAAATACAACATGCAAAATTGCTCCCCTACTGTCGCCCCTGTTGTTAAGGGTGACAAATTTGGCTCATATCAATGCCCTAAGAATGAACTTGAACGTGATCAAATGAATCTTATTCCTTATGCTTCTATGGTTGGGAGTCTTATGTACGCTCAAGTTTGTACACGGCCAGATATAGCGTATGTAACTGGCATTCTTGGACGTTACCAGTCAAATCCAGGTTTGGATCACTGGAAAGCAGCCAAAAAGGTTTTACACTACTTACAGGGCACTAAGAATTTTGTGCTTACATTCAGAAAATCAGATAACCTTGAAGTTGTTGGTTATTCTGATTCTGATTTTGCTAAGTGTAAAGACGAAAAGAAATCTACATCAGGGTACATCTTGATGCTTTCAGGAGGCCCTATTTCGTGGAAAAGTCATAAGCAGGAGTTAACTACCACTTCCACGATGATGGCAGAATATGTGGCTTGTTATCATGCTACTTGTCACGCCGTATTATTGAGGAATCTTATTTCAGGACTTAAAGTTATAGATTCCATTTCAAGGTCATTGAAAGTATTTTGTGATAATGATTCTGCTATTAGTTTTTCTAACAGCACCAGTTCGAGTGGTGCTGGACTATACCTCGACTACTAAGTACTTATTTGTCAGGGAAAGAGTTGAATATCAAAGCGTTGTCATCAAGTATATTAGTACGCATGATATGTTAGCGGATCCACTTACGAAAGGTTTACCACCAAAGCTCTTTTTAGAGCATATTGTCGGCATGGGTTTAACCGGTAGTCTTAATTAATGAGTTATTTTAATGTAAGACAACAATTTTGAACTCGTTGTTTTGAACTTCACATTATGTTTATGGTTTGTTATTCTCTTTATTTTGCACACTTGAGAATTTATGAGCAAACGGAACGATTATGTTAATTTTGGACCATATGAATGAGTTTAATCTATTACCACTTATGTAAACTCTATTCATACCTGTTATGCTTAATGTTAATTTTTGTTCTAATAAAAGTACTAATTGTGTAACTAATAGGGCTCTTGTGTTAATAGTGACACAACGATTGTATTAATTCGTATTGGTATTTTTATTTGAACAGGGTGTAGATATTAAATTAATACTTGGCCAAATTAATGATTGTAAGCATTATGTTTTATATATAAATAGTATTTCGGCCAAGTGGGAGAATGTTAGAATATTTTATTCACTTATGTGGCCTCTACTATTTATGTAATTATTGGGCTTACATATTGTATTAATTTATTACTTTATTTATGGGTTTTGGTAATTAATTGTGTGGCCCATAAATATTATTACTAATATTAAGTTGCATAATGGGCCCTAGGGTTTCATAATTTTGATGGACGATTATGACCCTTAGCTATCTAATAAATAAAACAGTTAGGGTTTGGTCCCAGTTGCCGTCTCAAGAAATTTATACACACCTATACACCCATCATAAGATTGAGAGAGGCAATTGAAGACTTTTACCCTTACGCGCAGCAGAAGCTTGATACATACAAGATGTCTTCTCTCAATTCATATAAGTACTTAATTTTTATGATTAATTTATTTAATTTTATTCTATGCAATAGCACGTTCCGATATAATTATCCAACATTTAAAGCATAGCTCCCTTTTCTCCTTCCTGAATTCTCTGTGATTTGTTTTTTCAAAGATTTTTTCACCATCTCATTTGGCTTTCATAATAAATGTTTCGCTGCGTATAAATTTTTTCTCATTATTTCTTTAAGGTGATAATGATGTTTTTCTATTTTCTATATTCCTTTGTTCCATTTTGTTTTCAATTTGCATTATGATAGTTTTATGATTTTTCCTCTCTTTATTTTTTTCTCATAATTGTTATTTCATTCCCAACTCTAAATTTGCATTAGTCACGCTTCACTTATGTATCAATTTCCCACGGCCCCCTAGAAATTTCCCACATTAGGGAGCTTAGAAATTTCCCACGGGCCCCTTGTGTGACTGCGTGTGCTTCTTAGATAGCTTAGGCTTCTATGCTGGGCCCACTCTTTGTCACCTTAGGAAAATTTACTTATCGGCTGTGTTTCTGGGCCCTATGATGGACCTTTAGATAGAATAGGAGAGTGCTTTGAATTAAGCCCAATCTGTGGGTTTTGTCAGACAATAAGATAAAATTTTGTTTGGACTCGTTAGGTTTGGCCCATTACCTTGAGTGAGACCTAACGTGTACACCTTTACCTTTTGTCATGAAGATGTGATCTTATCCACCAATGGGTCTTTGTTCTAAGCACAATCCAGAAACCTTGAATCACGGGAACTTTCCTTTTTTGGTTGACAACCTATGTTGTATGTGGGTTCATTTCATAATTGATTTTTGTTTTTGAATAAAGAAGTGCGCTCCTTGTTAGTGTAACATATGTGTCTTTCTCGGTTGATGGAAAGTAGAAATGCATATATCGCTTTATAATGTTATTGTTATGTTGATGCTATATTAAAGAATCTAATCTAATTTGCTTAAACTAATATTCTTTATAATTGTCTTCCTCTTTCTGTGTAAACGAACTTCAAGTCTTAATTGTTTACTCAACAGGAAGCGTCACAGCCTAGGTTTGGGCCGCCTCCGATGTCAATCTGCAGTAATAGTTTTCGGAAGCAGCCTATCTAGTTTTCCGAGGTGGGTTCTATTCACCTATAGCTATTTACCTGCTTCTTTCTAGGCTATGGTTTACCTCTATCATGCAAATGCCCAACACTTTTTTGCTTTCTAAGATCATCCTGTATGAAAGATGTATGACTGGATAATGAAAGACTTGCATGGTATGCAATCTGAACGTCCACAGAGTACAAAAGGTAAGACCTAATAAGAGAAATGAGCTTAGCACAACACGATATGGGATAGAAAGCAAATCCTAAAAGGAAAAACCCATCACTAAACAGAATAGAAGAAATGGGTTCAGGCCAAGTGACAGAACTCTCTATGAGTTGGGCAACATAAAAGATCCTATTCTAAAATGGATGTAGGCTTAACTAAAGCCCAATGCTGGTTGAACTCTATGGAATCTAAGCCTCCCTCTTATAGCGTTACAAAGAATTTTGAGCCTAATGCAAGGCCCCATCTAAATTCAGCTTAGGGCTTTTTGAGAGATTGACTGATGGACCTAAGCTAAACTTATAAGATTGAACCTAAACCAAAGCCTATAGACTGAATTAGGAGGGCGGAGGTTTAATCCAAGAATAGGAAAGCAAAGCCCTAGACTACAAGTGAATAAATTGGGAAGAAAAAAACCCTTAACCCAACATAAGGTGAAGCCTTAACCCGACACAAAAATTTATTTACTACATTGATAGCAAAAAATTGCACTAGTATCATCATCAAAATTGATCCTTTTATGTTCAAAAATAGTAAAAGACCCAGAGAATAACCCTATCCCAGCTCACCAAATACCACTGAACCTACTTTAATTACAAGATGCAAATCCTAATGTGTCCGTATGCGATGCAAGTGTGTTTTTTGACATTTCTCACATTTTTGTTTACATATAAAAACTATGCAGTGACTTTTAGTTTATTTTAGAACCTTAATAGAAACATAATAAACTTTTTATATATTATATCCTTTCCCTCTAAGTTTATTTGTCTTAGTTTTATTTTTATTTTGGTTTGTTATTCTCTTTTCTTTTTAATACTCCCTATGTCCCAGGATAAGAGTCTTCCATTCACTTTTGTAGTTAAATTGATCATTTTTAAAATTAATAATTTAACTTATATATTTAGATTTTTTTAAAAGTAAATATAGAGATATGTACTAAATTGTATGTAGTTTGTAATGTTTATAAGTTTTTTACATATATATAAAAAAGTAATAAGATATATTAATTTGAAAAATGGTCAATTTGACAACAAAAGTCAAAGGAGGACTTTTATCTTGGGACGGAGGGACTACTATTTTTGACCTTATTTTTTCAATACTATTATAATTTAATTTTAAAAAAAATTATTGAAAACAACATGACATACATTAAAAAAAATACTATAATCATACTCTTTTTTCTCCATCTCTTTTCTTTATTTTATTGTTCCAAGAAAGAGTTATGAGATTAAATAAAAAAAGAAGAAGATGATAATAGAGTAGTTAAGATGGATAATTTGTTTAATGTTATATAATTATTTCTTTATATATTAAGGGACGGAAGTAGTATAATAAGCGAAAGAGAATTTAAGAATTAGGGCAAATGACTCAAATCCCCTAAAACCCCAAGTTGAGAGCAATTAAAAAGGAACTGAAAAATAAAAGTAAATTACCTACAATTGATTCAACTTGTACTCCTTGTGGAATTTGCTCCAGAGAATAAAGATTTGAGAACAATTGCATATAAATGAAAAAAAGCTGCATATTTTTTTAAATAATTTAGAATGGCAATATAATGAATATGGGAGGATACATATATAATATAAATAAAAAGAAATTGAGCGAGGCCATGCCTCCCTGGTCATGTTGTAGTTCCGCCTCTAACCGAGGGAACAATAAATATACACAGTCAAACAAAAAAATGGTACCTAATACTGTGTTTGTAATTTTTTTTGAGAAGGAAAAATAGTTAAAATTCTTTTAAATCTCATGTTTGAGAGTTTTTTTTAGGGAGGAAATGAATGAATTTGGAGGTAAAGTTAATTTTATTTTTGATTCAAAAATTTCTCCACAAAAGTGGGAGGATTTGGAGGGATAGGAATGTTAGATATTTTATATTAAGCTTAAATATGTTTCATTACCCTAAACTATCTGACTATATTCTACTTTGATGTTCACCTTTAAATTTTTTCAATTAAATGATTGAACTATTGATTTTTGTCAATTTGATCCAATTATGACTGTCACGTCAGAAATTGCTGACGTGGCTATTTCGGTGGGGCATAAAGCAACTGATGTGTCAATAAAAAATATTTTTTTATTTTGGGATTAACATTATTGATACATTGAAGTGTAAAATAGTCACACAAATAGTTTGGTATATGTTTCCTTTTATGTTCTTTTTTTTCCTCTCTCGTATCGCCATTGTCTGAGATTTTTCTTTTCTTTTCTTTTCTTTTTTTCCCTCTCTTATCGCCATTTTCAAACCCTAATCTCTCAATTTTTTCCTTTCTCTAAAGAATTCAATTGGAATGGTGGAAATCTTGAGTTATTGGTTAATGATATCCCCCTTCCCTTCAAGGTGGATCTCGATTTCTTCTGTTTTCTCCTTCAGATCTTGTAAGGAAGGCTGGTACTACCGCTGCATCGACTGTCGACCCCTGAGTTTTCTAAGCCCAATTGTTCCAATCGGCTACAGAAGTTTGTTCTCTTTATCCCATTTTAAAGCAAACAAACAAACCTTTAAATTTTCGATCACTTCTTTTTCACATTTTTGGATCTCTTTTTTTCAAAGAAATTGATTTTGTTAAAGATGTTGCTTTCCAAGTAGAAGAAGAATCATGTTCTGTTATTGCTTAATCTTTTCATGTTCAGTTTATTGATGGTAGTGATTTTGGCTGCTGTTCGGACCATAAATTTTGAGTCCTCTGTTGTCCGAGTGTTTCTAGATCTGTGATTCATGCTTACTTGTTGTTTATTGTACATGCTCAGATCTAGTTTATTGTCTGTTTGTACTGATTTTTCAGTCTGATTTATGGGGTTTATTGTTTATCTATTTTATTATTCAGAGTCGGATGTTTGTGATGGTTCTGTTATGTCCGTCACTGGTCATTTCGTGTTATTAGATCTTGGTTAGATTTGGGGATTTATTGTTGTTTAAATGTTTATTTTGACTAATTTGGTGCTTCATTTTGTTGTGTTTGATATGTTGTAGTTTCATTTTGGTGACTACATCTAGGTTTGTTTGTCCATATTTATCTAGATTTGTTTCTAATTCCATTCCTCTCTCGATCTGCTCGGATAATGGATGTTTAGAGGTTTCTCTGTGCACCGGGTTTCATGGGGTTTACTGGTTTCTGGCAATTACCTCGGAACGCTGCTGATTGAATCTACCTGGGATTCACGCCTATAACCATTTTACCCTTCAATGTATCAATAATGTTTAATCCCAAAATAAAAAATAAAAAAAATGGACACATCAACTGCTTTGTTCCCCATCGAAATAGCCATGTCAGTATTGACACATCAGCTGCTTTGCATACCTTCTTCAAATTGAGAATCATCATAATTGAACAATTCTTATTGAATTATAGATATCCTCCTTAGACCTTATCACTCCACGATTGTTGACAAAACTACAAATGTAGTCTTTTTCATCTGACACCTAAACAGGTGTTTTCAGAAAGCTTGTAGTCCTTCCTTAGTTTCTTCAATATACACTAAGGATAAATGTATAATCATTGGGACTATCAATTTGTCAACGGCTATAAGCCTTTCTTCATTTGTTGTTCTTCCTCCCTTCATCAGAACTACAAACTTTAAAGCTGACTGGATGAACACTACGATTGTGGTCATTGTGCCATAATCGTCGTGTGTTGGCTTGCACAAGGCTGGACTCAGTCTAGATCGTAGAGAACATTACGATTTCTCTTAAGCTCCTGACAGACTGCACTTGTGGAGTTCTGTTTTTATGATGCATTTTTCATGATCAATGCTTGATGATCCTCTGATGTGAACTTCTTTGATGTACCCTCTGAGTTGATATACTTTGTATGAATAAGCATAGGAGATCTCCTTCATCTTGTCATGAATATCTCACTTCCATATGAAGATCAGCAACCATGTAAACTCAGCAAGTCTTCTAGAATAGGCATAGGATGATTTTGTCAAGCACATTGCTGAAATGTCTTGAGCCTCCAGCTGGTTGAATCTTCGTGACTGAGGTCATCTGTTTCAGTATTTCTTAGTGTGGTCAGATAGACCAAGTACCTGCAGGTTAGATAAATTTCTATTCTTGGTACCCATGGTTAAATGGGTCCTGTTAGGTTAGTTTTCTCAAAATCCCTATTCCTCATATTATAAGATTTATATCATGTTAGCATCAGTAATCATATTCATGCATGTAACAGATTTACATATGATATTTATAATGCATGACTGTGAGTGTGTATATGATTAAGCATTTTTAACATAACACTCTTTTTCTTTGATTGTTTCACCCTTTGCTTTGTTATGTTCACAGATTTTGAATGTTCACAGAGTAGAAATCAACTCTATTATTTATTTGTATCTAATTGATTCATGGAGATGATCAGTTTCTAAGAATCTTCAAGATACTCCTCTAGAGCTGATCATACTCTACGTTTTATCAAAAACATAGAACACAGGTTTGTATATATTTACATACATACCAACCCCTCAGCAAGAGTTAATCCACTTAAGTTAAATTAGATTAAGATTAACTTATGACTTATTTCAGACTTATTTCAAGGTGTTATCTTCAACCTAAAACATGGGTGGAGAGAAAGTTTGTTGACAATTAAGCTTCCAACCTTAATGTACTTTCTCTCTTCCCTTTTTAGGAAGAGTATGGTCTCTTGATAGAACACTGTTGTAGTACATAAGGTGATGTAGCATGATGTACATATTTATATTTATGAGGAACCGTACCTTTACAATGTTAGTTTCTTGACAGTCATTTTTCTTGATATGCTGAATGTTAGGCATTGATGTGCATATCTTTGCATTTAATACTGACAGCCTGTTGCTCC
This sequence comes from Panax stipuleanatus, assembly GCA_020205555.1. Classification (NCBI taxonomy): domain Eukaryota; kingdom Viridiplantae; phylum Streptophyta; class Magnoliopsida; order Apiales; family Araliaceae; genus Panax; species Panax stipuleanatus. The sequence continues at coordinate 131,013,129 of CM035122.1, read as the reverse complement.
ATTTGACCTTCGATCAATCATATAGTCTTGGAGGTATAAGCTAGGAAAGTCTTGACAGCTTTAACTATGTGATAACCTTGAACCTCAAGGTTCACATTCAACTGCTGGTTAGCCAAAAAATATATTGGAGAAATTCTTCTTTCTCCTCTGGATAAGCATTTCTTAGTAAGTATAGGCCTTTCATCTTTCAGAATGATGGATGCTCGATTCTTTGCTGTTGATGCCTCTTGACTTCCCATCCCTGATCTGCAGACTACAAGATTGACTGTGGACAAGGATTTGTCTTGTTGCTATAGCATTTAAGAACATGGACCAATCTGAGCAGCTTCAGATGTATATACACATTACCTGTACACATAATTTCCAACGTGTAAGCTCATCTGCATTTACAAGTGACTTACTACTAAACTAAGTTTAGAACAATGTTTGTGCCTAAGATCAGACTCAAAGAGATTAGCTTTAGGGTATAGCATAAGAACCTGCTCTGATATCAATTGTTGGTTCCCAGTAGGCACACAATAGATCTAGAAGGGGGGTTGAATAGATCCTTTTTCATTTCAAATACTTTTCCAGTTTATTTTGTATTGCTAATGAATTAGCATATGACAAATATAAGAATCTTTTCAAGCACAGTGGAATAAGTTAAAGATCTCTTTCATTGATATATTCATAAACATTATTACACATTATTCGTGAACTCAGTTTAGTTATAAGTAGTTATTACATACATGACAGTTATAGCAGTTAAGTACATAATGTAAATGACTGAATGTAAAAGACACAAGGGATTTTAAGTGGTTCAGAGACTCAAGCTCCTAATCCACTCTTCTGCTTCACTAGCAGGAATTTCACTAAAGAAAGAACAGCACCTCGAATCACTAAGATTCTTTCAAGGCCAGCAGCCTTGGAACTTTAGTTCTCTACGAACTCTTCAAGCCCAGCAGGCTTGGAACTCTAGTTCACTAAGAACTCTTCAAGGCCAGCATCCTTGGAACTCAATTTAGTCCCTCCGGACAAAGACCCCTCAGGCCCTGACTACTTGTTGTTGTTGTAGTTGTTGTTGGTGCTTTGCTGCTAAGATGTCTTGAAACTTGATCATCTCTTGGTACTTAGCAACTTGGCATGGTCCTCTTTGCATTCTGCGTCGAGTCTGGACCACCTCTGAATAGACTGCTAAGATGTTCATTGAAGCATAACATCTTGAGTACTTAGCAGTCTTCTTCTCTGGTGCAGCTGATCTTCTTTCTGTTCTGCTCATCTTCATCTGATCTCAGCTGTACCATCACCACTCGGGTCTGCTAAGGCTTGTCATTGCTGGTAACTTCTTCTGGTCCTTAGCATTCCCTGAACCCTTCTTGAATGATATGCAGCCATGGTTCTGCACTTGTTCTCCTTCAGCTTTTGGTTCTTCATGGTGATTCGTAGAGTGACTCTTCTGATCTTCTTTTTGCTCTGTCACTTTTCTGAATGCTATTTTCTTGGCCTTCTCGGCTCTCAGCTTAGCTGCCATTTTCAACGGCATCCTCATTGTTGTTGAGTAAAGCCTTAGTCTATTAAAGTTCTTCTTCAAATCTGCTTCACTTCTACTTTCGTAGTCTCACTGTCACTGAGATATGTTCTTTTCAACTCTGTAGAACTCGTAGAGTCAACAACATAGCATTCCAACAACTCAATAATTCTGCAACTCAGCAACACTTTCATCTTTAAAGCTTCAGCTGTTAAATACCCTTCCATGATCTTCACGTTGGAAAATAGCCGTTGGAAGCTATTTGAATTGCTTCTCAGATCTCGAGTTATTTGGTGCAGACTGCCGATTTGACGTGACGGCTCCTTTTTGACTTTTCTGACACAGCAGTCTGCTACTTCACCTACCACTTCAGAGATGTCACTTTTTCGTGTCAGGCTGGTAGTCACCTTTATTTCTCTTTTCTGATTCCTTGATTTAAATCCGCATGAGTTGTCCTTCTGCATCGATGCTCTCAATTAGCAACAGTTCGAATGTCAGACTTCATATTGAACCGTTGCCAATGCTTCAATATTCAGATGCTCGAACTCTACGATTCTGATGCAGATGACTTTGAATCTTGATCGTAGTTTGTCTGTTAAATGTTGCTCGTTGACTGGTTGAGACAACACTACGATTATGAAGGAGTTCTTTGGATTTGCAATGTAGAACCTTTCTTCCTTCACTTGTGTAGTGCTTCAATACTTCTGCTTGCCTTGACTTGTATTAGGGACTGATAACTTGACTTAATACTCTGGCCCTTCTGAATTGCAAGACTTATCAGATTTGTGGCATGCCCAGCTCTCTTTTTATCCTTGTGATCTCCCGTTCACCTATCATCAATGGTCTGACCCATGCTTAATCACTTCTGTCTGTTCTTCATAGATTGGCCAGTATCTCTGTGCAAGTTTCACCAGTTCCAGCTCTTCATCTTGCAAGCACTACGATCCTGGTCACACCCAAGATTATTGTCTTCGGTTTATCTTGACAGATACTGCACTTGTTGACTTCCTTTAGTTAGTCGCTTTATCTGAAGTCTTCTTAGGATTTGCTTATGGAAGACTTCTCCTGAATGGCTTCACTTCTCAATCAAAACACTGATTGAGTTGGTGCTTAAATTTTCTGATTGCATGCAGGCCATTCGGTGAGTGCTCTCTGGCTTCCTTCAAGTAGATTGTATCTTTACAGCTCTAACCAGAGGCTTTATTCTTTCGATATTCTGGGAGTGCTCATCTGTTAAAAATCGTGTTGACACTACGATTCTTCATTAGTTTTGTGAGCATTTCGTTGAGGCCTTAGTTCTGCAGACTACGATCTTGCTTTGGTTCTGCAGACACTTCGACTCCGAGATCAGATCAACTGACAGATTACGATTTTTACCTTAACACTTGCTGTCCTTGTTTGATATGGCTCGACTACGATCTCTGCCTCTGATATGATCAGTAGACTCCACTACTTCAAGTGTGGTCTACGATTCTTGACTTAGCTTTGGCAGGCGCTCGGTCGGCTCTTAGACAGGCTGTCTCTACGATTCTGAACATGACTTCCTCAGCGGACTACGGTTCTAAGAAAGTTCTTTTAAACACACTACGATCCTGCCTCGTCTCTCCTGGCAGACTACAAACTCCGAGATCTACTATTCTTGCAGACTACAATTCCGCTTTGATAGTTCTCGAGTCTTCCTTGTCTCTCCTGGCAGACTACGAAGGCTGGTGCAGTGCTCGACGATCAGGCATGCCTATCTATTACATTGTATAAGATCAACCTAACAAGCTTTATCTTTCTATTTTTAGTCCTTGTACATCATTTCTTTTTAAGGACTTCACAAAGCTATTTTGTTTATGTAGGATCAACCTAACATATTTGATCAATTCATTCTAAGTCCTTGTACATATATTTCTATTATCTATCAAAGGACTTTACAGCTTTCATCAATGCAGACATACTTGCATATTCATTTATTAATATCATAATCAAATCTTATATAAATAGGAATACCATTCTCATGAATATTCCTAACAAAATATATTTAAGCCTTTATATTACTTAAAGTAACCATTTAAAATAAATCATGTTATTTATTACATTTATATGTAAGGGTAATATAATAATAATGTATTTTAAAAATAAAAATATTTTTCCTTCCTTCCTTCTAAAAAAATATAATTAAAATCTTGTTCATCTCCTTCCTTTATAAAACTCACAATCACAAAAATGACAAGGAAAAATTATAATTTATTCTCATCCCTTCCTCTTATATACTTTTCCTTCTCATCCCATCTCCAAACTCACAAACGCAGCATAAGGATCTTTTCCCGAGGATGGACACAGTTCGATTCTGGTACTACTCATATGGTTTGTTTGCTCAGAATGAACCATCTCATTCGAGAAAACAATCTCTGACTCTAGCATCCAACTTCAATCATTAATATAACCCTCGACGTAGGTCGGGGTATCCCTAGTTGGTAGTGTGAGCTTTCAAATTTGTGAGTTATGTGAAGTAAAAGAGTAAGAATGAAGAAATTGATATATAATTAGTTAAAGAGCCCACAAAAATAAATATAGTAAATTAATTACTCATATATTATCTTATACATATAATTAGAACAATAAATTAATATGGATGTAAAAATTACACACAACGGTTTACATAATATATATTCTTATATGGACATTATTCTATCAACCATGATCTTAGCCATTAGTTGTAATAATGAAGAACGGAGATTAGAAGAATTTTTTTCCCAGCCGCTACACCTTGTAGCGGCCCTTCTAACCCAATTTGAATCTGTCACTACACCTTGTAGCGGCCAGGGAGAATAAAAATAGCGTTCATGCTTTTAATTAAGGGCAAGGGAAAAAGCCAACTAAAGCAATGCTATTTTGCTTAATGCTAATATTAATATTAATATTAGCATTAATATTATTAATATTAATATTAGCATTATTAATATTAGAATTAATATTAATATTAAGTCCGATATTAATATTAACATTATTAATATTAGTATTAAGTCTACTTTCCCACAATTAGATAATCTGAGAACTACCTACGAAAAAGGAGGATATATATATATAGTTGTTGGAAAGTAGACTTAATATCCTCCTCCTTTTTGTAGGTTGTCAGATATATCTAGTTGTTGAAAAAAAATAGACTTAATATTAATATTAATATTAATATTAAAATCGGACTTAATATTAATAATACTAATATTAATATTGGACTTAATATTAATATTAATTCTAATATTAATAATGCTAATATTAATTTTGGACTTAATTCTAATATTAATAATGCTAATATTAATATTAATATTAAATTTAATACTAATATTAGTATTAATATTAATAATATTAATGTTAATATTAATATTAATATTAGCATTAAGCAAAATAGTCTTGTTTTAGTTGACTTTTTTCCCTACTTTTAATTAAAAGCATTAAGGCTATTTTTTTCCTCCCTTGCCCCTACAAGGTGTAGGGGCAGATGCAAAGTGGGCTAGATGGTCGCTACAAGGTGTAGCGGCTGGGGAAAAAGTACTTCTAATCTCTATCTTCATTAATCATTATCATAATCAATAACTAAAATAATGATTGTTAGTATCTGTGACAACCGATTACTACGGATGAAAACCTATATATATATATATATATATATATATATATATATATAAACTTATCTTATCATATTTTGCACAGGTTATGAAACTTATACCGAGATGAAGTAAAAGAGTACTGGGTAAACCATGATTAGAGCCACTTAACCGTGGGGTACATCGCATCATTGTGTTTTCTAATTTATTCTCATTTACGTCCACATATATATATATATATATATATATATATATTCTCAAAGTCTCCATCATTATTTTTCACGTCTTCGTTATCATACGCATGAGACACACCGAAAGGATAAACTTCCAATGCAGATTCAGTAGTGTTATTATGACAGATTTGCCCTTCTTTCACGTCTCAATTAGTTATCCATGTACTAGGTATATTATAGCTACCAAGCGGAAGAGTCGAAAGTAAACTAATTTTAAAAATAATGCCAAAAATAAAATTTAATGAATGATAAAAGAAAATGTTTTTCATTAGAATTTTCTAACTTCCAAACATATCATAAGAGTATATAGAAACGTAAAAAAAGACGTGGAGAGAAAACAAAAAATAAATAATGAAAGAAGGAAAGAAAGAGAAATGGGACATGAAAAAAGGATAAAAAAAAGAATATTAAATAACTATTTTGTATTTAATATCATATTGGCAAGTTAAATAAGAAACATAATTAGGAGCCTATATATTAGACTTGATTACCCCCTCCCAAATTCAGAATCTTATATATTATTTGAATCTCAACTCAAATAATAATTAATACTCTCTCTAATCCACAATAAGTTGTCTTATTTTGACATTTTGAAATCTATTTGTATAATTTTAAAACTCGAAATAGATTTTAATTCAACTAAATTCAATTAATATAATCTTGAACATTAGTCAATAATGTTTTAGCCTGATGATTACCGCTGAGATCGACCTGTATATATCATTAAGGTTCATGTTCAATTCTTGTTGTTTTCTTAAAAAAATATTGAGAGATTATGACATTGTTGAGATTATTATGTAATTCATCTTACTTGAACTCGTATCCCTTCGAAGTGGAGGTATTAAAAATATTCTTAAACACTGTAAATTATTTAAAAACTACTATTAATTAAAAAATTATAACTTTTTTCCCAAAATTTTAATGAATCATCAGTGTTAAACTTTAACATTTTACAAATTGCCTTTAAAAGGTGAAATAAAAATTAAACTCATTTTATAAAATTATTACAGTTTAATTAGCCACCTTCCACTAAGGGCCCAAGGGTACATAGATTTAATTAGTTATCCATATACTTTATCAGGTACATTCGCAAATATGGACAAAACATAAGGGCAAAAGTAGAAATTCTCCTAGTATAATAATTGATGGATTATATTTTATATTTTTTAAAAAAAGCCCAAAGACAACTTAAAAACTTGTACACCACTAGTGTTGTTTTCGCCAATGCTTAGATCTCCCATTCATGGCAGCTTGCGCTACCTTCTTCAATCCCCGAGCTAATTCAGTCGAGCCCAGGGTCCGACCCACGTCGACCCACGACCCTCCCGGCGGATGCCGAAAGCTTGATGGCATGGCCATGTGGCTCATCCACGGTGTTGCAACTGCGTTTTTTGCCTCCTTGGATCGATGTTCTTGCATCCGAATTTCCACAGAGGATTATGATGTTGATGATGCCGGTGACTTGCCGCTGATCTCCAACGACTGCAACTTCCGGCATGATGGCGGCGGCGCCACCGGTGGCAGCCGGAGGAGGACTGGGAAAGGAAAGAAAGGAGTTGCCTTTGTTTCTTGAAGAAATAATATCTATAAACTGGAAAGTTGTGTTCCTTTTGGTAAGTTGAAAAATGGGGTTCTTTGGGTTGATGATAACTTGGTTGTTTTGGAAGAGTGGAAATGGAAATATATTATAATTATGTTTGATGGCTTTTTGCAAATATGTGATAAATTTAATTTGGAGTCCAATATGTTTTTCCAAGATTATGAATATAAATAAATATGATGCATTTGATAATTATATTGTAAGAATTTTAACTTTATCAGAATTATTAATTTGATAATAAGCTTGAACCTTAAATTTAATACTATCTCCGTCTCACAATAAGTGCTTTTTTAGGCTTAACATTTTTTTGCAAAATAAGTGATGTGTTAGAATTCCGATACAATTTTTACAATATTTTTTCATATGTGCCCTTATGCAATCAATGGTATTTATTGCGTATTTATTGAGAAGTTGAAAGGTTGAAGAAAGAGAAAGATAAAGAGAGACCAAAAGGCAATAAAAAAAATCTCAAACAAAACAAAGAAAGTATATTAAGGGTATTTTTGTCATTTTAGCTTGTGTATTTGTATGTGTGATTTAAGCTAAAAAAGCACTTATTATGGGACGAAGGTAGTACTAATTAGATCTTTGAAAAATTATGCCCAAAGCTTAAGAATATGCCTAAAAGACAAGGTCGGAACAAGACCTTTTGCGTAAAGAGTCATGCTACTATCACATAAAACAATTACATAACGCTCAGCATGCTGCTGACATAGGCAGTATGTGATTTGTTGTTGCCATGATTCACTTAACTCAATAACAAATCACATATTGTCCCTACTTGTTTTATGTGATAATAGCATTATTCTTGCGTAAAATACTCAGACCGGCATTATTCTCTATTGGCATTTTTGATGTCTTTTACTGGATTTTGCTGTTGACTTGGTGTACTTATGCATGTGTGATGTTAAAAACAATACTCCTATAAAAAAACATATAATAACAAATTTTGAATTTTTTAAAATTATAGTTTAAGATATCTAATTTTAAATTCAAAAATTTTAAAATATTCATAATTATTTTCATTAAAACTAAAATAATTCACCTAATTTTAAACGAAGAATTCTATATACACAAAAAAATTGTGCATCAATAGTAGGACCTATGAATTGCATATTTGCATACCAATAAAAATATATAAAACATCGAACGGTAGGTTGTTGCTTTCACTCTCTTTTTATACTGTTTGTACACAATTAGGGCCGTTCCTGATATTTTGGTGGCCCAAGACGGAAAAAAAAACGAGACCATTTTTGAAATATTGTCTTCACCAAAAAAAAAATTACAAGTTGTATCTATAAAAGTGTCTTTCCGGAGTTTAAAACACAATAGTTTGGGTTTCAACACTATATTAGAGTTGGCCCAGTTGAGTCCTTAAAATTTTATTGAGCTTTGAAAATTATTTTTATATACCTATATCATTATATATATATATATATATATATACTATATATAAAAAAAATTGGGGCCCCTGATCGAGAACCCAGGACGATCAACCCTCCCGTCCGTGATCAGAAATAACACTACACAATTTTTTCAGTATAATTCATATTCATAACATTACTCATTTTAAATATAAAAATATCTCAAATTAGGCTTTTATGTTTTTAATTAAAGAGTACTATATAGTAGGTAATCAATTTCTTATTGTCGTTTTCTCGATATCAAGTTGGTAATAACCTACTTCTAATTCACATCGCACTTTACCAAACCTTTTATTTTAAAAATTAAGTTGGAGAAAGTAAACGGGCACTAAAGATCGAGGCACTTTAATTATTTAGGTGAAAAAATATTACTTTTTCCATCATTATATATGTGCATGTGATAGATAGCATGTTCATTATATTTGCCTCATTGGCCTACTTTTTCTTTTGCTGTCGCTTACCTTTTTCTTATTTTTCCTCCCTAAAAGATGATCAACAGCAAGGAATCCAATGTAGTAGCTTATTCAATTAAATATCAATATTTTTATAGTTACTGTATTATCACATTTATTTCATAAACTGAATTTAAAATAACTTAAAACATATCTCTAATTAAATTCAAAATTCTTATTCTAGGAATGTACATATTTATCACAATGATATGATGGTAGTGTTATATATATATATATGGAGAATGATTCATAACATGTATGTATTTGTTATGAATCTTTATAGAGTACACATCATCTATACCATTAAAAAAAAAATAAGAAACGAGCTATAGCGACGGTTCTGGGCTATGACGACGATTCAGACCCTATAACGACGGGTTTAGCGACGATTTTATCCGTCGCTAAAGGTGGTCTACATGCGAACCACCCGCATAGAAAGCTCTCTCTCTGTGTGTGTGTGTGTGTGTGTATATATATATATATCTATATATATATATATATATAGGGCAATGATCCATAGCATCTAGTTGTCATGGATAAAAAAGTGGCATATAGCATCTATACCGTCAATTCCTAAAATGAAGGGGCCAGATTTGAAATTAATATACGTCGTCCGCTAGTAGTACTAGCGGACTGGGTTTATGAAATTTTCAGACAAAAATAGCCTCCAAATCTGCTAGTACTTCTAGCGAACGCATATCAAAAACGTAGTTGGAAAAACGCAGCCCAGATCGTGAAACACAGCAGACAGCAAAAGCATAACAAATACTTTCTAGGGTGCGATTTCTGATGATCCATAGCGTGCGATTTCTGCTCTTCTCATCATCTCTAATTGCAATGTAGGTTCGATCGGCAACAAGTTGTTATTTGAATCGGTAAGTTTGTTATGTAATCTCCTAAATCTAGCGCCGCTGCAATTTCTCCCAATTTCTTATGAACCCTAGTTTTCAATTTAGTGCAGATCGGTAGCATATAGCATCTACATAATGTAATCGATTGGTCTGAAAAACATAATTTAGAAAAGGAACATGTAACAATATTCCAGCATTTTTTCTTTAGGCATGAAAAGAAATTGTTCACCTTTTGCAGCAGCTTTTGCTGCTCGTTGGGCCTCCTGAAGAGCACGTCTTTCAGCCTTCGAACTTTTCTCTGTTGATGGCTTTATTAACTATGATAAAGATTCAGTTTGAGCATCACCACCACTAAGTCCTCCATTTTTTTCTGCAAATAAAGTTAATTAATCTTTTGCAGAGAAAACCTTGTATGCTGAAAAATTGACGGTGCCTTTATACTATACAAAATCGCTATTAAGCTCAAAAGCTATTATATAAGGTGCTTAGAAAGCAAAACAACATAAACATTTTAGTTGAAAAAATGGGAACAAATGTTTAGTCAGCTTATCTTCAATCATTTACTTGCAACTTAATTAAAGTTTACATCTCTAACTTAATTCAAAATGAGAGGACGTTTATCCTTCCCTCCTATTGAACATTAACTATATGCCCATGCATGTAATCTTGCTCATTCCAATAATGTAATTTAGTGCAGATCGGTAGCATATAGCATCTACATAATGTAATCATTTACTCTGTAAATCGGCTGCAAATTGTATTGATCGGTTACATACTAGCATATAGTATATATTGATGTAGATGGTAACCAGTTTAGCGTGTCAATATATATATATATATATATATATATATATATATATATATATATATATATGTTTTTATTTTAATTTTCTTTTATTTGAAATGTAATTGTTGCCTGAAATAATTTCGCGGTTAACTAATTCTTTTTTCTTCTCGATTTTTTGTAATTTTTTATTTTCTTCCCTATCAAGTTTCATACTTTTAGATCCAGGAATTTTATAGGAACAATCTAATCTTTGTTCAATTTTGTAGGTTTGGTATTTACTATAATGTTAGGGCGTTTACTTTTTAATGTTTCCCCCCAACAATGTGGTAGTTTTGTGTTTAAAGAAAGAAGTCATGTATTCTCAATGTCCATCTCACCTCCTCTAGATATATCAGTTAAATGTACTAAAAATTGTTAACTATTTGCAACTATGCACATGAGAGTGATGTCTGGTTCAGTACATTGTTATATCCTTGCATCTTAGGTCGGCATTTCTACTAATCTTTCCTTTCTATATGGAGTACATAGCGTGCGATTTCTGCTCTTCTCATCATCTCTAATCGCAATTTAGGTTCGATCGGCAACAAGTTGTTATCTACTCTTCTCATCATCATCTCTGGAAGTCCACACGAGCAATTACAGGTACATATTCTCATCAAAAATTGCAAACGCCATCGTTGAATTGTCAGTTTTTTCAATTTCCTCAACTCCCTTTTCCCAATTCTTATCTTCTTGAACTTCTCCTGCCAATCCTGCTTTGCCTTTATTGGTGCTGGTCTCCACTTTAAACTCTTCATTTCATGGTTATTCTGTGTTCATGGTATTTTTAAAAAGAATTACATTTGTGTTGTTAATGATAAACACTGTCAAATGAATTAGACATGTGGAAGACATGTGGAATGTGCTGTTGAAAATAACTAATTGAAAGCAAAAAAACTGTTTTCTTGCATTTTCTTATTTATCTGCCTATGTGAAATTTTCATAAGTCAGCCTATAATGACTCCTAATTTTTTTAGGCTGATTCATAATCAACTTTTGGAGATGGTGATGATATATATGGTAATCAACTTTCTGATATATATGATTATATATATTATATGCATTCATTAGGGCGATTAGATGGTTACAAACTTTTTCTGGATATATGTTTATAATTTGATTTTGTGAATTATAGGAGATGATTTCCATATGCAATATATGCTAATTTGTTCCTGGGTATGTATAAATATATGCTAATTTAGGTCGGTCGCGCTAGGTTAAAGAAGTCTAGCTTGGCAGGGTAACATGACAAACTTTAATTAGGGCTAGAGCTTGAGTTTTAAGTCTGAACACCATCAGATTTCTGGTCAAAAGGCATAAACGTCTTACGACCAATGCTAGTGTTTATATACTATGTTGACTCGTGATATTTCGACAGTATGATAATGGTTGAAATACAAGTTTGGGAGGAGAATAGGAGATAATTATGTCACATTTGCAATAGCAATGCATTCTCATATTTTTTGCATGTTAAAATTGAATTCATGGTTACTTTTAGCTCCATTATGTACTAAATTTAGCATTCAAATGTCTAGTTAGTAATATAGTCCCTACAAATAATTATGTCACATTTACAATAGCAAACAATTCTCATTTTTTGCAGTTAAAATTGAATTCATGGTTAATTTTAGCTCCATTATGTACTAAATTTAGCATTCATATGTCTAGTTAGTAATATAGTCTCCATACGAAGCTTTAGAAGTCATGAAGTTGCATAAAATGACGAGAAATACATAAACTGTGGATCTTTTTTAGTTTTTCGACAGGTTCTTCATGACAGTAGTCCTATAAACTAGCCTTGGAGTACAGAGAAACGAAAGGTTCAAGTACTGTTAATGCAGATAATTAATGATCAGATGAATGCTGAAAACTTACACAATCTTGATTACAGACTTTCCATTTCCAAAGCAGTGGAGGATTCCTAGATGAACCCAGTAAATAAAGAACTAGAAGTACTGTTTGTAATTGATTCAAGTGTTTTATTTGATTTGTAATTGATTTTATTATACTTGGAAGAGGATGTGTTGCATTTGATTTGGAATTGATGTATTTGATTTGGAAGAAATTGGAATTTGATATTTTTTGGAAGTGAATTGGATTTCGGCTATGATTTGGAAAGATTTGGATCTTTTGATGTACTGGGGCTGTGAGAATTTGGAAATACATATTTCTTATTTTGATTTGAATATCCAATATGATTTGGCTATGTTGGATTTCGAATATGATTTGGCTGTGAGAATTTGGAAATACAATCATGTACTCGACTATGTTGTTGTGTACCGGGACTGTTGCTATACAGAACTGTTGCTGTACAGGATATATTTATTGTATAGGATATATAGGAAGTGTTATTTGAATAGGGCACAGGACTGTGGGTACTAGGACCGTTGCTGTACAGCTGTAGATGTATATAGCAGCAAAAGTTGTAGATGATTGAATAGGGTATCCGTCCGCTAGTAAGTCTAGCGGATGTATATATTTTCAACTTGGCTAACTTGGGGGCATGGGGGCAAAAGTGGTACAGTTTTGGATTAAACACAGTCCGCTAGTAGTACTAGGGGACGGCGTATATTAATTTCAAATCTGGCCCCTTCATTTTAGGAATGGACGGTATAGATGTTATATGCCACTTTTTTATCCATGGCAACTAGATGCTATGAATCATTGCCCATATATATATATATATATATATATGTTAGTTCCCAAAGGCACGTTAGTTATCTAGAAGGGGGGTTGAATAGATATTTTAAAATTTCTTAAATCTAAAATACTTAGTCAGTATTGATGATACTGACTGCAGCAGAATATATGTTTTGTTCCCCTTCAAGATAATGCAGTTAAGGTTAGATAAGCAGTTATAACAGATATAGCAATTATAGCAGTTAATTAGAGACAATGAGACACAGGGTTTTAAGTGGTTCAGAGCCAACACGACTCCTAATCCACTCTTCTACTCCACAAGTAGGAAATCCACTAAGAATATCTTCTTACAACTGGATCACTCAAATCCCTTCAAGGCCAGCAGCCCTGGAACTTCACTTAGTTCACTTTTGAACTCTTCAAGTCCTTTGACTTGGATCTGCTCTTAATTCACTTCTGAACTCTTCAAGTCCTTTGACTTGGATCTGCTCTTAGTTCACTTCTGAACTCTTCAAGTCCTTTGACTTGGATCTTCAGTTAGTTCACTTTTGAACTCTTCAAGTCCTCTGACTTGGTACCTCACTTGGATCGATAGTTGATAGTTGAGGTGTGCTACTCAGTTGCAGTTCAGCTTCTATCTTTCAAAGGACTGAGTAGCGAAGCAAGTTTTCTTCAGTATCGTAGTGTTACTCAGTTGAGTGTTCTTGAGCTTTTTCAATGTGTTCTTTCTTTATGCGTCTTGCTTACTTGGTCTGAATCCTTGTCTGATTTCCTTATAAAAGAGCCATTCAAAAATAGCCGTTTTAAATGCTCCCGTTGCTTCATTTAATGCTCCAGACGTTTTCTGTGCAGTGATGTTGACGTCCTGCTTTTCTGCTGCTCTGCCGCCTGGTTCACTGACACAGTAGACTGTATCCTTCACCTAACACCTGAAAAGGTGTTTTCTGCATGCTACTTTAGTCCTATCCTTAGCTTCTACAATACGCTTCTTTGATTTGGACTAAGGATGAATATGGAAGTATTGGGACTATCACTTTGTCAACGGCTATAAGTCTTTCTTCTTTTGTTGCTCTTCCTCCCTTCATTAGATCTTTAATCTTTGATGTTGACTGGAAGAACACTACGATTATGGTCATTGTGACACAATCGTTGTAAGACCCCAACTTTTATGAATAAAGATTTAATTTTCTTTATATATTATTTCGAAATAGTAAGGTGTTGACTTGATAAATATGAAAGTTATGGGTGAAATGTGCAAATATTTTTAAAATGAGCAAGTGGTTATAAAATATTCTTGTTGTCGGGGAATATTCATTTGGTCGTGGAATATTCTTGTTGTCGGGGAATATTCGTACGACGGCGCAGTTATTTGTGGACCCCACAACGGAATAACTGTCGGATATAGAAAGCGACAGAAATAACTTTTTACAAGATAACGGCGTAGTTGTTACCGTTAGTACTGTTGAAATACCCGGTGGTTAAAATACAGTACGCGGTGGTGCGCAGTAGCACACGGTATTGCACAGTATTTCGAATTATTGAGTCTTACGTGAGAAGGAACCTACTCAATTATTGTTACAGTATTTACTGTTCAATATTTTATATTATTGACTCAATAATTGCTACGTTGATATTTTATATTATTGACTCAATAATTGCTGCATTGATATTTTATTGACTCAATAATTGCTACGTTGCTATTTTTTTATGATTGATTCAATAATGGCTACAGTTGATATTTTGTAGTATTGATTCAATAATTGTCGTTGCACAGTATTTCACGTTATCAACTCAATAATTCATATTATTTGAATAATATTATTAGATAGCATTATTGACAATGTCTAAGGAAGTTCTGTCTAGGAGGGGTTATTTAATTGCGCGCCAGTAAGGAGAAGTCCTTATCGGAAGGCCCCCTCTGTCCTGGGAACGACCTGGTTGTCAATATTGTAGTTCTATAATATTATTTGTGAATAATTAATTATTGATTTATATGATAAGGAAATATTTATTTTGTGGATATAAAAGAAGGAATTTGTGCTGATGTGTTTTTATCAGTATTTTGGTGTGAAAAATCATCCGTTTATGGATTTCGGATAATTTATGTTGGGAATTTGGAAAAATTTTCTTCTGCAAAGTTGTAGAGAATTAAATTTCCTATAGAAGGACACATCATTTGTATTTTTCTGACAAAGGGGCTATTTATTATGAATTATTGAAGTTTCGGAAAATAAATATTATTTTATAAATGGTGGGCCCCACTTTTGTTGTTTTGTTGAAAAAAATCAGATGTTTGAAGCAGCCGGCGGCTGGAGAAGTTTTGTAAAAATAATATTATTTTATTATTTTAGTCTCCTTTGGCATCCTAAGCTTTTCCTATAAATAGGGTGCTTAGGTTAGAATTGAAAATCACACCAGAATTCGAAGTTTTCTCTCTCTATAATATCGAGCGTATTTTTGTGAGTATTTCTATACTTTGAGTATTAGTATTCAGCGCAAGTTTCCGTCAATATTATATCCGATATTCCAGTCAGAGGTACTATCTTTTTGAGGTAAGGGATGTTATTTCTTTCGTAAATGATGTTATTCTTCTCAATATCATTATACAAAAATATTGTCATGGATTTTATGTTAAAATTCTTATTTTTCCCGTCGGGGTTACTATTCACGTATACGGCACTATTCACGTATACGGCACTATTCACGGGAAAATTTATTTTTCTTCTAATTGTCCAAATTGTCTGTTAAGGTTACTATCTTTGATTGTATCCAAGTTTTGGGCTTTATTCTTGAATTTTGCTTCACAAAGTATTATTATGGATTATTCTTGAATTTGGATAAACTAAATGACGAATCCCTAATCTTTGTCTTTTATCTCACTGGATTCGTTTTGTTTAAAATGTTTTTCATCATCCTCAGTCCTAAAAGTTGATGTAACTGAATATCTTTGGCCTGTAGAGCAAAGATGAATGATTACCTGATGAATATCTTTGGCATGTAGTGCAAAGATGACAGGTGTTGAGATGAACATGACTACTGATGATGCAAATGAATATCTTTGGCCTGTAGTGCAAAGATGAATATTGATTCGAGATGTATATTGATTGATGTTACAGGGATAAAATATTGGTGATGGACTTTTAAATCATAGAAGATAGTAGACTTCATTCTCTGCTTAACTCTTCTAATGATTTGTTATTTTCGCTGCGAATATTGATCTAAAACTTGTTGTCCATAATATTTTATCTGAACTGTTGAAGACTAACGATAATTTATTTTTTCATTATCTTAGTCATAATATTCTTTACTGGGCTAGTTGAGCTCACCCTTTTCATCTGTTGTCCTCTTCAGGAAATGAGAATGTTGCGGGGACTAGTCGGGGGACAGAGTGATGGTCCGAGTTAGAGCAGTAGTAGTCCTCACTATTTCTGATAAATAGTGTGATAATAATTGTAATGAGGACTTAGTTTGAATCTTAATATTTTTTACATATTTGTACTGAGACTCACAGTTGTGTGGTCGTATTTTGCACGACCGTATGATATAAAGTTTGTATTTGAATTCTGTACCATGTATTTGGCGACTCAGAATGGGTTGGGTTGAATGGACCTATTCTGGGGGCGTCACAGTTGGTATCAGAGCTTAGGGATATGATCTCTGGCGGAGATCGGGGAATAGAACTAGGAGGGGAGAGACGAGTAAATCCTTCGCTAGTGTGTCCTACCTAAGCTTATGTGGTATTTAATTGGTCAGTCGGAGCATAGGGTTAATATGTGATATGTTGACTTGTTTAATTAACCCTTGTTTTATGGCAGTATTTGAGAATGGCAGCTGAGAACGTTAACAACGAAGTGAATGAGACCGTGGAGACACCTTTAATCGTTAACCAGGAGAACGTGCAACAAGAGGGCAATGTTCATCCTGAAAATAACGCTGGTCAGACGATAAACGATGAGATGTTTAGAAGTTTTTTGCAGTTCATGCAAAATCAGACGAGGGAGACTCGTGTGCAACATACAGGTGGAGATAATAACAACACGCGAGCTGTCACTGCTAAGCAGTTCAAAGAATTGGGACCACCAGAGTTTCTGGGAAAGCCGAATCCGATCAAAGCGGAGACGTGGATTAAACAAATTACCAAGATATTTGATGTCTTGGGATGTACAGAGGAACAGAAGGTTCCATTCGCCACGTTTATGTTCCGTGGAGAGGCAGATTACTGGTGGGAATCCGTGAAGCGTACCCAGCCTGCCGCACTCCAGATGTCTTGGGAAGCGTTCCAGAAACTGTTTAATGACAAGTACTTTCCTGAAAGTATTCGTCATATGAAGGAAGTAGAGTTTATCAGACTCGAGCAAAACAACATGACGGTATCCCAGTACGAGGCTAAGTTCGCGGAGCTGTCCAGGTTTGCACCTCATTTGGTGGAGAATGAGGAACGTATGACGCGGATGTTTCTAAGAGGTTTGAAACCCGAAATACGTCAATACCTCATTTCTCATAAGTTTTCTTTATATTCGGATGTAGTAAACAGGGCCCAGTTATTGGAATGAGATAATGATTATGTTCAACCAAGGGACCACAACCAAGGTCGTACTGGTGGCAGTAGTCATCGGAGCAATGACAACCAGCGAGGAGGAAAGTATGACAGAAGCGGTAACCACTCCGGTGGTTATCGTGGCCATGATAGTAGAAGAAGCGAATCGGGAGGAGATTTCAAAAAGAGAAGGTATAACAATGAGAACGCGAAGATGTCAACATCAGCACCAGCATCAACTGTTTCGAGGGGAGGAGAACGACCACCGGTCGTATGCTTTAAATGCGGGAAAGAGGGACATATCAGCCCAAACTGCCCACAACAGTTCAAAGGATGCTATAACTGTGGAAAGGAAGGACATATAGCTCGAGATTGTCCTGTTGCGAAACCAAGTTCAGCGGGGGTGGTGATTCCAAAGGCGGTTGCAGACAAGTCAAAGTCGGTGATTCCTGGAAGAGCGTTTGTCGTTACAGCCCAAAACGCGAGGAATCCACACGAGGTGATTACGGGTAAGCTGATCATAAACTCTTGCGAAGTTTATACCTTGTTAGATACCGGTGCTACCCATTCCTTTATTTCACCTGCTTGTGCTCAACGTTTGAACTTGACTTCTGATAAATTAGACTTTGACTTATCTGTTGAAACTCCGTTAGGAGAAACCTTTGTTACATCTACAGTTTACAAATCTTGCTTGATTCAGATTGGTACCCTTACCTTACCTGTTGATCTTATATCTTTGAAAATACTTGCATTTGACGTGATTTTAGGAATTGACTGGTTAACCACTTACCATGCCAAAATTGATTGTTTTCGTAAGGTTGTTAGTTTTCATATTCCTAATCAACCTGTTGTGCGAATCCAAATCACCAAACCACTAAAATCAGTCAATATCATTTCAAGTCATAAAGCTATTCGTTTATTGAAAAACGGATGTCAAGCTTTCTTAGCTCATGTCACTGATCTAAATCAGAATACATCAGATTTGAATGATATTTCCGTTGTTAATGAGTTTCCTGATGTATTTCCCGAAGAACTTCCCGGTCTACCCCCAGAACGTGAAGTTGAATTCTTTATTGACCTTGAGCCCGGTACAAAGCCCATTTCTAAAGCCCCATATCGAATGGCTCCTATTGAACTTCAGGAGTTAAAGGTCCAATTACAAGAGTTGTTAGACATCGGTTTTATTCGTCCTAGTACGTCTCCTTGGGGTGCTCCTGTTTTATTCGTAAAGAAGAAAGACGGGAGTATGCGACTTTGCATTGACTATCGGGAGTTGAACCATGTCACCATCAAGAATAGGTATCCGTTACCTCGTATTGATGACCTGTTCGACCAGTTGCAAGGAGCGCAATTTTTTTCAAAGATCGATCTTCGTTCTGGATATCATCAGTTGAAGATTAAAACTGAGGATATTCCAAAGACTGCTTTCAGAACACGGTACGGGCATTATGAGTTCTTAGTCATGTCTTTTGGATTGACTAATGCTCCTGCTGCTTTCATGGATATGATGAACCGTGTATTTAAGGAGTATTTAGATCAATTCGTTGTTGTCTTTATTGATGACATTCTCATCTATTCTAAAAGCCGTGAAGATCATGAACACCACTTGAAGCTGGTACTTCAAAAGCTTCGTGAGAACAAGCTATACGCCAAGTTAAAGAAATGCGAGTTCTGGCTTGAGGAAGTAGCATTCCTTGGGCACGTGGTATCGAAACATGGAGTATCTGTTGACCCGGCGAAGATTGAAGCAATACAAAGCTGGGAGCAACCTAAGTCGGTGACCGAAGTACGAAGCTTTCTGGGCTTAGCTGGTTATTATCGGAGGTTCGTAGAGGGATTTTCTCGAATCGCTACTCCATTAACACAGTTGACTCGGAAAGATACGAAATTCGTTTGGAGAGAAGAATGCGAGAAGAGCTTCCAAGAGCTCAAGAGGAGACTTATTTCGGCACCTGTTCTGACAATACCATCTGGTTCGGATGGATTTGTTATCTACAGCGATGCTTCAGGCAAAGGGTTAGGATGTGTTCTCATGCAACATGGGAAAGTCATAGCCTATGCCTCGCGACAACTCAAAGAATATGAGAGGAATTATCCTACTCATGATCTAGAGTTGGCAGCAGTCGTTTTCCGCGTTGAAGATCTGGAGACATTACTTGTACGGAGAGAAAGTGGAGATTTATACAGATCATAAGAACCTTAAATATTTCTTCACTCAGAAGGAACTCAACATGCGGCAACGACGTTGGCTTGAGCTGTTGAAAGATTACGATCATACCATCCAATACCATCCTGGAAAAGCGAACGTGGTAGCTGACGCGTTGAGTAGAAGATCATATGTGGGAACGAGTGCGATGATGTCAAGTATACGCGTAGAACCAGCTTTGCTTGATAAAGTTAAAGCTGCTCAAGCTACAGATGCGGAGCTGATGAAGATGAAGAAGAAGGTGCAAGAAGGTGCAATTCCAGAAGCAAGAATCGATGAAGAGGGAATACTTCGAGTCAACTCCAGACTTTGTGTTCCTAACGATTCTGACTTGAAGTATAGAATCATGATGGAGGCACACAACACACCGTTTGCGATCCATCCTGGGAGTACTAAAATGTATCGTGATCTTCGACATACATTTTGGTGGAGCAATATGAAGAGAGAGATCGCGGAGTTCATCTCTAGATGTTTAACTTGTCAACGTGTAAAGGCGGAGCATCAAGTACCGAAGGGTCCATTGCAACCACTGGAGATTCCGAAATGGAAGTGGGAACACATTACGATGGATTTCGTTACGGGTCTTCCCAAGTTTTCTCAAGGCTTAGATGCGATTTGGGTTATTGTTGATAGATTAACCAAGTCTGCTCATTTCTTGCCGATACGAGAGACTTATTCCCTTGAACGTCTTGCTCATATGTACGTGAATGAGATTGTGAGATTGCATGGCATGCCAGTATCCATAGTTTCGGATCGTGATCCCAGATTTACTTCACGATTTTGGATCAGTTTGCAGAAAGCTATGGGTACGGATTTACGATTCAGTTCGGCTTATCATCCTCAAACAGACGGACAATCGGAAAGGACTATCCAAACTCTTGAAGATCTATTGAGACTCTGTGTTCTAGACTTCAAAGGGAGTTGGGATAAGTATTTACCATTGGTGGAATTCTCCTACAACAACAGTTATCAGGCAAGTATAGGCGTAGCTCCATTCGAAGCGTTGTATGGGAGAAAGTGTCGTTCTCCAGTATGTTGGGATGAGGTGGGTGAAGCAACATTGTTGGGACCAGAGTTAGTACGTATGACTACAGAAAAGATCCAAATAATCCGACAACGTATACAGATGGCACAGGATCGACAAAAGAGTTATGCAGATCTTCATCGAAAAGACGTGGAATTTAATGTTGGGGACCATGTGTTACTACGTATTGCTCCGTGGAAAGGAGTTACGAGGTTCGGGAAGAGAGGAAAGCTCAATCCACGATTCATTGGTCCATTTGAGATTCTTGACCGAATAGGAAATGTGGCTTATAGACTTGCTTTACCTCCAAGCATGTCTCGTGTTCATAACGTGTTTCACATATCCGTGTTACGTAAATATGTGAAGGATCCAAACCGCATTATTGAGTTAGAACCAGACGAGATAGCTGAAGATTTAACGTACGAGGAGGTACCTGTCAAGATCTTGGATAGGAAGGAGCATGTCCTACGCTCGAAAATTATACCTCAAGTTAAAGTTTTGTGGAGAAACCATGCAATTGAGGAAATGACCTGGGAGTTGGAATCGGAAATGAAAGCGAGGTATCCTCACCTTTTCGACATACCAGGTACGTACGTCAATTTCGAGGACGAAATTTCATAAGGAGGGGAGGTTGTAAGACCCCAACTTTTATGAATAAAGATTTAATTTTCTTTATATATTATTTCGAAATAGTAAGGTGTTGACTTGATAAATATGAAAGTTATGGGTGAAATGTGCAAATATTTTTAAAATGAGCAAGTGGTTATAAAATATTCTTGTTGTCGGGGAATATTCGTTTGGTCGTGGAATATTCTTGTTGTCGGGGAATATTCGTACGACGGCGCAGTTATTTGTGGACCCCACAACGGAATAACTGTCGGATATAGAAAGCGACAGAAATAACTTTTTACAAGATAACGGCGTAGTTGTTACCGTTAGTACTGTTGAAATACCCGGTGGTTAAAATACAGTACGCGGTGGTGCGCAGTAGCACACGGTATTGCACAGTATTTCGAATTATTGAGTCTTACGTGAGAAGGAACCTACTCAATTATTGTTACAGTATTTACTGTTCAATATTTTATATTATTGACTCAATAATTGCTACGTTGATATTTTATATTATTGACTCAATAATTGCTGCATTGATATTTTATTGACTCAATAATTGCTACGTTGCTATTTTTTTATGATTGATTCAATAATGGCTACAGTTGATATTTTGTAGTATTGATTCAATAATTGTCGTTGCACAGTATTTCACGTTATCAACTCAATAATTCATATTATTTGAATAATATTATTAGATAGCATTATTGACAATGTCTAAGGAAGTTCTGTCTAGGAGGGGTTATATAATTGCGCGCCAGTAAGGAGAAGTCCTTATCGGAAGGCCCCCTCTGTCCTGGGAACGACCTGGTTGTCAATATTGTAGTTCTATAATATTATTTGTGAATAATTAATTATTGATTTATATGATAAGGAAATATTTATTTTGTGGATATAAAAGAAGGAATTTGTGCTGATGTGTTTTTATCAGTATTTTGGTGTGAAAAATCATCCGTTTATGGATTTCGGATAATTTATGTTGGGAATTTGGAAAAATTTTCTTCTGCAAAGTTGTAGAGAATTAAATTTCCTATAGAAGGACACATCATTTGTATTTTTCTGACAAAGGGGCTATTTATTATGAATTATTGAAGTTTCGGAAAATAAATATTATTTTATAAATGGTGGGCCCCACTTTTGTTGTTTTGTTGAAAAAAATCAGATGTTTGAAGCAGCCGGCGGCTGGAGAAGTTTTGTAAAAATAATATTATTTTATTATTTTAGTCTCCTTTGGCATCCTAAGCTTTTCCTATAAATAGGGTGCTTAGGTTAGAATTGAAAATCACACCAGAATTCGAAGTTTTCTCTCTCTATAATATCGAGCGTATTTTTGTGAGTATTTCTATACTTTGAGTATTAGTATTCAGCGCAAGTTTCCGTCAATATTATATCCGATATTCCAGTTAGAGGTACTATCTTTTTGAGGTAAGGGATGTTATTTCTTTCGGAAATGATGTTATTCTTCTCAATATCATTATACAAAAATATTGTCATGGATTTTATGTTAAAATTCTTATTTTTCCCGTCGGGGTTACTATTCACGTATACGGCACTATT
Source organism: Panax stipuleanatus (assembly GCA_020205555.1). Lineage (NCBI taxonomy): Eukaryota > Viridiplantae > Streptophyta > Magnoliopsida > Apiales > Araliaceae > Panax > Panax stipuleanatus. Next base: position 130,990,073 of record CM035122.1, on the reverse strand, counting down.
CACGTATACGGCACTATTCACGTATACGGCACTATTCACGGGAAAATTTATTTTTCTTCTAATTGTCCAAATTGTCTGTTAAGGTTACTATCTTTGATTGTATCCAAGTTTTGGGCTTTATTCTTGAATTTTGCTTCACAAAGTATTATTATGGATTATTCTTGAATTTGGATAAATTAAATGACGAATCCCTAATCTTTGTCTTTTATCTCACTGGATTCGTTTTGTTTAAAATGTTTTTCATCATCCTCAGTCCTAAAAGTTGATGTAACTGAATATCTTTGGCCTGTAGAGCAAAGAGGAATGATTACCTGATGAATATCTTTGGCATGTAGTGCAAAGATGACAGGTGTTGAGATGAACATGACTACTGATGATGCAAATGAATATCTTTGGCCTGTAGTGCAAAGATGAATATTGATTCGAGATGTATATTGATTGATGTTACATGGATAAAATATTGGTGATGGACTTTTAAATCATAGAAGATAGTAGACTTCATTCTCTGCTCAACTCTTCTAATGATTTGTTATTTTCGCTGCGAATATTGATCTAAAACTTGTTGTCCATAATATTTTATCTGAACTGTTGAAGACTAACGATAATTTATTTTTTCATTATCTTAGTCATAATATTCTTTACTGGGCTAGTTGAGCTCACCCTTTTCATCTGTTGTCCTCTTCAGGAAATGAGAATGTTGCGGGGACTAGTCGGGGGACAGAGTGATGGTCCGAGTTAGAGCAGTAGTAGTCCTCACTATTTCTGATAAATAGTGTGATAATAATTGTAATGAGGACTTAGTTTGAATCTTAATATTTTCTACATATTTGTACTGAGACTCACAGTTGTGTGGTCGTATTTTGCACGACCGTATGATATAAAGTTTGTATTTGAATTTTGTACCATGTATTTGGCGACTCATAATGGGTTGGGTTGAATGGACCTATTCTGGGGGCGTCACAATCGTTGTGTGTTGGCTTTGCACAGCGTGATTCAGACTTCTTCGTAGAGCACACTACGATTTCTCTTAAGCTCTCGGTCGACTACGATTCCTTGCTTGCTTGTCTTGCAGACTTCACACTTCTGATAGCACTCTGCTATTCCTAACTTGGCTCGACATATGCTTTTCAACTTTTATGACTCTCAGTGTGGCTTCTGAGGCAAACTACGATTCTTTGATGCTTTCACTTGAGCTCGACGATTCTTGCCTTGGCCTCTGCAGACTTGATTCTTCGGCAGACTTCTAGTTTGTATATCTTCACTCAAGCTCCACGTTTTCTGCCTTAACTTCTGTAGGCTTAAATCTCTTGGCAGACTATGATTCTGATATCTTTGCTTAAGCTCCACGATTCTGCCCTGTCTTTCGAATGCTGTCTTTGACAGACTACGATTCTGTCAAGACTTTAACTTTTACAGCTCAAATAGATCAACCTAACAAGTTTGATCTTTTCTTCTATACATTCATTTACATAAATGAAAACCATTAAGGCTCAGATCAACCTAACACGTTTGATCTATCATCTAAGTCCTTGTACAATGATTCTCTTAAGGACTGTACACTTAAGCATTTATATTTACTTTCAATATCAAATCTGAATATGCAATTCCCAACAATATATATATATATATATATATATATATATATATATATATATATTCTTTTTCCTTTTTAGAATCCCCATTTTCAAGGTATTGTACCATAATGAATTTTTTAATTAACAACAATAATCTCATTCAGAATCATTGCTAAGCATTAAGAAGTATTAAGGCTTTAAATGATTCTCAAATGAGTGTTATTATATATGATTAAAAAAAATTATATTCATATTATATACTGACAACGTCTCTGAATATTTGTTATGGTTTCATTTTAATCGCAATTGACATTCAACATAAATTTAGCCATCAATAAGTCATGTTCCTTCTCATAGTTTGAATCTTACATACCTGATTTGGGTTGGAGTAAACTACAGTAATGGGCCATCACATCAATCCAACCCAACCATAACATAACAAGAACTACAACCAAAAATACAAAAATATATTGAAAAATAAATTAACAAACAATAACAAGAGAAAAAATAAATAAATGATTTAGAATTTTGATGAAACAACAAATAAATTATTTTACATTTTAAACCTAATGTCAATTTCAACCTATTAGCAAGAACAAACTTGATAGCCCGTGCAAGATAATTTGCGAAAAGTTGTAAACGTGTTTTTAGTGGATCAAATAAGTTAAAGATGGGAGCTTAAAGTTTAGTACGATGGAATCTCGAGCAAAAAAAATTCAAACAATGAGAAGTAAATTATGAATAAAGTAATGCATTGAAAAATAAATAAGCATTCAAGAATCTCAAATAACTTGGAATCAAGAATGCTACATGATAACTTGTACTCATAAAATAAATATTATGTGAGTGTTGGGAGTTGCATGTTTAAATTTGATGTTGGAATAAATAAATGTGCATGCATTGTCAAAAATGTAAAGTTTTTATTAGATCATATGTACAATGACTTAGATTAAAGATCAAAAATGTTAAGTTGATCTGAGCTGAACGATTACCATCTTTATCTTATTGTAAAGTCCTTTGAAATAGAAAGATTATGATGTACAAGGACTATGTAATAAAAAGATCAAGCTTGTTAGGTTGATCTTATGAGTTGTAACAAATAGGCCAGAACAGAATTGTAGTCTGACAAGCCAGCCAAGAGATTGCAAAAGTCAAGGTAGAAAATGTAGTATGTCAAGTGAGCCACTCTCGAAATCGTAGAGATAGTCTGCCGAGCGCCTGCCGAGCTAAAACAAGAATCATAGGCTTCACTCGAAATCGTGGAGTCTACAAGTCGTCACCAATTAAAATTGTAGTCAGTCAAGCGCTTACAAAGTTAAGGCAGAATCGTAGAGATCAGATAAGTAATCCAGAATGAATCTCCTACAAGCACTCATCAAGACACAACGATTGTAGTAGTAAGACAACGAGCGTAGTGCTCATCAGTCAGTATCAGAATCGTTAAGTTCATTTGTCTGATGGGAGAGGATGTCTAATAGTGAAGACTGACATACGAACGTTGATAATTGAGAATCCCAATACTTTCACCAACATCCTTGGTCTAAATCAAAGAAACAAAAGAAAAAAGAAAGGTGACTACCAACTAGTCTGCTAAAAGTGACATTTCAAAGGTATTAGGTGAGAAAGAAGACTGCTGTGTCAGGCAAGTCAGAAAGAAGTGTTCACATAAACCCAGAATGTCAACATCAAGATCTCAGAATAGCTGAAGCATTAACTGCTCCAAAGAAACCCTTTCAACAGGAAGATTTCAAAGGCTCCTACATAAGGCAAACAGATTGAAGATATCAGATAAACAAACATGCACAAATCAAAAGAACATTTGTCCTCACTCTACGAATAAGAAGAAATATCTTGTTTCGCTACTTAGTTCTTCAGAACTTATGCTTTTAAGGCAACTGAGTATCACAACAACAAACAAACTCTCATCATAGAGCAGTCAAGTCTGCTGGGCTTGAATAGTTCTTAGTGAACTAGTGTTCCAAATCTGTTGGGCTTGAAGAGTTCTTAGTGAACTAGAGTTACAAGACTTGAAGGAATCTTAGTGATTTTGTACCTATATCCTTAGTGGATTTCTTACTCGTGGAGTAAAAGAGTGGATTAAGAGTCTTGAGTACTCTGAACCACTTAAAACAACTGTGTCATTTACATTCAGTCATTTTCTAACTGTCATATCTGTTATAACTACTACTTGAACCATAACTTCTGTTTTATCATAAAGGGGATAATTAAATCATACATTCCACTGTGCTTAATTAATTTATTAATTAACAAATTTGTTAAGCCACTCCTTAAAAGGAAAAAGTTTTAAAGTATCTATTCAACCCTTCTTCTAGATAACTTTCGTGCCTCCGGGAACTAACAGTGAGAACATTAGTCAACTTAAAATAGAAGATCATAAGTTAAAATATGTCAAATAATTAACTTGAACTAAGACTCAACAACTGTTCGCTATCAACATATTTGTCATGCATTGATAGTGAACTTTTCCCAAAAAAATTCAAATAGAAGAATTCATTTGTTTTCATCTTGATCATTGTCTAAGAAAATACAATCAAAAGATTGTATTTTGATTGTATTAGTATACATTCTAGGCAATATGAAATACTAAGGTATATTTCTTTTTGGTATTTCATCAAACCCGTAATGTACACATTTCACTGATAAAGATCAGCGTACACAAATATATGCATCAATAGAATCTCATAGCAAACATCTACACAACAATATATAAGCATACATAATAACATATATACAATTATAAAGGTCAGAAGACCACTTTGTGATTAAACGTTGATTTCATATTATCCGGATAATCATGATATGCTGAGAGGTGTCACTCATGATGTAAAATAAATATTGTTATTTATATTTGAATTAAAGGAGTTTAATTCATTATAAATAATATTAGAATGGTTTTAATTTATTTATTCTACTACCGGTATAATATTAAACCTAAAGGGTCACATTATAAAAGATAAATATTATTTTAGAAGTAATTGAGTTAATAATAATAATTTAATATTTGGAGAAATACTAATATTTATAATAAGTATTTGGAGAAATACTAATTATAAATTACTAAGAATATTATTATTATTATTATTATTATTATTATTGTTATTAATTTAGTTCCTAAATAATTTGGGAATTAAATTAAAACCCTAAGTCCTAAAAAGTTCAAGAGGAGGAAAAGTCTATATAAGAAGATGTCTTATAATAGATTAAGGGTTGACATAACTGTGAATATATAGATACTTCAGAATAATTCTCTACCACCTAAGGAGAGTTAGGAGAGAGATAATTAGGGCTAGCCACCTAAGATTTGGAGAAACCTAAATTTACTTCTTGAATCAATATTCTCTTAGTAGATCACCTTTAGAGCACTGCATACACTGAGTAGCTAATGTTTGATCCTAGGATTTGAAGAAGCACGGATGAGTAAAGGATTGAAACTCGAAAATCACATCAAGGAGTTTATTCATCTTCGTAAAGGTATATCTTTTATCCCTCCTCGATTAATAATATCGCATCGAGGTGATCCAGGAATGCTGTAAACATTTTAAATATGATTTATGTCATGCTTCTGCTTTACATATATGTGATTGTATGTATATTTTTAATTCTGCAAACCAACACCAAAATAGGCTCAATTTAACTTGGGTTTGAGGTTGGGATTTATGGATGATAGATTTGATGAAAAATATGTTATGTAACAGTTTTAATGTATTTTTTGCTTTGGATCTTGTATGTTCGAGTTTGATTTTGAGTTAGGGTTTGAGGCGGAGAAGAAGATAAAATTTGTAGATTTTTTTGGTTGATTGAGTTTTGATCGTTGGCTGGATCTTAATGAAATAGAAATGTGTTTTTGATTTTATATATTTTTTCCATTTATGTTTGCGATATTACTCATTTATCCTCATATATTATTAATATAGTTTTCTAAAATTTCAAAATATGTTTTTCCTTTACACGTAAGCACTAAAATGCCACATCATTAATTTATGACGTGGCGCGGCTCAATTGATTGTAAGTGACAAAAATCAAGAGTTTAATCATCTAATTGGAAAAAAATAAATAAAAGAACGGTCACCAAAATAGAAAAAGTTAAAAGTTCAGATAATAGTTTATATTTAAACTTTTATTAATCCACACCAAATTTTATCTACAACGAATATGAGTTTATTATTTATGGGTCAGTATGAAGTTTGCATCAAAAGATGTAATCGACTAAAGTTTGCGAGAATAAAGAATCAAAGAGAAACTTTTACCGTGCATAAGATCTTTAATATTGTTTAATTGAATACAATATTTTAGTATTATTTTTAAAAAAAAATTATTGAAGATAAAAGATAAACAAATAAAAATATGATAAAATAAAATAAATAAAAATTTCTCTCTTGTAGACGCTCGAAATTTTACTTTCCTGCAAGAGACAAAATCGTCTTTTGGCACTCGCGAAAAACCCCAAGGGAAGATAATATCACAACTTTCACACTTTAATCCCAAAGACAATCTTGAGGGATTACACCAACAAATCAGTCCTCGGAGACAACACTAAGTAAAGACAAAATCAACAGCTTATACTCTAGAGACAACCCTGAGGGACAGTCTCAGCCACTTCAACCCCGGAGACAATTTCGGGAGGACAAAGATGGAATGTTGACAACACAACATAAACAACAATCATCCAGCTGTGAATAAGGTCACAAAGAGTCGTCGCAGCAATCCCGAGTACAAATTGCGCAAGACAACTCAATAGACTACCAGCGAAGACCAGAAGATGCTTTTTTGGTCATGGATCCATCTTCCCGGATTCAGAAAGGGTAAATCCAGTGTCATTGCGTAACTCTCGGAGAGAGCTTTCCGGAATGGTATGACACATCTCCATAGGATTCCCGAATTGCAAGATACAGAAGTTTCAGCAAACAGCACAGCGATCGAGGGAACGAAGTTCAAGGTAGCGGGACCCACTGGCCTTGGCCGTAAGTCTACCTGCGGCTGGCCGGATTTATAAATCAGACCCCCCCAACTCATTTGCAAAGATAGGTTTCAGTCTCAAAAGCTTTCTAGAGAGAGAAATCTGAGGGTCTGAGAGAGAAAGGGAACGTTTCTTCATCTTAAACTCTGTAAATCTCAATTATAAACACTTATATACATATAAACTTCGATATATCAACTTTTAATCACTTGAAATCAAGTTCTGGAAGCTTTAAGCCGTTCGTTTACAAATCTCGTGTAAATACATAAGATATCTCTAGATATGTGCTTATTTACTGCTTTAGTATATATATAAGTGTTTTTTATATATATATCTTGCTTGGTTGTGATTAGATCTAACTTTTAACCGTTCATTTCGTGTAAATAGTCAATATTTATAGTGTATTGATTAGATCTATCCTAGATCTAGTCAGATATAGCTTTCAATTGATTCAAAAGTTGCAAAACTTGAACTTTTAAGCTAGATTGACTAAGATCTAGATAGATCTAGTTTTTTTTTCAATTTTTTATAAATATTTGACAACCACGTGACCCTAGATCTATATCTAGAGGAAACGGAAAGCTTATTTACTCGCGTACAAAGATTTGATTAATAAATACCTTGTTTAGCAAATTTTTAAAGTCATATGTATATATTATGTTTAAATATACATATTGCAAGCTTTAAATAATATCATGCGAGCCTAGGAGCCACATGGTCGATGATTTAATCAATGGATCTAGATCCGGCTCCCGTGATGGACTTGTTTAAGTTGTACATCTAGCTTGCTATCCATTGTACATGTAAATCTTGAGCCTTAAAACGGTATTCAGATTTAAGGCTCCAAAATAGTAAAACTGTGGTTTGTGGGTGCTCAGGCTTATTCGATGACTTCCATGCCCATAAGGAGCTCGACCCTTGTAGATAATATTTTCAATAATGTCAAAGATGTTTTGCATCTCAATAAAATAAAACCAAGTCGAATCCAGTTAAAATAGAAGTATCAAATGAGCTCGATTCCTATTTGAGCGAAAGGGTTTGAAAACTTTTTTTAGATCCTCACTTTTATATACTTGTTTAAAATGAACTTTTATTTAAATCAAACTCTTTGTATATATGTCTAAAGAGGCACAACACTACTTTCAAAATAAAGCACTTAAACACTTTTTCTAATGCTTCACACACACACTTTATGCTTAGGGAATGAAAAAGTAGCGGTAATCGTGTTTCACGGAAGTCGAGGTGCCCAACACCTTCCCCTCGCTTAAGCAAGCTCCCGAACTCTATGAATCTCAGGTTCTAGACCAATTAAACAGAGTCACATATTGAGTCATACTGCGAAAACCTTTCAAAATCCGGATGGGTTGGTACATCCTTTTGAAATCATACCAACTGACCACTCTGCATAATTTGACTCAATCGCATAAAATTAATTTTTTTAAAATCGTCGACATGTATCTCGGTTCTTTTTCAAAATGTCACCCTTTAAAAAAGATAAATAAAATCAACCTAACGAAAGATAAAGGATAGAAAACAAAATCAGGAATCGGAATATTACCGGGGTCGACATCTCTAAAATAAGGATAGATCGATCACACATGCAAGGTACCCAATGTGCTTGCTTTATTACAAACAAACAAAACTAAATTCCTCCTCTAACTTCCCGTCCCAAAAACAAAAACAATAGCAAGCAACCCATTTTCCCCTTAATAACTCTATTGCGGACAAATAAATTAAATAGAATAATTAGATCGGAAAAATAAAAAGAATTTATTCCAATACTGTGCAATCCATTTCTTTCTAATTTACCTGTTAGTCCAGAAGGACTCCCCCATCCGCTCTGTGAAATTGGGCCCCACTTGAGTCGCTGATACCCAAGAAGGAAGACAAAACCAACCAGGCCACCTGGAAGCGTTGCCACACTCTTCTTCTTCATCTTTCTACCTCTTCTAAATTTGTGCATTTAATCCTCCAGATAACCTGCGAAAGAATTCTAGTATTCAAAAAGTCAAAGTTTTACCATTCACAGGCCAAAGAAAACATGCTGTGTGAGGGTCGGGAAACCCCTTCTCGGTGAGACTTTAAATTCTATTAGTTTATCGATTCAATCTCCTTCTCTGTTCAATTAGGGTTTATATCTGAATCGTAATTGTGAAATTTCTATAGAATGTAAAGGTTTGGAGTGAATTTAATCATTAAAGCATAAATTCAGGAACTTTAGTTGGCTTATATTTAACTTGTAATTATGGAATGAAGCACACATTTTTGTGTTCACAAGGATTTTGATCTCTGTTGTGTTTTAGTAACTATCATATGAGAATTATATTTGAATGGTTGCTGAAATGTTTAGACTTGAACATCTACGCTACGCGTATAGCTTCTCAATGCGCCTCACTTATTTCTCACGGAGTTACCTGAAATTCCACTTGTGACACGTCTTTATCTTGGTAAAACAATAGGATCCAACTTTTCAATTGAGTTCTAAAATTTCCTTTGAAGTATCAGCATGTGCAATAATCTGAGTAGATATGATTAGGTGCATTAGCATTTCCCCCCTTTTTTAAATTTATTTTTAAATAATGGGACTTATGTTCTTATCTAATAGTTTGATTATTGTGCACTGTTGTTTCAACAGGTATGAATTGTTGAATGTGGTTAAGAAACACTCAAACTTACTTGGGCAAACCACAGTTGATGAGCAGGATGCTTCTGATGTTGAAATGGACTATCGCTTTTGGCGTGATGTCATGAATTTGTACTTTGTTCTTGGAAGGGAGTCGAGGAAGCGACAGGATGATGATCTCATATTCTTCGTTAGAAAGATGGTATTGCGTTTTTCCCTACTTTGGTGTTTCGATTAATGATTGCATGAGTTTGTATTTGATGATGTGTTTTTTGCTTGCAGAGCTTTCATGGGCATGGTGCCAATGACAATTTGGAGGACAACTCCCCTTACTTTGTACGCAGGTGGGCATCTAAGGTAAAAGCAGCTTGAGGACAAGTTGATTTCTCATGTATGTTTACTGATACAAGTTCTGGTGTTGATGTCTTTAAACTTAAATCTTTCTAAATTTGGCTATATACTTTCTTAGAACTTTTCATAATATAATTTTAAGGTTAAAATTGGCCCTTTTTTACCTCTTTTTTTGTAGTGTGTTTTTGCCACAATTATATCTATACTTAAAGAAGTAGAATGGAGTACTAAGTGATGAGCCATCTAAGCTGTTGATTGTCGAGACTGAAGATGCAAAAAATTGCCAATTAAAGTCGGTGATAAAGCTAATCTCTCTCTGTCCAGCTCTTGAAAATAAATAAATTTTGTTTTCAATAATTAAGAGAATGACTACCATAGTTGTTAAATTGTAAATCATATTGTGTATCAAAAATTCCCGACCGTAGATCATATCGTAGTATACGAAAAGACTTGCAAAACACAATAATTATAGAATTAAACATATAAAGAACTCACTTTATTGGATAATTTGGTATACTTGTTTAAGTGTAATGTTAAAATAGTCAAACAAGCATATAAACAAACTTTAGATATTCCATTTATAGTTCGAGAGATTAAACTACAGGCTTATTAATAATTAATACCCGTTATGTTATGAAATATTAGATCAAGTTTGACTTTTCAAAGTCAATTCGACATATTTTCAATCTCAAATTTGATGTTATTCATTTAACTTGATTACAATAAATCTTGTATTTAGTAGTACTTTTTAATTAGTTTATAATTTGCATAATTGTATTGTCTAAAATCAAAAGAATTCATATCAATTTTGAATTTGAGAATTTCTCAATTTGACTTCAAAAAGTCAATTATGATCCTATATTTTGGTATGAAGGGAGTATTATTTAAGTCATATTTATTAAGGAACAAGAGAAAAATAACTTACCTTTTAACTTATAAGTATAAACCCAAAGCGAAATAAAGCCCAATTTGCAAAATTTAGAGCAAAAGAAAACTCAAACTATTTGTTTATGTCTCCATATGAGAATGAGACATGAAAAAGAAAGTGGAGGCAAAGGCCTTTAAAACCTATAAGAAATCCTAAAAACCTTTTAAGACGAGTGAACATCTCTTTTGAGAAAAAAGGGACATTAATGTATTATTTTAACTCCTATTTGTTTCCAACTTAAAAATGTTTCGATTGCATTGTAAATCTATTTGTATCATAGAATAACGTGCATTGTATCATAAAATACGACTTACTTTTCAACACGCTACCTAGCAATATTGTATCGGTTTTCTATCGTATCCTATTATATGAAACATATCGTATATCATACAATACTGACAACTATGATCACTACTAGTAAAACTATAATATTTGATACAACAATAATGTACTATCTGTAATATATAAATTGCTGTTGGAACTTTATACTGATTAAGGTAGTGTTTGATAAAAATGAGTAATTAAAATTTGAATGGTTAATAGATCTTAATAAATTAGATTATTTGAGTGAAAATAACATTTGAACTTAAAATGTTGTTTGGTAACTAAAAAGTATAAAACATCTGAATGACTTTTAAATTTAAAAATATCAATTTAAAATTTAAAAATATCTCAAATTGACTTTTCAAAAATCAATAATGATTTTAAAATTAAAATTTGGAATGGAGGGAGTACAATATTTATAGAGACTCCATATATTAATTTTTTTTTATTAAGAGTCGACTCTTAATGATTTAGATTTATATATTTCTCTTACCGATTAAGAGACGATAAGAGGCAAATAAAATTTTACCAAACAACTTTACCCTCTTACCGAATTAGATGTGGAGCTGTTAAGAAGTATTAAGAGGTAAACAAACACTACCTAACTAAATAAAATGTCTTATATCTTATGTTCTTATTCATCAGTTGGATAACTTAGTGGATGAGAATACGATAGTTGTGGATTGGAGACGCTCATTCTACTTGAACCTAATTGGCCACACTTCGTTTAGTGTGACAGTGGCGATTTGCAGGTACCTTTTCCTTGTATTCTTTTAATAAGTTGCATTATGTCTTTGTCTTGTTAATCATGGAAAATCTTTTTCTTTTAATTTTACATGTGTTTGTCTGTGTTTTTGGATTATCTTCTGTTTCCTAGCTAAGTTATAATGTCTATGTGAACCTCTTCTGATGATCTAATCTTCAAAAGTTATCCAAATAAGAAAATGTTAGCTAAATCGTGGTTCGAAAGTGAACGAAATTGGGAACGAAAAACTTTCGTGGTACAAAGTACAGTAGGGTAGGTTTCTTCCAAATATCTTAGTTGGTACGAAGTACTTTATCCGAAACGTGGTATGAAACACGCTTATCCGAAATATGGCATGTTCAGAATAACTTTATAAAAAGATATAATTAAAACTAGTTGAGATATAATTAAAACTAGTTGCAATATAGTTAAACTGGTTGAGCTGTTTTGAAGCTTAAAGTCACAACTGGAGTTACTAGATGTTGTTGGCCTTGCCGGTACTCTTGTACCAATACTCTATATTTAGTGTATTTAGGTATTTTCTAGCATCGTATTAGATGCTCAAACATTACATTTATACTAAACTATTTATAGAACAATCAAATTATTGTTGCAACCAAAAATCTTCTACAAAACTTAATTTTATTGCATTTAGATTCTAAGAGGATTCATAACTAAAGATTGTCATATAAAGCTCCCCTTGCATATCTCATTTTTAGCCTATATATCCCTATCACGTCCTGAATATTCTTTGTGGGGTTTTAAGTTTTAACTATTATGTAGGTATAATCAAATGTTGCAAAATTGCCATAACTAGTTGAATGTTCATATAATTGGCATCGTTGACTAGTTTTGATGGATTTCGTTTGCATGGTCTTCTTAGTCTCCATGCTTACTATTGGCTTGCATAAAATTTAGTTCTTTGAAGCCTTAACAAAATAAAATCAATTTCTAATTAAATGGAGAATATAGAATTATGAACAATTTGGTTTTGATGTTTCTCATGAAAAAGATAGGCTTACAATTCTTTGTAGTTATCTATGTATTACAGCGTCGTAACTGCGTTTCTTTTATCTGGGACTCTTTGTTTTGCTTTCAGTCATCAGGCCCTTCAAAATCATCAAAGTGGCGAAACAACGTCATTGTCTCCAATATATAAGGTATTTGCAATTGCATTCTTTATTAGATTAACTCATAAAAGATGCATCTCTGGGGGATATTTTACTTATTCAGTTTCGAGGCTTTGGGAGAGTAAGGATGCTAAGCTTCCATGAGAGTGCGTGTCATTTTCTACTGTTTGGAAGATTCGGAATGAGAGTCATGAAGCTGATAACAAAGCCAAGAAGAAAAAGGGTAAACAAAAAGGTAGATAACATTGAAATTTTGCACAACCTCAAATTAGGTTAGCAGAGATTTTATTAGGCTGGTCTTCAGATAAGTTGTTGGTAGTTTATTATCTTTTAGAATCGTTAGCATAGTCAGAGACTTTTGGTATACTTTTAGTTACGCTGCCATATTGAGTTTCTAGATGTTCGAGTCATTAATGCAGTCATTGGTCATCTATAATAGTTAAGTTCCAAGGTCTTAATTTGTTATCTAAAATCTATTAGGTTCTAGGGTCTATAAAAAGGCTTTCATGTAAACTTTTGAAGACATATATAATACATTAGTTATGAGTTTATGATTGAATTCAAATTATGAGCTTTTCTCTGGTTTCTTCTGGTTTTGATGGCTGAGTTTTCCGGGATTTGATCTTGTTTTAAGGTTTGTCAAAGGAGGTAGATTCCTCCAGTCCTCCTGTACTTTCTATCCCTCTTATTCCTTCTATTGTTCCTTCTAGTCATCATTTTCTGATCTATTAATCTCTAGTTCTACATCATAGTTAGGGACTACTGTTTTAATATATTAGTTGCCTTGTCGTAGGATAGGATCATTTTTCTTGCTTCTTTATGGGCTTACGCATGGGAGCATTTAGGAGCGTTATATTGGAGGGCTGCACTTTATTTTCTTGGGTGCGTAATTTTCTTTTAAGTTCTACTTGTTCCCCTCTGCCTGTACTCTCTTCTACTAACATTTTTTTTCCTATTAAAAAAGAGAAACATGAGATGCATCTTTGTGGACCATATCTCAATTTTACTTTTCCAGTTATTAGAAACGTTTTAATTCTGTAGTAAAAATATATTCCCTCTAGCCCAAAAAAATGAGTGTTAATTTCTATTTTAATATTATCATTTTTTTTGGGTTTTCTTCGAAATACTAAAGTGTGCAAAGGACAGCTTTAACAAAAATAAATTTTTTCCATTGGTTAATATTCAAGTCTTTGAAGTTGAAAATTGAAAATGATCATTAGAAAAAGTACTCCCTCTGTCCCTCAAAGGATGTCAATAATTGAAAAGAAATTGTCCACCTAAGGATGTCTAAAAGTACCCAAGTTGTTATAATATATGTAAAAATACTAGTTCACCTTCAAAATTATATGTAGGTGGGGTCCATTAGCTTTAAAAAGACAAACTTTCATTTGTGTACTTACATGAGTCCACTATGGGTATAATTAAAACTTTTTTATACTCTCTCCTCTATTTTACTTCTCTTAATTCGTGTGGTTTGTACTTTCGACATCCACCGAGGGGCATAATGAGAAAAGGTAGATTTGGAATAGAATTTTTGGAAAGTTGAGATTTCCTCAGGAGCAAGTGCAGTAGTAGCATCTGAGACACTGAAGGCATCAACAGAAAGTGTTGTAGTAGTCATATAGGCCTGAGATCCACTTCCACGACCGCTACTAAAACGACCTCCTCGTCCTTTAGGACGTCCATGAAGCTTAAAACAGCGATCCCTGGTATAGTTCTTTCCCCCATAGTAATCACATTCGCGGGATTCCTTCTCAACAAGAGACTGAATGGTGGAGCCAAACTTAGGCTACGAAGCAACCATGGCTGACCGGTCAACAAAATTTAGAACCATCACTAGACGCTTACTTTTCTCTTGTTGTTTTCTAGCACGAGCATCTCGTAGTGATGGAAAATGTGTCTGACCAATCAACTATGCTCGAACCTAATCAAATCCTATATTTAAAACGGCCAAGAAATCCATAACTCTATCTTCACTAACAAACTTTTGATAAGCAGCTGCATCTTCCAGACATTTGGCTGAAAAAACCCGGTAATGATCAAGTTCCTGCCAAAGTGCATTAATTTCTGCAAAATACTGTGCCACAGACCCTTGACCCAACTCATGGATTCGTTTACGGATATTGTATGCCTTAGACATATCACCAGAAACAGAAAAGATTTGAGAAACAGAAAAGGTTTGAGAGATAGCCTCCCAAAGTTCATATGCAATGTCTAAGAACATGTAACTACTCATACTGGGTTTCATCGAGTTAAAAATCCATGCTTTCACCATGGAGTTATCAAATTTTCATTCTTCTTGGGCCACATCTGCTTGTGTAGGCATCGTTGTTGTACCATTGATGAAATGCTGCATCCGGTTAGCTACAATTGACATACGACACGCTTGAGACCAAGCTAGATAATTGTTCCCATCCAACTTAAATGGATTAAGAACCAAAGCAAAGTTGAGATGATGATTTCTAATCAACTGCCCTTTATGTGTTTCAGTAGTACCAGCACTATTAATGGAACTTGATTCTGCCATGGTGAGGTAATAGGAGCAACAAGAATATCCAAGGAAATATCAACAAGGATAATTTAACTGTTCAAAAAAATGACAGTGAGTTATTCCAGAAAATCAAAGTAGTGCAGTTAATTATACTACACTTTAGAACCCACTCTTATGTTTGCCCACTTCAAATAACAGTAAAGGAAGCTTATGTATATGGCAAAGAGTGCAAATGAAGCTTATGTATAGCAGTAAAAAACAGTAAGCAACGAATGTTACTGACAGAGAAAACAATGAGTAAACCTGAATCAAACACTCCAAGACCACTTTAGATGACAAGAGAAAAGAAAATTGACCACCCTGAAAGAAGTTGTGTCGTTAAAGAGTCGCCAGAAAGTTCTCACGCGTCGGTAGAGGGAGGCGCGTGGCGTCAGCAACATGCGCGTGAGGTGGCGCGTGGGGTAGTGGGTCTCGGAGCTGATTTTCTGGTGGTGGTCGTTGACAATGTGCCCTAATATGGCCTCAATTTCTCAATACAAACTGGTCTTGCTAGGTTTCTGAAGAAAAATATGAGTAGCAGTGAGAGATAGGCTTCTGTTAATGGAACAAGCTCTGATACCATGTTGAAACTGAGAATAGGTTATTTCATTGAAGTAATTTCTCTTTATTACATAGGTTGATATATATACACAAGTATCTTAATTACAGTTATGATAATTCCTAAATTACAGTAATGTGTACACACTGATTATGAAAGTTACAATTATGGCATATCTATGGCATATCTTCTAACAAGAGCTTCAGGGGGTGGGTGGGGGAGGCTGCCGGGAGTCATCCTTGGGGATATACATTAAGGAAGAGAAATCTAAGAAATTGCACCCCCTCTTGTAAATGAAAATTGTAAATTCTTTTGATTAAGAAGCACTAGACAAATTTAATATGCCATTAATGAATTTTTATTTATTTTACAATGAAGTACGCATCACCTTTTTCTAATATATTTTAATCCCCATGACTACTACAATTATTGAGCTTTCACTTTTACTTGAGTTACTCGGTTACTGTGCTTAGTGAAAATGCTGGGCCCTTTGGCTTTCTCTGCAGGTTGTGAAGACTGTCTATGCATCTCCAAGCCGTGTTAATTTCCATTTGGACTCGAGAAAGGCTAGTAATTTTATTGTTGGTGACAATGCAATTTTTAGGATAATGTATCGACTTTTTTCTATATTCAAGTGACACTTCTACTGATTCTTATCCAGGAAGTAGAGACAACACCTGCCTATCCAGACATTTGCTTTGCAGTTGATGACTTTGATTCCACTTTTGATGCAGTGGTAATTCCAGCCAATTCTTTGTAATTACTACTTAACATTTATTCATTACATGTTTTCTTGTTGCAATGTGTCATTTAGCATTTAGAGTTCTATTTTGCAGGTCTTGACTAATACAGACCATTGTTACTGCGTTCTTCTAAATGCAAACGGCGGGGCAGCATTTCCTGATAAAAAGACATCACAAGATTGCAGTTCTAGTGACAATTCTTCAATTACAATTAGTACTCATGCTGGAAAGACAAACAAGACAAAGGTTTGACATGTTTCTTTACATTCTTGTCTAAAAGTTATCAAAATCTGCTTCATAATCTGATTTGAATTGTTGGACTAACGAGTCTTTACTCAGTACTCAAAATCTTGTGCCTCCTTAGCTATTCACTCTAGGCCGTAATATATAGTCAGCAACTAGCACATTATTTTTATATGTTTATTGCATCTTATGATTTTGTTTCTTGCTTGATTTCTCATAACGTTCTTCAGTTTGGTATCTTAGTTCAATAAAAAAGTTAACTTAGTGAAGAGACCTTTTTATTCCTTCAAATAAACTACAATAAGAATAATCTAGTGCAATATGAGCATGCATGCCATAGCACGGGATTTTATTCAATCTACCAATCCCAACACCACTCATGTCAGTGGCTAAGGCCGGTGTCAGAATTTTTCTGTGTCAAAAGATAAAATTATTAAATAATTCTACAATACATATCTATTTGTAACACTGTTATTATTTTTTTCTTACCAAGGTGGGAAAAGTTCCTTGCTTTTATAGTTTAAGACTCGTGTTTCTAAAAAAATCATATTAGCCTTGGTTCTTTTCCCCACCTTTTGCACAGACAAGGAGGTCTGCCATGGCATACTTGTGGATTTTCCCCCATGGCAGTGGCAAAACTTGATGATCGTCTTCAAAGAAAATTTTATTGGCTGTTCTAGACAAGTAATTACAATTACTACGGCAGCGTAAGATGATGCTTGTATGTAATACTGTAATATTCTGAATCCTTATAAGACTTGTAATTATATGATTAATAAAGATTGTTTTGGTGATTGAAATTATGTGTTGTGTTTGAATGTGTGTTGATTCATTATGTGTATGATTATAGAAAATTCATGTAAATCATAACTAGGAAATAATCACTATTCATAAAAACGTTAAATCACTATTCATAAAAACGTCAAGTCAACTTTGGGAAAGTCAACAATTTTTTTCTAACTGGATTAGTTAGGAAACTTAACTAATGAGCAAACTAGAAGCCTAACTAGGAGCACACTAAGTTTGGAGTAATCAAATTAAGTGGAATCCGGTTAGGGTGTAGAGAAGGGGGGCTATTTTGGTCATTTAGGAAATATTCAATACTTGCATAGCTTGTAAGTATGGAAACTTGTCTTGCATAATTGCTTTATGCAAGTAGAGCTTGTTAGCTTTAGTGTTGTCAAGATTAGGGAGGTGAGATGTGGCCTATTAAATGGCTTGTGGTGTGTGTCTTGCTTTGAGAGGTGAGATGTGGCCTCTTGTAGGCAAGTCATTGTTTTGCAAGACACAAGTGGTAGGCCATGGCCTTGTTGGCCACTTGTGTGTGGCTTAGCATAATGACCTTGTTGGCCAATTTGGTTGGTTGTGGTTTATTGACCATTATGCTCTAAGTCTTGGATTGCCTATAAATAGTGTAACGCCCCCAAATCCGAACAATTGTCGCCCGAATAAGAGTCAACGTTAATTCAACATCTTTCGTATCTTAACCAATGATCCCATAATCATATTGGTTGAATTAATCTATTACAAACTATAAAATTATAAATTTCCTTAATTTCATCCCTATCTTAACTTGATCTCGATTTCATTCTTTCTACAAGTATCAACTTGTAGTTCATTCGTATATATGGATAACACCATATATATATATATATATATATATATATATATCGGTCAATTTTTTAACCTTATGATTTAAACATTCTATACTTCAATATATCAAGTTTCACAGCATTAATGATAAGATTGTTCTTAGCAATAGAGGGGCGCATTCCGGTAATTTTGGCATCTTACCGACGCTCATTAGTATAATCTCAGTGCTTACAGAACTCACAATATCATTCAATACCCTCACTTAGACATATATCTTTATAAATATATCTCTTTATATCGATATTTCCTATTTATCTGAATTTTACAATATTAATAACACACTTGTACTTGGAACAAAGGAATCTTGCGATGAATTTGGTTTCTTCATCGGTGTTAAATCTCTAGTCTTACAACATCCACAATGTTATTCAATATCCTCATTCAGATATATAGTTATTTATCAACATTGTATTAATGTTTTACTATCTATCTGAAGTTCAGAGTATCGGCATAACATAATCAGTCCATATTACCAATACCTTCACTCAGATTAATAGATCTTTAACAATTCTAAGTTATATCAAATTTAAGACATTATACCTTTCTGATGATAATAACATGATATTATTAATATAATCTTTGATTACATGGTTTGCTTGTTCATATTGCAGAAGTCATTATGACTTAATACAAATACAAGTAAATAAAATATGAAACCTAATCTACGCTTCTTCATGATCTTCTTATAATTCTTCTTTAACTGCAAATAAAGTTTTATTCGCAAGAATGAGCAATACAGCTCAGCAAGTTTATCTAATAATACATAGACAGTTTATGCTTTCATATAAACTTTAACGTGCTTGACTTAACATAACTTTCAGTTAACGATCATACATAATCATATATGGCATAACATATCATTAAACGCTTAACATTTAATCATCATATCCTACTTAACATTACATAAGGCTTTCATACATATATTATCACATATCAACTATCACATATAAACAACTTTAACAATAGTTACACATAGGTTTAGGATAGAAAACTTGTCTTTTCGCTTTTACCGTTTAAGCTAATTTTGCGTCTCTCGATCAACCTATATTATTTATGAGATCGACATAAAAATTAGTCACTACATGACTCTCACTCTAGTTCACGTTAACTAGCCTTTAAATATGAACCTAACTTGGCATGCTGGGTGCTGTTGGCACGCCGTGTGGCCATAGTTGTTAAGGCGTCGCCTAGGCGTCCAATCGCTCCGAAGAAGACAAGGCGTTTGGGCGACTTGGTGGAGGTTAAAAAACAGAAAACGACGTCGCTCCGAGGATAACAAAACTAGCCCTAGGTCGCAATTCGTAGTAGAAGACTAGAAGGGGGAGAGCGAGAGAGATTACGACACAAAGTCCGACCGGCGACGACTATTGACTACTCCGATTGCTTCCTGATCAGCGCGACTCCGAAGTCCGATGGCAACCCTGCTCTCTTCTTTGCAAGTATTCTCTCTTTTCTTTCTTCTTCTCTTTTTCTCTAGTGCCGACGCTGCTTTCTTCTCTCTTTTTTCTTCCTCTTTTATTTTTGTTTTGTTTTGTTCTCTGCAGTGCTTTGACTGCTTTCTTAGTTATGCTTTAGTGCTTCCACCGGTTACTTGGTTGGACGCTTGTCCCTTTTTACTTGGACATGCAGGGTTAATATATCATATTATATATTATATTCGAAGGACACTCTCCGTTATCCCATGTGTTGCAGCATGTTAAGCAAAAAATATCATATTATATTATGTTAATGGAGTTTGATGTATTGGGTATTCACTATCCACTATCCCATGTGCTGTATTAATATATTTTTGTCATTTTGTAAACTCTAGTCTCCATGTAACAAGGATTATTTTAGACCACTTGATTTAATTATACTAGTACTACTACAATACTACTGTCTACTACACGTTGGAGCCAATATTTATTTAGTAGTGAGTGCTTACAAAATTAATAACACATTCAAAATTAAAAATTAAAAGTGATAATATGTTGATATTTTAATTTGATAAATGATTTCTTATTTGGATCAATTGTTGAAATAAATTCAATACTAACTACTAATATTTAATTTGTAGTAAGTACTTACTAAATTAGTAATACACTAAAAAAAATAGGTACTACTTGAATATTTTAATTTGATGAATTATTTCTTATTTGGGTCAATAGTTGAAATAAATTCAATAATAATTTTTTGTGAATGCTTTTTAATGGTATTTCATTGTGTTATGTTTTGGGTTTTAATGTATATAAAATTTTATTGTCAATATACTTGTGAAGTAAAATAAATAATATATAAATTGTACGTTGTGAACAACTTGTCGCCATACGGACTTCATGGCGGTCGCCTTGTTGCCTAGGCTTCCTGGCGGTTAGCTACTGCCATGCCTCGTCGTGGCGCCGTGACAACTATGCGTGTGGCGTTGTGCGTTCAAAGGCGTGTCGGGGGCGATAACAACCCTTATTCATGCGGGAATATATTATGCGTCGTGAAACCGATTTAAATACTTTTGATACAGAATTGTAGTAGTATAGTAGACGTTATGCATAACTGAGGATATTATTAGGATGATCCCTTGCAAATATCTATGGAGAGTTCTAAGTCTTTACGACTGACGAACAATAACTAGTTCTTGATTTAACAATCCTTAGCTTACGAGATAAACAATTGTTGAAAACTTTTGTTGAAATAATATTCCTTTGAATCGAATACGTGTGAGTTTTATTATGTGCTATTTTTTAGACTTGTTGAGCATTCCGTAGCTCATTCTTGCGAATAAAACTCATTTGCAGCTAAGGAGGAAGTTCCCGAAGGTTCTGGAAGTAGGGGAAAGGAAAAAGGAATGCTTAGAATAAACATGTATTAGTTTATTTCTTTTATATAGTCATAATGACTTTTGTAACGAGAACAAAGAACAAGAATTGTAATGAAGTTATTTAATCAATGATATGGTATTATTATTATCACTTTGTTTTATGTCTTAAATTCATTTCAAGTTAGTAAATGATAGATCAGAGGATCTTATGGTCTTTACATTATAGCTTTAATATTATTGGCAATATTTAGAAAGTTCTGTTAATGATAATAAAAGGTTGTTTAATTGAAGCACCGCTTTAGCGGAAAGTCCCCTATATCCTGAGAACGATCTGGTTGTTAGTATTTGTAAGTCTATAATGTTTACACTCAGAAAAATTGATGTTAAAAGTGAGCACAAGTCCGCTGTAGCTAGTACATGTATTTGGGGAGTCACAAATACCCGTCCCATATCAATACATGTGGGTAGAAATGAACTGTATATAAGGTATAAACCCTGCTACCAAGGGTACCAATAAGTTATGGCTTTTGAGTCGGACTGTCATGGGCAAAGATTACCCAAGTTGATGCTATTGAGACAGTGAATTGAGTCCGGACTTGTTGTGTGTCTGGGTTGTTACATGTAGGCTTCTTTTGTAATGTATATTGGCCATGTTTATGGCACTTATGCTACATTTAAAAAAATAAAAAGCTCTAACTGTAAGGATCTCAAGCGAGGTATATACTGTTTTTGCTTTAAGTTGAACATCAGTCCGTTCAAAACTTCAGTAGATGAACTTAAGAGATCTCACTTTTGCAAAACTTCAGGAGATGAAATTAAGAGATCTCACTTTGCAATATTTCGTTGTTTCTGTTTGCTTATTTATGTTGGGGGTATTTTTAACTTTTTTTTTAGGGGGGCAAGGGTGGTTCTTTGGATGTTGCAAGCATCTTGACAGGTTTGGTAATTTGTGATTGCAGCTTACTCTTTTCTCAGGATTTGTCAGCTATCAAATGGTTCGAGAAGCATATGATGGTATTATGTTATTTAACTCATCTGTTTTCATTAAATTCTAGAATTGTAAACAGATGTTCTTCCTATTAAGGTCCATTAAAACTTTATCTCATTGTTCTAACATGCTACAGACTAAGCAAATGCCAAGATAGAATTTCAATTTAAACATTTGCTTTTTCCTGTTGTACTTTCTTACCTTTATTGTTTGTTATAATAAGTATCCAGACAAGGTAGGGGTTGAAGTTTGAATTCTTTGACTAATGAATATAATTTTGTAAATGAATAACAAAGTTAGAAGTTAAGTGAAATGAGCTCTTGAAAAATAAGTGAATCATGGAAGGTGCCTTAGAAATGAATGCAGCCTGCATTTCAACAATAGAAAGATTAAAAAGCAGAGATAGCTGAAGGCTTGGGATTTCTTCAGGGCGCACAGAGATAAGCTGCCCATGAGCATCATGGCATAGGTAAAGGGAATGAGGAGGCAGCCAGAAGTTACTAAAGAAGTTGGAGTCTAAAATAAAGATTTAAGATGAGCTTAGAAGGGAGAATACCTATCCCTGCAGAGAATCAGTACAGAAGTACGCATACAAAGCTCAAATATTTAATCTCTAGTCATAATATAACAGTTCAAAATATTTAATTATATGCGATGTTTGAATATGTATTAAACAGTGTAAAATTCATTATTGTATATGTTGTATTCTTTTAGGAACTTTAGATGAACTTTCTAGTCCAACATCAGGGAAGTCTAACATGAATCTCACACCTTCACGGGGCTTAGCAGATTATAAAAATTTGTTACATCATGTTGTAACAAATTTTTTATAATGCTTCGATAAAATTTATATTCTGCTGACTTAGTATTGTTATGTAGGTTTCTCGCCTATAAGATACTTCGCTTAATTACTCTGCTCTACCACACTTTATTATCTTATTACCTAGGATATTACATGTTGCAAACCAACCGCCCCCCCCCCCCCCCCCCCCAATCCAAAAAAAAAGAGAAAAACAAAAGCAGAAAAGAAAAGAAAAGCTAAGCAAAGCAAAAGGTTAAAAATAGGTTTTATGAACACAACCCCGTCACCTCGTTTAACGTTTCTATCATTTGTAAATATCTGAGATATACGAATTGACCAAAACCAAAATTTCTTCAGTGATTTCACCTTGCTTAAGTTTATATTTATCTGATTCTACTTTCCATTTCTCCCAACTTACAGCAGGCAGATCTGGATTCGGGAGCCTTCTGTCACTTGGTCATTCCTCTGGCAAAACTGACAAGCTATACATGAAAGGTCCTGGAGGACGTGGGGAAGTTTTAGTAGCCGTTTCTGGTGTTTTAGGTATATCAATAACACTGTCCTTCTTTGATCAAGTGTTGTCAGAAAAGCATAATGGTTTCTCTTTCTTATGTTTTGGTTATATTGTTTTGGCAGGACATAAATCTGAATCCATCTATGATACTCCCTCCGCTCCAAAAAAAATAGTGCCATTTGCAAAAAGAAATTTGTTCCGCATAAAGAGTCCTCTTTTTGTAAATGATAATATATAATAACATAATGTCCTTACGTATAAAAACACAATTTCACTATCATGCCACTACTATTAAACTACACACGTTATATTTAGGGACAAACTTGGAAGAAATATATATACTTTAGAAATGGGAGTCTTTGTGGAACAGAGAGAGTAATAGTTAATGAAGCTTTTTTTCCAATTTATCCTCTTAATACCTATGGAAATATCTACATTTTTGTGCTTAGCTATAATTTTGATTAGTGATTTTAACTCTATATTGGGTTAACTTTTGAATTCTGCTGTGGAAGTCTTGAAATAATTTGAAGACAATATTATTATGTTATAAAAATTCACTGTTTTATTCTCAATAACTAACTTTTTCTTTGACGTGTCTCATCTTTTTGCTAGTTAGTACAAAGCTCCCTGCCTATGGGAAATAAACATCCACTGCAATGGCAGAATGCTCATCATCAGAAAAGAACTTTCTTATTGGGCATTCCTATGCATAGTATCTTTTATTCTCCTAACTACCTTTAGTGTGTTGGTTTCAGTTTGTCACTTCGTTAGTTGAATCGCGTTACCTTATAAGTCAACCTGCTCTGAATGATTAAGATATGTAGGTGAGATATTCCGAGTATAATGCATTATTGTGTATTGATCCCCAAAAAGAGGGAGTTCTTCCTTTAGAGCTCCAATTGCTAAGTCCAGACAACTTCGTGATTGGAATTAGACATGTACAGAACTTGGGATCTAGGGAGCACTGCACTACCTTCATTGATCCTACTTGCTTTGTCGGTTTCTTTCTTATAATATATTGCACTCCGTCCTTCCCAAATTGAGTGCTGAATTGCAACATCATGTGTCCCAAAATTAAAGTCCCCTTTTAGAAAGTAGACTAAAATGTGACATGAATTCTGAATTTCCCCTTATGTTTGGCAGTTGGAAAACATGACGGGAGGAAAAAAAGAAATTGCTATCATAAAAGTTATTGTAGCTCTATTTACCTTCCATTATGCTACTTTTCTGATTTTACTTGATGTTAGATTTTTAAAAGTATAAAAGATTTGACTTGTGTTCATCAAGATAATTTATTTATTTTTTACAATTAATTTTATTTCCCTTTTCCTTTTTCTTTCCCTGCCCTGCATATTCCTATTTCCAAACATTGACACTATGAAAAGCTGTTAAACCTTATTTTCATTTAATGTCAATATTGTTTCTAAATTGAGTTGTGAAATTAAATAGTATATTAACAATTTTTCTTAAAATGCTTGATTTTTTAAAAAGGGGCTCGTTGGGATGAACGGTGTATAATATTACTCATTAAAACATCTAGTATCCCATCTCCTTCAATATTATTGAGGCCAGTCCTCTCCTTCCTTTTCTAAGGCTTCTACTGCCAGAGCCTATTTCTATATTATTATCTTAAAAATTGATATCCTTAGCATGATTACTCGAAATTAGTGTCTTGACTATTATTTTCTCTAATAATTAGTTC
The DNA here is from genome assembly GCA_020205555.1 of Panax stipuleanatus. Classification (NCBI taxonomy): domain Eukaryota; kingdom Viridiplantae; phylum Streptophyta; class Magnoliopsida; order Apiales; family Araliaceae; genus Panax; species Panax stipuleanatus. Next base: position 130,964,892 of record CM035122.1, on the reverse strand, counting down.
TATGAATTGTGGGCTCTTTTAAATCTTGTTATTTACTGAATCGTGGACTACCATGTCAGATCAAAGCATGCAGGGATCGTCCCCTCACTCACCAGGTCAATCTTCCAAGAAAGTGTCTGGGTTTGGTGAAATTGTTCGTAGAGCAGCAAATGTTGCATCTGTGGCTGCAAAGCATGCCTATGCGGCTGCTGGTACCAGCCGGAATTCTGACAATGAGATGCTTCCCCTCAAGTGCTGCTTGATGTCCATATCATTGCCCTGGGAGTGTATTGCTCATGACCTTTTGTTGAAGGTGAGATTTCAATCCATTAAATTGTAGAAAATTCAACGAAAACCCTTCCTTCTTAGTTAACATTTATAACTGAATTATGTACCTTCAATTCTATGGTGAGGGCTAACTTGTGTCTTCTGGTTTCTTAGGGAAGTCCGCCAGTAAACTTGTAGGAAATACGTGTTTGGATTGATGATATCCAGCTTTTCTGTAAACAAATCAAGTTCGCATATTCGAGAAGAGAAGTAACAAACATGGAGCTTCAACACAAGTAAAATAAGAAATTTGTACATAATAATTTGTATTTCGGAACCTTAAAAACTTGGTTAAGTTAATGCTGTTGGCACCTGCAATTGTGTGATAACGTCGTAAAGGATAGTCAGGATAACTACTATATGTAATTCTGTATCTATAAGCAATCACCAGGATCATTGTTTCATTGTTTTAGTGAATTCAAATACATTTACGGTCTCTGTTTCTTGGATTTCAGACAATATGTATAGGGAAATGATATTTTCACAGTGTAATTTTGATATTTTCACATGTGCTCTTCTCACATAAAGGTGGGATCTATTATACTATCTTGTAAGAGAAGATCACGTGAAAATATTAAAATTACATGTGAAAATAGTGTCAGGAGAAATGTCTAAAGTATCCCCACTTTAAATAGGTTTTTTGCTGGCCACTATTCTTAATAACAATCGGAGAAAAAAAAAATTTGCTCTCCACATGAAAGAGTTGTAGTCAAGAGAAATGTCTAAAATATTCTTACCTTAGTTAAATTTAAATAGTATCAATGTATAAATAATTTCTTAAGTAATAAAAATTAGCATTGTCAACTACATATAATGTATTTATTTTTATAAATAATTTTTAAGAAATATAATTTAAAACTGTTAATCATATTCAATGTATTTTTTGTATGAATAATTTCTTAAGTAATAAAATTTAACATTGTCAACTATATTTAATGTATTTAGTGTCAGGAGAAATGTCTAAAGTATCCCCACTTTAAATAGTTTTTTTGCTGGCCGCTACTCCTAGTAACAATCGAAGAAAAAAAAATTTGCTCGCCACATGAAAGAGTTGTAGTCAAGAGAAATGTCTAAAATATCCCTACCTTAGTTAGATTTAAATAGTATTAAAATATAAATAATTTGTTAAGTAATAAAAATTAGGATATTGTATTTATTTGTATAAATAATTTAAATTCCATATTGTATTTATTTGTATAAATAATTTCAAATATGACTATGAATAATTCCAAGTTATATTACAATATGGAGTTTAAATTTTATGGCAATCAAATTGCCACAGTAATAACACGCAAAAACGCAAAAGAGTCTTTTTATTGATTTTGTATAAAATAACATAATATCCTCAAATTTAACAAAATTTCAATCACATGTACTAAACTAGAACACTAAACATAGAAGAAAATCTTGGATAAGACAATAGATCATATAATATATATTAATATACACAGGATTAGACATCATAATACAAGAGTTAACATTCTGGGAGAGGACGAGTTTACTAGTTTACACGGGTGATGCTGAGAGAAGAAATTCAGGCTGTAATCTTTGTAGTAGTATCCCACAAAAGGGACATAAGGGCTTGGATGATGTTGTGGAACTAGAGTTGACATCTTTAGGATATCTAAGCATTGTAAAAAGGGCTTGGGGTGCCAACTTTGAAGCCCATCTGTGACAGCAAACACAAAACCACGGCGGAGTCATAGGATTTACTAGCAGCATAGAGACAGAGCAGCGTGCCAGTTTGTGCTTCTGACCAGCTCCAGTGTTGCACTTTACGCCTTGGCAGAAAGCGGCTTCTGCAGATTCAAATGGAACAGATGCTGAACAATAGCTGCATTGCTCTTCCGCTACATATTCACTTGCTGACCAAAGCCTGCTGTAGAAAGAAAAATCTCAGGAGCATTTTATTATATAATTCAGAGCAAGCCGGGTAGAAAGAATATATAATCGCAAAGGTTCACATCTTACTACAAGTGTTATAGTTATTTATAGGTCGGTAAAAGCATATGAGCGAATGATAGCACAAGAATGCAAAAAACTCCTTTCTGAATGATTTGAAACTCTGAAAATTAAATATTGACATTTTTGAAACCTATATGCCGCAAAAAACAAGCCAGATATGCATCTCTACGACATGCAACCAAGTAAATCGCGCGTCCAAAATAACACACGGATTTGAGGGACGTTCTCCATCACGAAAACGATAGAAAAATAAGAATCCCTCTTGCAACGATTGCACCATGCAAGAGACTAATTACCCTATGATCACTAATTGTTACAATATGAAAAGAAAAAATAAATTGCGTTTTTTGGTAACAACATTCCAAAACATAGAACATTTTAGTTCCAAAATATTAAATTTAGTGATCCAAAACTTCTTTTCTTATTTAGTAACAAGAGATTGAAAAATCCATTCTACAAAAATGATTACAACTATATTTTATGATTTTGCAAATGAGGGACATCTTTACATAGTCACTAGGCCTTACAAACAATAACTAGAATCAAATATAATGGAATGCTAAGATTATCTATATAAAGCATTCCTCCAAAATAGTTAGGACTAGAATCAAATATAATGGAAGGCTAAGATTATCTATATTAAGCATTCCTCCAAAATATTTAGGATATTTACAAGTTTAGTTATCACATAATAGATAAATCTAGAACACTCTATTAGAAACCCTATCTTAATAAGAAAATTCTATAAAATATCAACCAGTGTCATCAAGTGAGCACCTTGTGGGCATCCAATAAGGTGTAGCCTCTTAAAAGTGTGTTTGCGGCAACACCAACTTAACCAAATTTAACTATATTTATTAAGAAAGTTATCCTAATATACCACGTTTTGGATAAACATATTTCGTACTAAAACGACCCGAAGAAACCCACCCCTACCATACTACTAACCACAAAATGTGACGTTTTCAATTCCCGTTCATTTCACATACCGTATTGAACCGTGATCAAGGTAGCATTACTTATAAACTTGAATCTGCAAGGCACATTAGGCCCAATACTATCTCAATAAGTTAGCATGCCCTATCATTTTCTTCTTTAAAGAACATATATTTCACATGTGAATTACCAGAGAAAATAAACTCATGTCGAAATCTGTACTGCAAATCAACTAACAGTAACAAGCACAAGTGATTGACCAAATGGATGTTGTCATGTTTTTTTTTGTGTTTCTTTTCGGCACCAGGGTAAAAGGAGTGGGAGAGGAAGAGTGTCTAGGAAGAGTATATGGATACCTTTTTTCAATCTTTCCAACTTCTGATTTAAGGACCTTCAGGTAATCTCGAACATGGTCATGATTAGATTCAATCCATTGCTCCTTCTGCGCTAAACCAACAGGCTGCCAGTATCCAGATTTGCAAAGGTTTTGCGATGAATGAGACACGATATCAATAACAGCAGAGAAACTACAAACAACAAGCCTTTCTCTGAGTTCTTTTTCACTGCTCTTAAGTAGCTTCATCCACAAAGCCGCTTGTTCATCTGCAGGTTCACATATTGCTTCCAAACTCTGATTTTCGCAGTTAATTTTATCCGCCTTCAGCTCAGTAAGTACTACCCGCCTACTGATAATGTTCAGTAGGTGCAACTGACGGGAAGTGATATTAGAGAAAAATTTACAGACATCTGATACCATTTGTGCAGGAGAATGTCCCGAGTTGGATCCCACATATGACCTTAACCACTTGGCTAGTACATGGTCTACATATTTAGGAGCAAACTGCTTGAAGGCCAATAATACTGCTACTATATCCCAAATCACCACAGGCTTATCCAGATGTTCATGTTGTTTTAAAGACCACAATATGTTATGCTCCCAATGTACCAATTCTTTATTAGAAAAACCAAGAAAAGCTTCAACATCAAAATCTGGATATTCATTCGACAATTTGTTGACTTGCTGACCACCAATCCAGAAGAACTCAACAGCAGCTTTCTGAGACCTGAGCATTTTTGGAATTGAAATTCTCTAGAGTAGAAATCATGTAAAGAAGCAAGGTGAAAAGCTTCAATAGTTATTAGTTCTGAGCTCTATTTTGTTTTTGTTTTTAGTTCATTTTACATATAGAAACTATTTTGCATCCTTTTCTCCCAGCAACATTTTTTATTTCTTCTACAAGCTTTTCACCTTCAACTTATATACTTGAACTGCATGTCTTCATACATTTAAAAGTGCATGACACAACTTTAATTTGTGTAGATGGGAGCAGGCGAGAGATTTTGTCTGTCTGTGTGCGTGCATATTTAATTATGTATCAGATGCTCCTTACGGTCCACTTTGAATGTCATGGTTCAACACTATGTGTTTACCACGATTTCTAAGACATTCAGAAAACACATTTCAAAAATAATACCTATACTATAGTTTTCTAAGTTATTCTTTAGCATTAAAGTGCAAATTTAACTAAAAAATTTATTAAAAAAAAATTATACCTTAATGCATCAATGGCATGTTAATTCTTAAACTCCGTGCAACAAGCGTGGTTCTGAACCATGACATTAAAGTGGAACAAAGGGAATATATACCAGCAGACATGCAAGCAAACCGACACACAGAAAACTTTCTAGAAGAATTAGTAGAATAAAACAAATTTTCACCTTGACTGGTACATTGGATTTAATAGATCAGCATCAAAAATACGAGCCTGCAAAATTATGGACAAACTTGTTAGTTTATAAAGGAATAGGTAGTAATAAGATCAATTTACCTTAACAGCAATGATGTACACTTTGAAAAGAAAATACTTGATTTCCCTCTTTGAAAAGATGGAAGTTCAAACAGGAAAGATCATAGTTGTCATGGCGCCACGGTGAATCATAGCGGTAGCCGACTGCCTGGACGACTAGGCGACAAAGCGACCGCCATGGCGTCCGTAAGGCGACAAGTCGTTTACAATGTGCAATTTATATATTATTTATTTTCCTTAACAAGTATATTGATAATAAAATTTCATATACATTAAAACTCAAAATATAACACTATGGAATAACATTAAAGGCATAATTATGTAAATACTTAGTAATAACAATCCAAAAACAAAACACTTGATATTAATAATTAGTAAAAGAGATGAAGAATTCAACAAACACCACATAGAAAATAAAGTTGCAACCAACCATCACAAATTTGTAATCTAATAACTAATAAATTAATATATCAGTATCACTTGACTGGACACTTGGCTAGACAGTTCACAGTAGACACTTGGCTGGGTTATAGACACTTAGACCCTCAATATGTATTTATAGATTAGTAATCTTAAGCAAATTTTAATATGTATAGAAACTAAAAAAAAAGTATATGCAGGACACAATATGACAATATACATATAATAGATTAGCAATAACTAATAAGTCCACAGTCAATGACTCAACAGATATATGCATAGTAATAAGCTACTCAGTACTCAAAGTCTCAAACAGATATATATGCATAACCTGTGTCGTGAAGCAAAAAAAAAATTGAGCAGAAAATGCGAGCGATGAAAGTCGAGCACGGGAGGGAGGGAGTCTAAGGTCGAAGCTGCAAGAAAGTCGAAGGCTTGAAGGCTGAAGCTGCGACTGCGAGAGACTAGAGAGTCGAAGGCTGCAACTGCGACGGAAGAGTCGAAAGCTTGAAGCTGCGACAGAATCGAAGGTTGAGCAGGCGGGAGGGAGTCGAAGGTCGAGCGAGCAGACGGGAGGGAGTCGAAGGTCGCGATCGAGCAGATGGGAGGGAGTCGAAGGTCGCGATACTGTGTCGAGTCAACTAAGTACAGCGATAAGGGTTTCTTTCTCCTTTTCTCCTCTTTTTTTCGATGGGTCATGGGTCATGGGTCGATGAGCAGATTGTTTAAGTTGGGACAAAGCTGCCAAGGCGCTCGCCTTAACAGTTCTATCCCAAGTCGCCACTCGCCTTGTCTTCTTCCAAGCGCCTGGACGCCTAGGCGACGCCTTAACAACTATAGGAGAGATACATACATGCATATTGTCAAAAACTATAAAAACCTTTAATTGCACATAATTTACGCGAGTAGTTGAAATGACAACAGAAGAGGCTATATTTGAAGCTTGTACATTTAAGTATTTGCTTACATTTATAAGGACTGTACTTAGATATTCAGTAGAAATACAAGTTGAATCTCAAGCCCAACTCTCTTGTGCTTGTGAATTCACCATACATCAATAAAAAGCAATTTTTACATATATAAGGCTAACTAGATTTTGTAGTTCTTAGGCATACACCTAGAAATATTGAACTCATGCTAACAGGCAAGAACTTGTTATAAGATGGTCAGGAAAATAGCGTTTTTTGCTACTTGTATATGATATATGGCTTGAAATAACGATCTAATAGCAACAGCTTTCAGATAAAGCCTATTCATATAGATCTTCAAGGTTGGTTTCATAAATTAGTAAGCCTTAAGGATCAGGTCACAACTCAAAACTTCATGCCAAAAGTGGGACATCTTAGTCTAATTAAAATCTCTCCTCTTTCTATTTTTCCCTTTTCCATTCTCAGTCTAAGGGCAAAAATGTAAATCTACTCTGAGCATAAGTGCTGGGATTTAACAGAAAAAAAAATGCCGATAGCTGATATTATAACTGTAGGTTGTTCCCCTTGGAATGACCCGCGTTAATTCAGTGAAGTTCAGCATCCTGTGTCTAATTATTGTTGTTACTAAATTCCTTTTACCTATTCCTACAAATGTATACTACTCCCTCCGTTCCAAATTATAAGATCATCATTGACTTTCTAAAAGTCAATTTCAAACATTTTCAAACTCAAAATTGACATGAATTCATTTAGTTTTAAGTAAATGCAATTCTGAATATCATAAACTATCTAAAAAATATTACTAGTTATAACATTTATTGTTTTCAAAACTTAAATGATTGTGTCAATTTTAAATTTGAAAATGTCTCAAATTGACTTTCAGAAAGTCAATATTGATCTTATAATTCGAAATGGAGGAAGATATGGTACAGAATAATAACATTACTCGGATAAATAAAGAGCATCTTGGGGGATGAACTATCATACCACAGCAACTGCAACATTTCCGGGGGATATGGCCAGACCAAAGCATGAATCAAACACCGTAGGGACCTGCAAAGGATTTTTCATGCAGCTAAGAAATATTACATAAAATTTATAAGAGGGCTACAAAAGCACGAGAAGAGTCACATCATACGTCAGTAGAGCTCTTCACACCAGGAGTATTTGAAGGCAGGGGTACTTCACACAAGGAATCTGCATTTAAAACCCAGCAACGAACGGAGTCATCCTGAACCAGTCAATAACACACCATGAATGAACTTCAAAATTAAATTATTCAAAAGCCTAATGCCCTTATCTTCAAACTTCACAAAGAAAACATTCAAGTTCTCAGAATCACATGCATATAGATTAAAAAAAACCAGGTAAGCAAATCAAATTCATGTAAAAAATTATAAGTAAATGATTACATACTATAAAGTGAACAGTAATTACAAGCATGCTAAAATTTAAAAACTTTAATACCTGGCTGCAGCTGTACAAGCAGTTTCCATCAAAAGCCCAAGCAAAGCCTGTTACCTGAAAAAATAGTTCCGACAGAAAACTCAACCAGTATTGAGGTATAAAAATTGATTAATATAAAGGAACTTACAATTTGGCCATGTGCATCATATGAACCAGCTTTATGAAATTTTCTGGTAGATATTTCACATAGCCACACTTCCAAAGATCCAGAACCTTTGCCAACAGCTAGGAACAATGAATTTGTGGAATGCACGGGCACAATAAGAGAAAGTACGGAGACTGGAATGGAATCCACAGTTATGACCTATGTAGAGGAAGAAATAACTCAAATGAAAATGTTAGTTTCAAATCCCTAAAAGAACCATGTTAGAAAATTCCCAAAAAGGACAAATAATTCATTGTGGAATGCTGACCTCATGAAATAGGGAAAAGCGACCATGACTAATTTCGGATGAGTTCAGCAATTCCGCACTATAACACTGCCAGATCTTGACACTGGAAATAAAAGAATAAACTAAGTAAGAAACATTCAGAAGTTATAGTTCCTCTATATTTAGAAGGTCGAAGTGGTTTATTTACTAATACAAATAACAACCAATCATTATTATAACTTCAAGCAATCTTATCAATAATATATATCCACCTTCTCCTAGAAACAGAAAATAAAATGAAAATAATAAAGTGAATACTTCAAACTTTTTTTATTTTAAATATTCAGAGAATATAAATAATTCTTGCTTTATTGCTTATTTCTTAGAAGTTACGGGTGGCTGCAAAAATAAATATGGTTTACAAGATTTGAAAGCTATCTTCAATAAAATAAAAAACTGGCTCTAGTTGTATTCTTTATAAGATTTAGGCAGAACAAAATTGAATGAAGTTTCACAGTTGAACAAACCTACTGAGATGGCACTAATTGGCATACAAAACACAAGCCATGATTCAAGACAAAGTTAGGTAGAGTGGTAGACTGGTTGGAAACTCTTAAGGGCATGTTCTGGGAGCTTCCATACTCAATATTCAGAATGGCTACATGAGATCTGTCTGAGTAGCTTTCTGTCATACTTTGCCGGTTGATGAAAGGTTTGGGCACATAAAGGTGTGGAATAGTATGGTGGGTCAAGCAACTCATTCATTTTGACATTATGATTCGAGTGGCATTCCTGCCCAATTTGCTAGATATACACGGACTCTTACTGTTTGAATTCAAATGGAAATGTCATAGCTACTAGGTGAAAAGAAAATACATAAGTAGAATTGTAGAAAAGTATTAGAGTTGTTAGCCCCCAGGAAAGAGATTAAAGGTGTTTACCCAACAAAAATGTAAAAGAAGATGTCTCACTTAGATCTTAGTAAAATACATGTTATATATCATTTTTAATCTAAGAAAACATGGACAACAGAGAGCATTAAGAGAACAACGCAAAATAGTAGTCTTGGTCAATCAACATACATACTCACCTCCCATCAGAACTCCCTGTAGCTAAGAAAAGCTGAGAACTTGAAGAATTAGAAACAGACAATGCCCAACTAATCGCTGTGATCCAACTCCTATGCGCATGAAGAAATCCAATGAGCAATGCAGCAGTTGAATTCCTGTTGTGCATAATAGAGTAGAATTGTGGTTTATGGATTTTCCAGAATGAAATTCTACCAGACTTGGCTCCAACTGCAAGTATAGAACAGCAATAGGATGAATTATCTGGAGAAACTAGCCTAAACTCAGATGTTGTTTGCAGAATTGGTGACCAGGCAACAACAAGTGATGATAGCATCGAATTGCGTGTAGCATACTGATCTGTCGATATCAAAGGGAGATTGCCCTTTTCTGGTAACTTTTTCGTACTCTTTGGTTTATATTGAGGCACAGAAACAATTTGAAGAGACCTCTTTCCTTTCAGATTGTTAGCTGGAGTTTCAACTGCCTGAAGAAATATGTAACAACTATAAGAAACAAAATTTTCATTTGGTTACAAAAATTATTCTTAGTAGCCCAAGAAAAATTTCAATATCACTAGACCAAAACCACCAATAGTAAAGGAGAAGTTGGAGTATCTTAATTGCAAAGAAATACCTCATGAAAATCCTGGCAGTTCATTTCAATTTTGATTACATTCACTTGCCATGATTTTTGCTCCTTAACCCATGTTGGTGCCAATCTGACAGAAGCAGCATCTAATGTAACCAATTCCGTATCTCCTGCCATTCGAAGTAATTGAAATATAAAGGAAATCATGATTAATTTGCATATCACAATATTTGAGAAGTAATTTAGACAATTAAAGGTCTGATGAGGGATGCATTAAGCAAGAAAAATTGTGTAAGCTTTTGGAGTCATCAATATACAACACATTCAGCAATTTCTTAAACAATTCGATAACAACATCTCCAGCCATGTTGAGTTTACAGTCTAGGTGCCCAATTCAGGAGCCAGGAGCAAGAACCAAGAGAATATATACATAAATCATTATATACTGAAGTAACTGAATCAGTAATTGTTGAGAAAGAAATACAATGGCATTGCGTTAAATACTGAAAACTAAATTAACGGTGTTCTTAAATATTTTTGTCTACTTCACTAATTTTTTTGGTTTACAATTATGGAAAGGGAATTACATATATTATAGCAAATGGCCTTAATGAAGAGGGAAAAAAAATTGGTATAGCCCAAAATCCCACACACTATGTTCCCTAAAGTGTGGTCTGGGTATCATTCCCAGTACATGACAATAAGGTGTAAACTCGTCTACTTTTCTTCAAAGTTATTCCAAAAATGAAATACACCTCAAGAATGTCCAACTAACTAATTACAAGATGTATAAGTTATATTTTCAATGTCCATATTGACTTTCCTTTTTTGCTTGGTCTCAAGCAAGCATATGACTAATTTACTTGTAAAAACTTAATAAAAAATCAATCAACTACTGAAAATTCCTCACGTTAATGAAGTTTTCTTTATCTTATTTTTTTAGCCAACGCGAAGGACATGCAAGGTAAAGGAGTATCCAATTCTTAGTCAAACTTGAGAGCTCTTGAAACAACTACTTTTTTCTGAAAAGCAAATGATGCACCACATACATAGCTTCTTTCTTCTTTTTTTGGTGTTACAACGTATATAGCTACAGGTTGTTCAATCTCTCCAAGATCAACATCAGCTTCTATATAAAATAGCAACTTTATAAGTTCTAGAGTTCGTTGAGAGAAACCAAATGAAACAAAAAATCACAGAATATTTACCCAATCAAAGAATCACAAGATGAGAACGCACCACAAAGTTTCACCTGCACGCCGTTTTCATTTAAACCCATAAATGTGCCTTCAAACCACCTGCAAGTTCGCATAACAGCAAAGCAACACTATAAAAACCTGACGAAAATTATAAAAGCACATTTTGAACCATGTGTTAAATGTGTCCACTTAAGTTTAAAAAAGAGAAATAGTAGATTTAACACAAAATAAGCAAAAAAGAACCTTTGAACATTGGTGTCAAAAGAGAAAAGCAGAGTCCTTGATATTTCGTATATGAATCTGTAAGATATATCTCATTGTATCATGGTTAAGGAGGAAATTACAAAAGTTTTTTCTTTAACATTACTTGTACGCTACACCTTTTGGCTTCAAATATAAGCAGAGTATTGGATACTTTGTATATGAATCTGAAAGATATATCTCATGTATCTCGTCGTATTCATGGTTGATATGAGGAAATTTCGTAAGTTTTTTCTTTAACACTACTTGTAGGCAGCTTTTGGCTTCAGATAGATAGTTTCTAATCGAATTGAATTTCATAATGGTATTTCCACTACTTTCAAATGTCACTAGCTCTTTGTTGCCACTTAACTTATCCCCATATTGCATCTAAAGGATACTGTTATGATATTATAATTTATTATGTTGCTGGATTGTTGACATGTAATCTATATCAGGATTATAGGCTTGATCAAAGGAATTAGTTTTGATTAGCTTGATTGTAGGGAGCTGCTGTAATTAGGACAATCAGTTACTATAATTTGCTTGATTGAAGGATTCTTATTGTAGTTAGCTTGATCATAGGGATCTTGCTGTAATTATTTCAATCCTTATGTTGGTATAAATTCAGATTGAATAGTCATCACAGACTATCAATCATTCCCCAATACTTCTCTCTTTTCACCATGGTATCAGAGCTTAGATCGACTATGGTCGAAACTATTCTCCGTCTTCATCTTTTGCTTCCGCTACTTCACCTATAACCACCTGTCTCACAGCCTTGCTTTCACCAGCAACCATTTCTAAGGTTGCAATATCAAGGCTGAAATCCCTAGACTAAATCGAACTCCATCGGTTGTCCACTTTATATTTTTTTTTCGCAATTTCTTTGGTGTTACAAAATCCAACTGAAAAGCTAGCTTGATTGTCTTCAAAATCAGCGTATACTCCTTTTTTCTTGGTGGACTAAATTAATCCACTGAGATCCTTTTCTTTGTTTATGATATAGTGGTGTGATCTCCACTTATTAAATTCTCTACCACCTGCCCATTTGTTGCCAGCAATTATTTCTTTAAGCGGAGAAGGCTCTGTGACTAGTGGAAATACTAGTGGGGTCAATAAGCTTTCAGATTCTCTTTCCTGCTTTCGCTGCTTCATCCATCATGTTTAATGGGAAGAACTACTAGTTGTGGTCACGTTCAATGGAGATGTCAATAAAATCCGGAAACTGTTCAGATTATTTGACTGGGGCAAAGACCAAACCGAAGGAGACTGGTATAGAGGCTAAAAAGTGGGAAATTGAGGATAATTTTGTTATGAGTTTTTTGGTTAACCATATGACTCCTACCCTTGCTAAAGGTTATCTGTTTATGGAGACGACTGCTGAGGTATGAAAAACAGTTAAGGAGATGTATTCCCAAGCTGGGAATGATGCTCAAATTTATGATTTGAAGAAAAGAATTCATTAGTTTAAACAGGATGGCACGACAGTATCAGATTACTACACAGAACTTCGCAATATTTGGCAAGAGCTTGATATCAATGATAACTATTGTGAGGGAATAGATGATGTTGTTACAGAGAAACTTTGCAAATGGGAAGATAAGAACCGAACATATGCTTTTCTGATTGGTCTGAATTCTGAGTATGACACGCTGAAGCATAATATTTTGTGTACGGTGCCTTTGCCTAGCCTAAAGCAGGTTTTTTAGAATGTTCAAAATGAGGACAGCAGGTGGTCGCTTAAATCACCAAGTGCTATCCCTGAGAGATCAGCTTTGTTTACAAGCATTCCTGTTTCTAAGGTTCCTGAGAAACCTTTATTGAAGTTTGACTATTGTGGAAAGGAAAAGCATACCAGAGAATTTTGTTGGAAACTGAATGGGAAGCCACAAGGTGGCAAGGCACGAAAGGGAAATCGGTAATCACAGGCTCATGAGGTTGAAACCGGTATTTCTTGGGCATTGAGGTGGCACGCTCAACCCATGGGATCTTTCTTTCACAAAGAAAGTATACCTTGGATCTTCTTTCTGAAACTGGGATGCTTGGATGCAAACCAGTTGACACTCCTCTGGATTCCAAAATTAAACTACGAGCTAAAGAGGGGGAACCTGTTGATCGTGGTAACTATCATCGCTTGGTTGACAAGTTGGTATATTTGTCTCATACTCGCCCTGATATTGGCTTTGCAGTTAGCCTTGTTAGTCAGTACATGCATGATCCATGTTCCTCTCATGTGGATGCAATGACTGGTATTCGTAGGTACCTGAAATTAGCCCCAGGTAAAGGAGTTTTATTTTCATCTCAGGGACATCTCAAAATGGAATGTTACACAGATGCTGATTGGGCTAGTTGCCTTAGTGATAGACGATCCACCTCCGGATATTGTACCTTTGTTGGAGGGAATCTTGTGTCTTGGCGAAGCAAGAAGCAGGAGGTGGTTGCTTGTTCAAGTGCAGAGGAAGAATTTAGGGCAATGGCACTTGGGATTTGTGAGTTGTTGTGGCTAAAGAGCCTTATGTGGGATCTTCGTTTACCCATTCATATACCGATGATGCTATACTCTGATAGCAAATCTGTCATTTCTATTGCCCATAACCTTGTTCAACATGATAGGACTAAGCACGTAAAGATTGACCGTGACTTCATTAAAGAGAAGTTAGAGGGAGGACTAATTTGTATGCCTTATGTTTCTTCATCGGAACAGAGAGTTGACATCCTTACCAAAGCTGTTACCAAGAAGGTGTTTGATCATCACTTGTTGACCAACTTGAGGGGGTGTTATGATAATATAATTTATTATGTTGCTGGATTGTTGACCTGTAATCTATATCAGGATTATAGGCTAGATCAAAGGAATAAGTTTTGATTAGCTTGATTGTAGGGAACTGCTGTAATTAGTCTGATTGTAGACAGTTACTATAATTAGCTTGATTGAAGGATTATTGTTGTAGTTAGCTTGATCAATTATTTCTATCTTTATGTTGATTTAAATTCAGATTGTATAGTCATCACAGACTATAAATCATTCCCCAATTCTTCTCTCTTTTCAACAAATACCGTGGTAAAATCGGAGCTACATTACCATCTATCACCAAGTAAAATGTACTAATCGACCATCTTAGTAACAGATTCCATGAAATTGTTTATTTTTGTCATGACCTCAATAGTGATAGAAGTTAGTTAGTTAGGTTAATATATATATATATATATATATATATATCTGGTTATTAGTAGATAAAGATAACAAGGGGAGCACTATTTCCACATGTGTGTTTGATATTTTCACATAGTTCCTTCTCACATGAAGGTGCAACCCACTGTATGCTCATGTGAGAGAGGACCATGTGGAAATATCAAAAATACATGTGGAAATATCAGTTTCCAATTAACAATTATCCTTTCATTAATCATTTGTTTATCCAAGGGAGCTTCAGGAGCTGAGAATGTAAGCAAAATGTAATTTAACTCTCTTATCATTAATATCATTTCTATAGTTCTTCTCTATCCTCTCTCCTTGTGTTATTACAACGAATTGCATTTTTGTACAAACGTTCCAAAACATAGTACACTTTCATTTTGGAACATCAAATGCGGTGATCCAAAACATTTTCTCCCTATTTACTCAAACTTCTATTGCACAAGCATGATTAAAACTTGGCTTTATGATTTATAAATGAGGAGTATCCTCTTATATAGCCCTAGGTATCAACTATCTAGAATCCGCCTCTAAAATATAAGGATATCTACAAAATATATAATCACATAAATAAATCCAAAACACAATATTAGAAACCTTAATATATAAAAGAAGATTCTACAAAATGTCAACTAATGTAGCCAACTGCAAGCCTTGTGGGTGTCAAGTAAGCGATAACATGGTGTAATCTAGTTGAAAATGTTCTTGTTGTGTGACATTACACTTAAGAAACAACTCAATTGGTTTTAACTATATTTCATCAAGTTTTAACTATATCTTTTTAGAAAGCTATTCCCAGCACACCAAGTTCAAAATAAACGTATTTAGTACATTCGAATAACCTACCTCTACCGTATTCTGTACAACGAAAGTGACGTTTTCCATTCCCTATTTTGTTTCACATACTGCATCGAACCACGATCTAGGTAACAAACTAACAACGAATAAAACCAATGCATGGTGCAACAAAGAAAAGATACATTTTTTACTAACAAGATTTTATTCTATTCACAACATTCATGCAAAAGCCAAAACCAACTGAGCTATATGACCAAATTATATGTATTTAAACCATATCTAAACTAACAAGAAAACCATCCTTCTCAATGCAACGTATAAAATTACCTATCATTTGTCTGTGCTTCCACTGCTTGTCCAACTTTAAGAATATCCTCTTTGCCATGACAATTACCCAACAATATCTGTTCAGGAAATTTGCCCACATATATGGATGGGCGAATTTCAGGAAAATGGTTCTCCTGGAAAATGTAGGTGTTGGTATGGAGATTTAGTCCACTTGAAATATTTTGTGGATTAATTTCAACCCATTTATCTTGTTTTCCTGGAAAATGAAAAGAGGAAAACAATTTAGCAGAAATTTAGTTGCTCAACAAGACACAATGCCATAAAGCCTCCCCTATCAAACCCCTTACACCACAAACAAAAGAAAAAGGAATTAAACATGGAAGACAAATTTATGAAGGACCTTTTCCATTAGTTTCTGGAAATATTACATGAGCTTTTTCACCATCCAATTGATTCAACATGCCAGCAACCCAAATATGTTGGCCTCCATCAAGCATAAAAACCTATAAATCCAACAATGAAGTAAGTAGGACACTCTGGGAGTATTATGCTAAATATTCTAGTTCCAAAAACTTCACGAGACAACAACCTCTACAGATGAGCCCTCTTGCAAAAGCGAGCATGGGAAAAGTGCAACTTCAGTGAAGGCATTTACAGACTTTCCACTAAGAGGTGCTGAGATAAGATTAGCATCCTTACTGGTTCGAGAATATTAAAAAAATTAATGACTAAAAAGAATATGAGATAAATATGTCAACAAACAACACATTCAATTCAAATACTGACTATTAATACTTTGATTAGTGTTTCTCTCATTTTAGCGTCTCACTTAAAAGAAAGAGTAAGGGCAAAAGTGTGAAGGACATAATCAAATAACTGTAAGTAAACACAAATATAAGATGCTACTGATTGGAGTTCGGAATAGTACATCAAGGACGACTCATTATGTTTTCTTAGTTTTGAATCTTTTCTTAACTTAGAGATAGGCAAATCATCACGTCCGTGCTTTCTGCCATGTTGACTTTCTTGTCCCTGGAAAAACAAGAATAAAAGATCATCACAAGTAAACCAGAGCTTACACTTCAAGTGAATGATGAGCCTAAAGATATTAGATCAAATCAGTGTTCTAAAAATCCCCGCCTAAGCCCCGCCTAGGTCCGCCTAAGCCCCGCCTAGGCGCTAGGCCCCCCTTGGCACCTCACCTAGGCCCAAGGCGGCAAAAAAATCCCTCCAATAAATTAGGCGGGACCTAGGCAGGGCCTAGGCGGAGAGGTTTTTTTATTTTAATAACTACCCAAACCAAATCTTGATATATTTATTTTTCTAATGATTTACCATATTCATAATGCAAGCTGTAGCATATCAAATCACAACAAGAAGTGAACAAGATCAAGTCAAAATGGATAATTTTATTATAGTTGTAATTTTTTGAACTTGTATCAACTTCATATTATATAAATAATGATACATTTGTAATATTTAGTTTAATTCAATATAATTCTTAAATTTATGTTTAATTTCTTAAGTTTTAATAATGAATTGAATTATTGAAATTTTAAATTTTATTATTTAATAGCAATCTTGTTTATGAATAAAACTAATACGTTAAAGATATGTTTGAACTTTGAACAATTGCATGTTTGTGTTTAAACTTTGACATTAGCAATATGGATATGTGTTTGAACTTTAAACAAAGGCCTTTATTATCTTTATTATAGATTGTTTTGCTTTATATTATTGTTTTGTTTTGGATAAATGTAAGATAAAATATTAAAATTGGCTTAAAATAAAAAATCCCGCCTAGGCCCCCAGGCCGCCCGTCTAGTGCCTTTTAGAACATTGGATCAAATGCAAATTATACAAGAACAGTGACTATCCAATAATGAAGAATTGATAATTGACTTGACTTACATCAGAAAATTCTGATGAACAAACATCTAACTCCCAGAAACTGATGTTTGCTAGATAAGTGTATAGCATCTCAGATATATCCATAACCTATAAAATGACAAAGAACATCAATAATATGACTGCATAATATACATTGATAGAAGAGGTCATACAAGTTCAATCTTTGCAAGCTGTTCCAGAAGTAATTCAGAAATTTTGAAGTCCTGGTAACTTGATAACAAAGTAAAACATCTAAACTCTATATATATAAATACACAGTTCCTATAAAATGCAATAATTATATATATATAGATTACGTAGAGTCTGAATATTTATGATTAATATAAGAAAGCACATATATAAACACACACACACACACACATAGAGAGAGAGAGAGAATCCGAATGGCAAGGACCCCTCAATGGCATTTATTAAGCCAAAAAAATGATAAATCTTAACGTAAATAGCCTCCATTGAAAGCCTAACAGGGGCATACCTCTACCCACTCTGCAGAAAACTCACAGAATGGAAAACGATAAAGCTTCACTCGTCCTTCAGTGGTGCAAACAGCAAGCAAGCATCTGTATCATGTTAAAAACCACCAAAAGAAATTTTGAATACAATGGAAAACAAAATGACATGCTTGAATTAGTTAAAGTACATACCCTGAATTAGGAGCAAATCCGATGGGGGACCAGGAAATGGACCGGACACAAGAACGAACATCTCTAGATAAACTAATGGGTAGCAAGCCACCAAAGAGCAAATCTGTTACCAATTCAAACAATAATACAGATAAAATGCAACACTAACCGCAACAAAAAAAAATTGTAATAATTATACAACAAGCACCTCCAAATATTACTTATTACATAACCGAAAGAGTGAGGAACTGAAATTAATATAAATACTAGTTTAATCAAGAAGTAGCTACATAAATACATAATGCAAATTAAATACCTTTTCTTTCTATGACCCCAATTGGGAAAGGTTTGCTGACTGGGATTGTAATCAAACCTCGAGGTCCAAATGGCATATCCGGGTTCTAGTAATTTTGAGAAGATACCAACAACAACAAAATTTAAAAAAAAAATAAAAAAGAATCCATTAATAAACCAAAAAATAATATAATTGTGAATGAGCTAAAGAATTAATAAATTGAAAAGACCAAAAAGGTTTAAGCTTTACAGCTCTACAGTGAAATCTGCTAAGGTTATGGAGTGAAAATCATAATTACCAGAATAGTAACAAGGTGACCGGAAGCAACGGCGACCAAATTCTCGTCAGACCAAGCGACGGAATTTGGGTATGAAGGTGAAGCCACGAGCGAAGCGGCTTGAAAGCGTTCCGCCATTATTATGACTGAGTGAGCTCTCTCGAGAGTTTGGTTTGCGTTTAGAGATGGAATTGATTTGGAGGGAAAATCAGGAAATTCAGAAATCAAAAATGATTGTAGAAATTGTAAGCAAGATAAAGAACCCTAGTTCGAATCCCCTGCCGTGTGCTTCTTCTTCGTCAAAATCATTCCAAAGTTATTAAATATTTATTTAGAAGGCCCAGTAATTAAAAATATAAAACATACCAAAAACCAAACAACTTCTGTCACATCACAAAAATTATTACACTAAATCCAACTTCAAGTCCAAACCACCAAATTATGTTAGTAGTAAATAAAATCAGTATTATAGTCGGAATTGTTATTTCTACCATACAAAATTGATATTTTTACAAGACTTTTATTGTGTGATTATAAATTTTATTTTGTGATATCAAATTTTATTCTAAAAATATTAGTTCCTTTAAAATATATATTATCATGACATAATGTTGTTTAATGGAAGTGATGTTTACTATTAATCTTGAGACGGAGAGAGTAATATCTTGGTTTAATCAATGTGTACATTTGGCTCAGTGGTTTAAGAGAGAATTTGAGATCACTGATTTAAGAGAGAATTTGGGATCAGACGTAAGTAGAGCTTGCAAATAGTTGGTTTTGATTTATAAAATATGGTTATGGATTGGTTTTGGTTTACAAACTATATAACATATTTTTAATATGGGTTAAAACCAAATAATTATGGGTCCAATCTAGTCGGTCCATTTTTTGGGGTGAGAGAAGGACATGGGGGTAAACGTTGAAGGCCTTTTTTAGGAGTAGTGCTTCCTCAAGTTAGGTTTGAACTTGGAGTTGTGCTACAACGAAGGGCTTAATTATTCTATTTTAATATGGGTCATATATTATTTTTTTTTATAATTTATTGTTAACATCATAACTAACTTAATTTTTGTTATAATAAAAGAGTCTTATTTTAATTTTTTTAGACTCAAGTCTGAAACTAAAAATTTTAATTGATATGTCTAATTTAAGTATTAAAAACTATTAATTTTGTGATTATAGGCACTTTAAAAAAAATTACATTAATAATTATTATGTTAATTAAAATTAATGAAATTATTGAGAATTTTATTATAATAATTAATTTTATTTTTTTTTGTGTATACATAATCAGTAAATAATTTTTTTTTTTGGGGGGGGGGGGTGGTTGGGTGGGGTGGGGGTGTATACATAATCAATAAATATTATTTTTTTGGGGGTGGGCGAGTGAGGGGCTGGGGTCGGGTAGGGGTGGGGGTGTATACATAATCAATAAATATTATTTTTTTGAGTGGGTGAGTGGGTGGGTGGGTGGGTGGGTGGTGGGTGGGTGACAGTGACACGTTAAAGGTGTTAGATGAAAAAGCAGACTGGTGTGACTAGCGCAAAAAAGGAACTGTCTCCAAAGTTTAAAATGTTAACATCAATTATCCTAATACATCATAGCATTAAATGCTGAAACGAGCATATTGCAACGGAAAGATTTCTCAGCAGAGTATAAATAGGCCACATGGATTCAACTTTCAAAGTGACAAAAAAAATTTAATCAAAAACATTAAAACTCTGCAAAAGTCCAAAGAACGAACTCAACGATCAAACATACATAGTTCGAGTTGCTAATTACCTGATAAGAAAAGCTTAACGCCAACTTAGCAGCACCTCTCAACAAACATCAATCATTTGAGCATCTGAGGGCAAAGTGTCCTTGTGACTAAATATTCAAGTCTGTTGGGCTTGAAGAGGGCAAAAGTGTCCTTATCGTTGGGGCTAAATATCCAAGTCTGGTGGGCTTAAAGATGGTAAAAAATGTCCTTATCAGTTGTGACTAAATACCCAAGTATGTTGGGCTTGAAGAGGACTAAGTGTCCTTGTCTGTGTGACTAAATTCTAGTGAATTCATACTCAAGGAGTAGAAGAGTGGAGTAGGAGCTATTCAGTCTCTGAACTACTTAAAATTGCCTGTCTTTACTTCTTGTTAAATTTGCTTAATTATTATTCTCTATTGTTTAAATTCGAAACCATCATTTGTTTTAAATCTCTAAGGGATTTTTCAAAAGATGTTTATTTCATAAGTTTATTAATCATTTGATAAATAGAATTTTAAAAAAATATATATTCAACTCCCCTTCTAGATCTATAAGTGCTTTTGGAAAATAATAGTTTTCCATTTTCTTCATTAGTAAGAAAATATTTTATCATACAAGATGTCCAACTACGTACAAAATTCTTTTACTATAAAATATGGTTGTGCATATCCGCTTCCTGACTATATTTTTAAGCACTACCTATATAATCTTTGAGTATGGTTGGAATATAATCCTCAGTTTGACACGCTAAAGATAATTATATGGCAATAAAATGCACACCATTGGAATGAATATGACAATAATCTACTCGTATTTTTTTGAGAACTAATGAGTTAACCAAGACTAATTATTCATTCATATGATATTTATTATAACCTAAAAACATTAATTCCAATATACGAGAATTTCCTTGATCATTTTCCAAATAATTTGATTGCTAAATCAGTTATTGATTGTACTTATATGTAGGATATTATTGATTTTGAGTGTGAATAGTGTCGTACTATTTACAACATTGTAATAAATTTTAAATATGAGAATTTGTGTTTATAATATATATTTTGACAATTCAAATTGGATGGTATAGACCCAAATTTAAAGGCGACACAACAATAATATTAAATATCTTACAACAAAATAACTTTTCATTAATCATTATTTATTCAACCCATTTACTTTAAATTAATTCGAAATACATAATATTTATATAAGAGTATAAGTAAAAATAGAAATTAATAATATAGTTTATGAAAACAATCATATGTTTTTCTTGCTTACTATTAATTTGTTATCATTATTAAATAAAACTTTATTACAACTTAAATAATATATATAATTTAATAAAAAAATTAATTTTTTCACATGTATCGTCTTACTTGACCATAATTTGTTACTATTAATTAAATGAGTAATTATATTGCAAAAATGAGTAGAATCACATTATTACTTTGAAAAATATATTTTAGAATGAAACAATTTTCTTATAAGAATCATTTAATAAGTCTAATAATGTATTTTGTAAAAGAATTAATAAAATATTAAATTACAATACTATAACTGTATATATTCTATCAGACCCCATGCTTTGCACGTTTTGTAAATGCTAGTATAAATTAATTTTGCAAAATATATTGTTGTTAATTTATAATTTTTTTTCTTTTTAAACAACAATTTCTGGCCTTCCCCACTTATAATTTAGTTTTAACAACAATTAAAAAAAAGAAAATCTATATATTTTCTCCCTCGTAATTTTTGTTGTCATTTTATTCCAAACATATATGCCATGGTTCCTTAATTAGACAGGTACAAATATCTAAATTTGACATTTTTAAATACTTTTTCATCGATATTAAAGAAAAACCATCAAATAAAAAAAAATCAAGAAGTCCCAAACAATAACAATTACTTGCAAAGTCAATTCCAACAACTCAATCCACCTATTTCTGTTAAACTTGCCAGTTCCACACCATCATAGCAGTTATCCACTACTAGTTTTCTCTCTCACTGCCCACAGCTTTCTTCCCATGTCATTGCTTACATTTTTATTTTGAAAGTTGATAAATCCACAACATTTTTTGATATTTACACATGAAAATCGTCGATATAGATCCTATAGCGACGATTTTTACCATCGCTATACAACTATAACAACACTTTTCATATGAAAATATCAAAAAAAAAATGTTCAATTTTTATTTTCCGACTTGTATTATCATCAAAAGAGGTGAATAACTACAAATAAATTGAGACGGGTAGCATTATCATTTTATATAAAACTACTCTATCAATGCTCCATATTTATTGGGAAACAATTTAATATTTTCATATAAAAAGTGTTATATAACTGTGAAAATAAAAAGAAAATAATATTTTCACAACATTTTTTAATATTTTCATATAAAAAGTGTCGCGATACAACGGTGAAAATATCAAAAAATATTGTAAAAATATCAATTTCCTTTTATTTTCTCTATCGACTTGTATTATCATCAAAAGAGGTGAATAACTATAAATAAATTCTCTCAAATACGAGGACACCAGGGACATGGTATACTAACAAGTAACTACTACTACTATAATCAAGTTCACCACTATTTCAACCGTTTCATATAAATTATAATAATGGCTAGAAATTTACTCGTAAAGCAAGAATTTCTTAGAACCCAATTACTCTTGACATGGCCATGGGGAGTTAGAGCAAAACACTTCCTCCCTCACATAAAATATTACAAGAAGTTCCTTTTTATCATTTGAATATATAACCAGTCCCCCTCCACTTGTTGACCATCAAAAATTTGATATATGGATCCCCCAGCCTCCAGTCTCATCATGCCATAAGAACTCTAAAAATAAAGGGACTATATGAAAAGTTTCAAGATAAAACTGAATGTATAAGATAACCGGTAGAAGATCTGAATACGCAATGAAATTGTGTGTTTAATATTTATCTGTCTAAAACATTTGAATACATGTATTATCATATTTTAACATTCTACGCTGTTATGAACAAATATATTATATAATTATAAATAAATAATGTTATCTAAGAATTATTAAATATAAACTTTTGAACAATCTTTGATCAAGTATACTATTAAAAATATAATTTTAGGAATAAAACACTAAAAAATATTAATAACATTCTATAGTACATAAAATCAAAACAAAAGACTACAACAACAATCATTAAATTGGTTATCTAATTTGTTAAACAAAAATAAAAAACAATTTGTACATAACAAAAACAAGATGGATATTGAATGTAAATTTTAATCGTCTATGAGTGTGTAAATACAAATATCATCCAGCACTACTTCTTACTCATTCAACCACAATTTTTTTGACGAATCGTTCAAACACATTCAAAGTTTAAAAATTGTTAAACGGTCTAAATGACTTATTCGATCAGATTCAGACTTTTTTAGATTTATTCAGAAGTAAATAAACAGCCCCCAAGTCTAGTCAAGAAGTGTCTCATATAGTGAAAAGTTGGTTGATGCAATTACTAAGCAGATATACGATTTTCATGTGCACATTACTGTATCAAGGGAAAGGCAGTGCAATTTTCTGGACATTGTATCGGTCAATATAGCCAACTAAGTTGCAAAGCAAACTTAAGACATTTCAAAAGTTAGAATCTACAAAAATAAGAGAAGTAGGTTTCTACCGGATTTCACCATCCTCACCAAAGCTCCCCATCTTCAAGCTCCTCATGACCACCATTTCTATGAGAACCATCCCAGTGATCTCTCTTGTTTCTTTTGTGCCTGCTTTCAGTATCTGATTCAGGCGTATAAGCATGCTGTCAAGAAAGAAACATAAAACAATGATAGGTCATTTAAGTCAAAACCAGATAAAAGTCAATACACTTTGGATCACGGAAATTCAACCACCTTTCTAGATTTTTTACGGTCACTACCATGTCGACGGGACTTCTTTAAGTCCTCTTTCTCACCGTCACTGCCATGTCGGCGGGACTTCTTAAAGTCCTCTTTCTCATCCTCACTGCCATGTCGGCGGGACTTCTTTGAGTCCTCTTTCTCATCCTCACTGCCATGGCGACGGGACTTCTTTGAGTCCTCTTTCTCATCCTCACTGCCATGGCGACGGGACTTCTTTGAGTCCTCTTTCTCATCCCCACTGCCATGGCGACGGGACTTCTTTGAGTTCTCTTTCTCATCCTCACTGCCATGTCGACGGGATTTCTTATTAGAGTCTTCTTTCTCATCCTTATCTGAACCCACATCACTATGGTGCCTCTTCCGATGTTTTCTCTCTCTGTCTTTTTCTCTTTTCTTGTCCTCTTTGCGGCCATAATTGTCACTGACAATTAAGTTCTCACTCTCTCCATCGCTCTTAGGTCGTTCTATACCCTTCTCTTTTTCTCTTTCACATTCGCTCTCTTTCTCCTTCTCTCGTCTGTCTTTCTCCTTCCTCTTCTCTTTTTCCTCCCTCTCTTTCTCCTTTTTGGCCTGCAAAGGAAAGAAGACATCCCCAAGAGGAAAAACTTAATTATAATCACAGAACAATAATATATACAAGGAAGCAAGCATATGTCAGTTAACAAAGCAAGATAAAAGTACAGGCATAGCAAAGCAGCTCAAAGACTCCGGTTCTTAGAAACCCAGAAATTTTTGAAAAAAGAACATTGGTCCAAAGTATCATCCCATTCAATAGAGACAATGTTCAAACATCCTGGTATTATCTTTATGCCAAGCATGTCCATTAGGGAAAGAGCAAAAGGTCGAAGAAACCCACAGAAGTCGAATGAATCTAGAATAAGATGAAATAATGACAGAAGTCGAACGAATCAACAGTAAGATAAAATAATGACAAATCAACTCAATAGAAGCTCGGGCATCACATATACTGGCGATTATTAGTCTTTACCTGATTACAAGCGAATGATATAAGAACCTAACCAATGGAGCTGAATAAAATTTCCAAATCCGGCAACGATATGATCACTGTCCTTGGATATACACACTATAAAGTCGGCCATTCCGAAACAGCCAGCTCACCAGGTAACACAATCAACTTTAACGTAAATAACAGTTTGTGCATCGAGAGCGTGAAAGAAGACGCACTTGAAAATGTCTAGGCATCTCTCGGTCACTTAGTGTCTTAAATTATTCCAACTCCTCCGTCTAGAAATGAGAATCCTACTTTTATTGTTGACAACTTTTTCGAATATTTAAGTTTGCAAATGATACACACACAATTACTTTTGTAAGTTTCATATTGGGGGAAAAAAATCAACAAAAAAATTTACGTGCAAGTGTCATAGTTGTGTGGATGGGTGGGTGCAAGGGGAAGACAGCAGAAAAAAAGGCTCTTTTCTGTGCATAGGACGCACATAATTTTACATAAATAAATAACTTATAACTATGTAAATACTACATACTTTCACTGTTTTACAAAATTAAAACAGTGATTTAAAAAAAATTGTAGTTTCCCTTAGAAAAATTCTTAAGAAGGTTCAATTTCTTTAATTGATAGCTTATGATTATAAAATAAACTTATAAATAGCCCTATTGGTAGTCAGTGGGATACAAGGTCACCAGCACACAACGTACCTGCAGGCTTTCTGTAAGGACAATTTTTTTTTTTAATTTAATAATTTGTTGGTGAAGTGCAAAGATCTTGTATACTCGATCGAATCATGCTGACATCCTACTTCCAAATCAACGTATACATGTGTCATTTGCAGTATATTAAAATTGCGACAAACCGCGGTTTCTACCATAATACGAACAGAGTTGAGGAAGACAATCCACATTTTATGCTGACTTAAGCCCCCAGCTCACTAATTAGCAAGTTGAGAGCATGCCCGACCCCTCGATGAATTTGGACACTTTGTATTAAATTGTGTGCTAATAATGCAGGCTCAGTAGGAAGAAGAAATCGTTTTTTTTGCTAGAGATCTTAGTCAATTTGATTTGGTATTACCTATATTGGGAATTGAATCTTTTGGATCCAACTGAACTACAAGAGGTCTGATTCTTCTGAAGAAGATATATAGGCAATTCAGTTAAGCAGGATGCGACCCCCTAGAAGACCATTTGGGATTGGCTCCAAGAAGGCAGGAATACTTCCCAACATTTTTTAAACTTGTATAAAATTAGGTAACATAACATAACCATGTTTTGGTAGTAGAACACTTTCAGGTATGTTAAATGTGAATTATACAACAAAAAAGGACTCGCAACTTATTCAATTGGAGTGTCAAGTTTTCATTGTAGCACACAAACCTTTTCCTTCATGCAAAAAAGAAACTAATCATATATAAATATTTGGTACCTTCTCCTCTTGTTTCCGTTCCTTATCTATTGCCTTCTCTTGTAAGCGCACAATGTATTCCTCAAAGATCTCCCTAGCAGCACTCTCTTCTCTAATAGATCTAACGAATGACATGCAAATCAAATAATATAACTTGTCAACACAAAACATAGCATTTGCTTCAGGGAAGGCAATATCAGAAAGTAATTTTAGTGATTTTGCTAATTGAACACGAAGACTTATCCAATATTAAGGAAAAGAACTACCTATACTCCGAGCTTCCCTCAAAAAGTTGTTTGCTTTCCTCCCAATTAGAAGATGCAATTATTTCCTATGTAGTGACCCAAAACCAAAGTTAGCTAAGATGGTTCAGTAAAAATTTATTACTTTCATCAAAGAATATTAAGTTGTCCTTCAATTATTTTTACAAACCTTGATGGAGCTCAATTTATCACTGAAGTCCTCGACAAGGCGTTGACGCCTTTTAGCTTCTTTCTCCTCCTTCTCCCTGACCCTCTCAAGTAGATCTTCGAATACAAGCTGCAACAGAGTAGAAAATCAACAGATGCAGTAATAATAAAGGTACTCACGCAAGCTATTAGACAATATCAAGTAGTTACATAATTTAAATTTCCTTTCCTCTAGTTGGAAAGATAAGTGGAATATGAAAGAATACTTCTAAGATTTTAGGCATCAGAGGTTTTATCCTCTGACAAGTACCAGGTTTCCAAATAGACATCAAAGATTTGTTTGATCAAGGATACATCAAGTATTTGATTGATTGTTACTCGTTAGTATGTATCTCTAATGAGAATTCTACAAAGCTAAGATTGACGGTAGGTGTGCCGCATGTTATGAGAACTTTCCAGGTATAATTTTGAAATGTGATGAAATAGAAAAGTAAACAAAATGTTCATTCAAGGATGTACAAAAGATTGCTTGCTAATAGATAAACATGTTAAAAGGAGACTAAATTATTTTATGCCTTTTAATAATTATTCTGCAAGTGACCAGCACTATCTTCCACGTAATTGGAGTACACAAGAGTTTGAAGAGGAAGAAGCAAAGTTGATACATTTTGATAGTAAATAATCAATACTTCTGTAATTCTCAGTTTTACAGTTCAGGGATAGAAATGTTTATTCTTCAGCAGTTACCTTACAGAATAAGGTTAGAGGAGGGTAGTAGTTTGGCATGTGTATTTAGAATATCAGATTTCATAGTTTGGCATGTGTATTTATTCCTCAGCAGCTACCTTACAGAAGAAGAGGAGGAAGAGGAGGAGGAGGAGGTATGGTAATGTATGATGGTGGAGAATTTGTGGGTGATGTATGACTCGTGGGTGATGCTATGATGGTGCCATGGTGGAGAATTCGTGGGTGTGTATAATGGTTAAGAATTCGTGGGTGTATGATGGCTAAGAATTCGTGGGAGATGTATGATGGTGGGGAATTCGCGGGAGATGTATGATGGTGGGGAATTCGCGGGAGATGTATGATGGTGGGGAATTCGCGGGAGATGTATGATGGTGGGGAATTCGTGGGTGATGTATGATGGTGGGGAATTCGTGGATGATGTAATGATGGTGGGGAATTCGTGGTGATGTAAGATGGTGGGGAATTTGTGGAGATGTAAGATGGTGGATCATTCGTAGGTGAGAATGTTGCTGTGTAGTGTATGAACTTGAGAAATAACAAATTGACGACATCATCAAAGCATCATATCAAGTTGAAAAAATCAGCAAAGAAGATGATAAATCGCGGGAAGATTCAAAGCCTCTAACTGAAGTAGTCAAGGTTCAACCGTTCAAGAACTTCTCAAGATAGAATATGTTGATTTTCTTTTCTAGACAGTTTCATTTGTATCAAGCTGCTTTAAAGTCTTCTATTGTGTCGCAATTATTTCAAGAGACTGTACATGAGATTTTCAACCTTTGCTGGAGGACATCTTGCCGATCGTGGTTTCTCATTCTCCAACACTATATAACTCTAGAAAGAGATTTTCTCAATGGATGGGAGAATGATTAGGCACGGATCAAGAACTAAGAGAATATTAATTAAATAAAACATTATTATTCAGGGAAAAAATCAATTGTAATTAGTTTATTATAGTTAGATAATAATGAGATCTCTCTTAATTTTAGTAGATAACTATTAGGAGTTTGTTTCCTTAATAAATTAAGTTTCCTATTATATAAAAATCAGGGTTTTATATGTACTATATAAGTGATGTAATATCCAATATTGGACAGAGTTGATTATATTGATTTCAAGCTTTGTGCTTCTGCAGATTTTGGACCTTATTAAACTTCAATTTTATTCCTTCCTTTAGCCTTGTCCTGCATAAATAAATAACTACCAAGGAATTGCACCTTCAAGAGAGAAATAATATAGAATATGCAAAAAGTGAATTGGACAATGCATATCAAACTAAACATCTAGAAAAATGGATAAGAGTAATTAATCAAACTTGAGAAGTTGCACCTGTAAATTAATATCTGATATTGGTGGGGAACCAATGTCCTCAGGGATAGCAGCCTTAAAGTCTTTGAAAGTCCATGTTGATGAAACAGTGATCTAACAAAGATACAAAAGAAACAAACACAAATTATAAAATTCAGCATGAAGCAGGTAAGATATGCTAATAAAGGAAAAAGCATATAAAGTCCTGCCTTTCCCAACTTCATAGCATCTTTTATGTGACTTTTGTCTTCATCGTACTGCCAGATATACAAAATAGACAGTTAGATGTCTACCTACAACCATTGCCATTCAGGTCTTAAACACAACAGATCATAAACTAGAATAGCATTTAGTAGCTTACATTACTAGATATCTGTTAATATCCAAAAATAATCCAATCATTGCTCAAATTACTGGATCATAAGCATGAAGTAGTAATGCAATATAATAAACTTTGTGTGCACAAGCATACCAGTTAACAAATGCATTAAAATATCAACGAGTTCAACTACAATATTGGTTAAATTTTCTGTCTAATGTCCATTGTCCAGGACTTATTCACTATACTTTGTCTACTTGGAAGGTTAAAGTTCCATCTAAGGTCAAATATTTATTGTGGTCATTATTAACAACATATTGCACGTACACAGAGCTATTTGCCTTTATCTCCAAATAGGTGCAACCAGTGCAGTGAATCCCACTTTTATTTACTCTTCACTGTTCGACTTCTTGGAGAGTGGAATGTTTATTCTTGGGCAAGTGTGGGTCGCTCCTATCTTCCTGGATGATTTTCTTCCTAGGACAGTATAAGGGTTCGGCAATCGGATATGTGTTTTGGGTCATTTTATTGAAAGCAACATTCCGACTACTAGTGCTCAGTACCTTCCTAAAATTAATAGAGTGGTTGAATATTCTTTCTTGCTCCATTGTGAGCCTCTTGGTCCTCTCTCATTGTATCAATTTCCTTTATCTATCAAGCTTCCTTTTTAAATCTAAAATAATACTCCCTCCAATCCATAAAACCTTGGATTCAGAACCAGTCTTTTCTTTCAGAACCTGCATTCCACATGAATGGGTTGCAGTACATACCGTTCACGTAATGAGATAGACTGATGACTAAAATCAAAGTACGTATTCTACATTCAATAAAGAGAGTTGTTTTACTTCGTTTGTCCCTAAAACTAGCGAATGTTGGTTTAGTGGTAGTGGCATGATGATGAAATTGTGATAGTGGTTTAGTAGTAGTGACATGATGATGAAATTGTGATAGTAAGGATAAGGATATTGTATCATTTTATACTGCAATCAATTTAATTGGTACTCTTTTTTGTGGAATTGAAAAATTAGTAAATGGACTCTTTTTGTGCAACGGAGAGTGTATAAGTTTTTCTTTTGGCTGTCAATAAATAGTACTTCAATGAACACATATGCTGCATGTCTGGTTTAGGATATCCAACAAGTGGATATCCCAAAAATATTGAGGGCTATAAGTTTTATCAGGTGGATGAATGCAATCATCAAAGGAAACTAAAGTACAATTTAACAAACTGAGGGGAGTGCAGGGTGTCAAAACAAATACCTGTCTTTGTAATTCTTCAGCAACATCCTCAAATAAATCTTTTGGTGTAGAACCAGAAAGGTTCAATGCAACAGCCTGATAAGGTGCAGAATCCTTGACCTAAAGTCGTACACAAAACAAACAAACAAAATGAAGTCAAGATGAGGATTATGTAGTCACAACCCTCACGTATCCCATAAATGGATCAACTCTGTGCAGTACCACCTTCTGACAATAATCGCGCCACTGAGTTTTAGCCGTAAAGTTACCAGAAGCAACATGTTCTTCCATCATCTTGCGAAATTCATCACGGCTTTTCCGCTCCACCCGTTTCATTTGTTCCTTAAATTTGGAAAGAGCAAAATTCAGAACAAAGATCGGATAGTAGAAAATCCCCAGAAGGAAAAAGGGGAGAGAAAAAAAACTTCCTATAGCACCTTTTTTATTTTCCTCTGCTCATCTTCTTCCTTCTCCAAGTCACGAATATAATTCTGCCAAAAGCCAGTATCAGCATTACAGTAGAGTAGTTGAAAATTTATTTAAATAAAAAGTATCTAATTCAAGAAATTTACCTGGAAAATTTCCAACCGGTCAATTTTTTCAAGCTGGGAACCGCTTTCATCATCTTCCAAACGATCTTGAACTTTTCTCCACTGAGTGTCAACCTGGAAAAGAGATTAATAATAATAAGGTATAAAATATCAAATTACACATAGTTTCATATGGAACATGCTTGAAAAGATGTACCTTAATCAACCCACAGGTTTCCAGAAACTTCCTGTAATCTAACCTATTCTGCCTAAGCTCCTCCTGAGCCTTAGTCTTTTCCTGCAATCAAAACCAAATAACCAATATAAAAAACAACAAAAATTGTTGGCAATAGCATAATCAGAAACAACTAGTCTGCCTTCACACTTCACATGCAGCTGTAAAATGCCAAATCTTCGGATAGCCCTATAACTGACGCTAATAGAGATGATGAATTTTCAACTAAAGAAATACAAATTTAAATGATACTTTCTAAAATAAGATTTAAGGCTCCGCATAAAATAAACTAAGACATTTCAAAATATCCTATTAATCATAACATCCACATAATTTCCAGTCACTCTCTCTCAATCTTCTATAAATATTTATTCTTACGATTATTATGGCACCCTAAGTGAAAGTTTCTTTAAGTTCAAAAATCTGAGCGGGCCCCCAGGTACATGCTCAACAACCCAAAAGAGGATAGCAAAAGATTTCTAGAACACCAAAGCAAGAGAAAGATACAGGCTGATTAAAAATTTACACTTGTGCAAAGTTGAAGCGACATTACCTTTTTCTGAAGATCCACCAAATAGTTTTTAAAGAGATCTTCACGGTCAGCAGCTCGTTCGACAGACTTAAACCGCTCATCATCTTCAAATATAGTTATAGCTTTGCTGGTTTCACAAAAAAAAAAACAGAAAATATCCATATTCCATGTTATCTGAATCACTTAAAATTTCAATATAATAACTTTTAAATGTTAGACCATATGTACCTCCATCTCATGGATGATGCGAGTTCCTTGGATTCCTGCAAGAAAACAGCAGTCATCAGGCTATCAGACAAAACACTATAGCCCAGAATGGTATCCCTCCGTTTAAAATTGAGTGCAAAGTCTAAATAAGAAATATAAAAAAATACAAATGCACATACAACTTTGAGTAAGGACAAGGCATTCATGGGCAACTTAACCCTTTCAGTCCTATAAATACAAATTTGCCCTTATTTTAAAGTGACTCTTGTTCGTGTAAATGTATGCAGTCACAACGAATAATATATTGCCTTTACTTCTGTTATTGGATGAATATTTGAAAGTAATAATGATAAGGCTGGAGGGAGAACAACCATAACTATGAAAGCAATATGTTCTCTCTACCTCATTATTTTTCCGCCAGCTCTCTACCTGATACTACAATTTTCTAGAGAATTTTGTGTCCAAATCTCATTAAATTTAGTTAATTGTAATTAGCGCAAATTACAGAGAATGCAGAGAATTTCAAATTGCATTTATCCAGCACTTATAATAGGTAATTTATAAGAATGTAAAATGGGTCAAAGAACAGTTGAAGCAACAGAAAGGTAGATGTTGAGGATAATGACAATAGTAAATCAATAATGAAGAGTAGCAATATTGGTAGAATTAGAAACAAGAATACCTGACAAAATATGAGGGAGAAAAAAATCACCAAACACTAACTATATATTGATGTTCAACTTATCCCACACAAAAAAATACAATGACGATCAATAAAAAACTGTTCACCACGAAAATAAGGCACATTAAAACTGAATGGAACTTACTTCCAACATCTTCGTGAATTCTTCTTTTGCTTTTCTCTGCCTCAAGCGCCTCTCCTCAGCCTCCAGTTTTTTCCTTTGCATCAAGTACTAAAGAGCGGGACACAGAACAGGACAATATCAGAAAAGGGAGGGGTAGGGGGGTGCGGGGGCGGTCGGAAAATATACAACACTACATCAAGAAATAGGAACAATCCCTTAATCTATCCCCAAACAATAGATTCTTTTCATGTTTAATACCATAACAAATTTTCCCTCATATTTCGGCCTTAAACTTTATAATTTCTGCAATCCCAGTCCAACCTCGCAACAAATAAAGCAATTAGACTAAACTTGAAAAACAGCTATACTTTGAGGATTAAACTTGAAAACAACTATAGTTTAGGCACTAAACATGTAAACCAGCTATAGTTTGGTGACTATATGAAAAACAACTATAGTTTGAGGTAAAAATTCAAATTATGCAAAATAATTTTAGTTTGGGAACAAAACATGAAAAACAACTATAATATGGTGACTACAAAAGGATTATCCCTAAGAATTAACAGCAAGGAGTTGATAACACGATTCGAGGAATGGTTTGAAACTAATACCTCATTGAATGCCTGTTTCCGCTCACCAAGTGTTTTCAAGGCACCATATCTCTTGTCATTAATGATCACTCGCATAGCCTGACAAGTTACGTATTATTTAATATTAACAACATGCAACAGAATAGACAAATATCGAGAATGAAACAAATAAAAGCAAGTTACCTGCTCCCAATTCCAGTCAGCCTCAACATTTGCAGACTCCAATAGTGCTTTAAATGCATGTTTGGCCTCCTACACAAAATATAAATAAAATTCATTAAACGTCCTTATTACTGATAATTGCGGTCATATACATTCAAACTCAGTACCTGCTTGCTGGCATATACAAAAGGTTCATCCTCCACAGTTTTGTCTTCCAATGGTGTCACATTAATCTTTCCAGCAACTGCCATTCCCTTTTTTGCTTCCTGCCAGTTGCACAACAAAAATATTGAAAAAACCACATCATATTCAGATTAAATAGCTACTAATCAAGAATAGTCATTATTTGCAGGTCAGCAGCACATAGGGAAAGGCATTGAAAGAGATGGATAGAAAATTTTGGATTACACTTAAATGATTATTATTTATACAAAAACATAGACAATGATATATATATATATATGTGTGTGTGTGTGTGTGTGTGTGTGTGTGTGTGTGTATTATTGATATCTTGCAAAAGACAAGAATTACCTCAATATCCTGCACAGAAGCTCCGTCGAAAGAATTTCCAACATCATGAGTAGCTAAGTTTTCAGATCCAGTACTGTAATCACAAGATCATATAAGGAATAATAATATTGATTTGAAGCAGATCCATAAAATTAGAGCAATTAGTAAATCATACGTTGGTGTTGTGTTGACCAAAGTAACAGGAGTAACCATACTTCCTGGAACAAAAGCAGGTGAGGCAGTGAGATTGGAAATGCCAACCTCAGTCGTTGCAGCAGAATTTACTACAGGATTGTTTAAAACCGCCACAAGGGGAGAATTAACAACAGGGGTAACAGGAACAGGGCTTGAAGCAACGGATGTTGTGGTCGAAACTGAGGGGACAGTAGTTGATGCCTGTTCAGTTAACGAGAGTGGAGTAGCTGATGCATTAACCATTTCCGATGTAACTGTGACCATTTCTGAATGTGATCCCCGGATAGCTGCTTTTTCAGCTTCTTCACGTGCCAACTGATACATTTGCTCAGAATGAGCCCAGAGAAGCAGGGGGAAAAGTAATAAGTAATGTATAAAGTCTTTGCTGGCAAACCTTCAATTCGTCAGGAATGGACCATTTAGATTCCTTTGTACTCTTGTTATAATAATACCTGTAGAAGTCAACCCAAAATATTAAACAGACAAAATAACAGAAAATTAAGGGACATCTCAGCGATGCTAGTTTAATGGTGATAGCTGCAACGTACTTTCTTCCCTCTGCAGTTGTGAACTCTTTCCAAACGGTAGAAGCGTCAGCCCTCTGTTAAAGTAGAAATTATTAATGCGTCAGCCCTCTGTTAAAGTAGAAACTGTTAATGGATAAGAAAATTTTGAAAATGTGTTCACTTAGATATGAGAATGGTGGTCATCCTCAAATTAATCAGCAACAGCAAGGTATCCCAAGAATTTACAAACAATCGAAGGATTAAATATAATCATGATCAGGACAAAAGGTTATAAGAATGAATGACAATGACTAATACAATATCTAGCACCAAAGTACTTGTGAAAAAAGATTATAAATGAATTGAAGAATAAAGTGTAAACATGGTGAGATCAAAACAAGAAAATCAAGAACTCCTTAGTCCTTACACTGCGTAGACAAAATCGTGTGTTATCGCTTCAACAACACATAAAAATGTCCAACCGAAAATGCAAATAACATACAACACAAGTAAAGCCAAGAAGCAAGAAAAATATTAGCAATAAAAGCAATTGTATTTATATCACTCAAGTAAACAAACCACAGTTCTGATATCATCCATGGTTGATCCTGCACATGTTAACCAAAAAATATGCAATGGTAAGTTCACGAGTAAAACATACTACTATCGTAGTAATAAAATATGTATATTACTGTTGATCCTTTAGGCACCTCAATAATATCACAAATCTCCCTGTAAGTGTAACAGTTCTAATCAAAACATAGTACAAAAATAAACTCAAGAAGAAAATTGCATATTAGTAACATAATCTTTTGCTTATAGAAAAGGAAACTTTACATCAGTTTAAGCACACAACATATTACCCATGCCCATATCTATATTTTGTATACCAAATAACAATACCCTTGATAATATTTAAAAAACGATGTTTAGGAGAGCTATTGTACCCTTCATTCTGGCAAAATAGGTTTAACAAATTGTTAGGCGTCTAATTAGAATTAGTGCAGCCCATACCTTAGGCACACCACAGCTTTGTTAACGTTAGTAGTTGGAAACCTAGATATTAAAAATATATGATATATGGATAGTGGCCTCAATGAAATCCCATTTACACGTGAAGCATAGTTATCAAGTCGTCAAGTCGAGGCAAAGCAGTAGCCGGGAGCTTAAGTGCATAGTCGACAAGACGACAAGTCGTTAATAATTTAAATTTTATACGAATAAAATTATATATATTTAATATTTATATGAATATTGATATATTTATTTTTTTAATGATTTATCATATTCATAATGTATGTTGTAGCATGTCAAATCACAACAAGAAGTGAAAAAGATTAAATCAAAATGGATAATTTTATTATAGTTGTAAATTTGTAAGTTTTTGAACTTGTACCAACTTCAAATTATATAAATGGTGATACATTTGCAATATTTAGTTTAATTCAATATAATTCTTAAATTTATGTTTAGTTTTTTAAGTTTTAATATTATATATATAGAATACCATAAATTTATAATTAAGCATCCTATTTATAATTTTACATTAAGATGTTACATTAATTTTACAAAAAGGGCAGAATTTGTACTATAGATTATATAATACAGTACAAATTATAATATAATATAGTACAAATTACAATATAATATAGACTAGTCCACAAGTAATAAAGTACTATTACTTTATAATAGTACAAATTATAATAGTACTGACAAACTATATAAAGTAATAAAGTAATAAGAGTATAGACTCAACCCAAAAAGAAAACCCAAAAAGAAATAAGGATATAAAGTAATAAAGTAATAAGAGTATTCAGTAACTCAACCCAAAAAGAAGTCAGGGACTCAGATCGAAGAACAGATCGAAGCCAAACAGAAGCCGAAGTGAGTCGCGAACTCGTGAAGAACCAGATCGAAGAACAGAAGCCGAAGAAGAGAAGAACAGAAGCCGAAGTGAGTCGCGATTCGCAAAGAAGAAGAGAACCAGGTCAAAGAACAAAAGCGGAGAAGAAGAACAAAAGCGGAGAAGGAGAAGAAGAATACCTGAAAGTCGCCGGAAAGTCGCCGGAAAGTCGCCCGCTTCTCAAACTAGTCATCCAAGTCGTCGAAAAGTCATTCAACTCGTCAAAATCGTCTACTGAGCGCCCGACTTTGTGTTCTCCCACCAAGTCGTCCAGACGACTAGAATTTTTTTCCCGACTTGGCGCCTAGTCGTCAGCGCGACGACTAGTCGACGACTTGATAACTATGACGTGAAGAACAGATAAAAAAAGCTTTTTGAGAGGAAACCGCTGCAGATACTACATCTGGATATTTTGTCAACATGGTTGATTGTGTTTATTAGTATTCTTTTTAGTTCTAAATGTGGCTTTGTCCTCATTCGTCATAATCCAGTCAAAGGCTATCATACATCATAAACAAATAGCCATCAGATAATATATCATAAACAAAAGCCATAAATAGAAGTTTCATAATTTGAAGAGGGAACTATCGGCATTTAAAGAAAGATGGCTCTGTTCTGATTGTCCATCTCTAATTTTTTATGCAGCAAGAGATAGGGTTAAACTACAAGAGAAAAGGAACCCAGAACTGAACTCAAGAAGAACACATCACATCAAGGCGTTGAAGCAAGAAATACACTAAATCAATTAACCTGAAAGGGGTAAATATATGAATAATTTTGGTCTGTCCATATAAAACTGAATAAAATAAATATAAACTTGTAACTAAAATGCTGCAAGTCTTGAACTAGAATATTTGAAATAATTTTTTTTAATTACACATAAGCATGTTTAGGTCTAGTCATCAATTTATATTGAAAAAATTAAGCCACGTTAGTGTCGCGTCAAAGTTCCGTTAAAAATGTAACAGTCAAGACATAATTTGGAATTTTTGTTAGTAAAGTAAAGTATAGTTAGTTGACTATAAGGAAAAAAAGGTTGAGTTAGTTGACTATAAGTTAACCTAAAGTACAACGAGAAAAAAACATTTATCCCATTTATCCCACCAGCTTGTCTTGTAAATGTTTCTGGTTTGGTTGGTTGTCATGGGAGTAGTTGTGTCCATGCCTTATGGGCTTGGGCTTTCTTAGTTTTCACTTCTTTTTTGTTGGTTTACCTTGTTTGTACATGTTTTTGCCTCTTTGACATATTTCTAATAAAATCATTTCTATCAGAAAAAGATAAAACGACATAATCACTTACTAATAAAATTCGACAACAAATATAGATACGACATTGCATACTAATTCATATCTCCGGATATGAGAACAACTTGTATCTGTATGCCGATAGCACTATTGTTCATACTAATTAGTGCATAAAGATACGTGTGGCCGATAGCACTACTATTAAACTCTTCAAATCAAACTAAACATGCATAATACAATCAAATATACGCATATGAACTCAAAAGTACTACTTAAGTGCATATGTATAAAACACGGGTAAATAGAAGGGTACACCCAAATTCACATTTCAACATTCATTTTTATTTAGTGCACATTCACATTTCAACTTATAATGGTTTGGTAGGTAGATTGCTATTTTGTAGATAATATCATCTACGGAACAACTTCAACTAAAAGTAATTTGCATGTCTCTACCTTCATTTACTAAATTTATCTTATTTCTTGATTATTAAAAATAACTGTCAGAAATGAAAAGGTACTCTTTAAAATAATTGAAAAGAGCAAGCAACAAAAAGTAACTTAAGCAAGAGATGCTGAAACTGAATAAAATAGAAGAAAACAACTAAGGTCATCAGAAAGCAATTGCACGACATGATGTTCACCCAAAAGAATAAAAAAAATAATGGAACTGGTAGTATGTTGCTATTTGGCATTAACAGCATCAAACCACCAATTTCACAAGAACAATGTCCCCCACATGATAAATTAAATGTAAATAACAAATTGTTGCCTGCCTTGAGAAACTGAAACCGCCTTCACAGTGAGCATATACAGCAGACGTTATTTTCCCCTGACTTGCCATGACATCTACAAACCAGTGGAACATGCAAAGAAAAGGAAATACACATAAAACAACTTTGATCAATTCAAGTATGGCTACAATTGTCAGCAACCATAAAAGTGAACAAAGTTTGTATGAATTCCCAAGCAATCCAAAAGCATGTTTTGCAAGTGAACAGAGATTATGCTGAAACTTCAAGAAGAATGACTAGTCAGCAGCATGCCTCACCTCTAAAGATGTCATTAATTCCAAAGGCTTCTCCCAGCAAGATTGCCTTGTTATTTTGTTGTAATAATATCTGATAGTACAAGCAGAAAAGAAAATCAAAACAAAATGCAAGAAGGGAATGAGAAAGCTAAAAGCACGTAAGTGACAAAGAGTTGTAGTCGCAAAAGCTTAAAAAGGATTGTAATGAAATTATTTGGAAAACTCCCATCAGAAATAAAAGAAAGGTAATTAGAACTGCACCTACAAGAATGACATACCTTCTGCCATCACCAGCTTCAAATTCTTGCCAATCAGACGAGGTGTGTTGAGAGCTATTAGGAACATTTACTTCCTGCATTTCCAACAGGTAAAAAAAATTGTTGGTTAATCAGGTATCACATAATTATAATAAATCTAAATAAAAAATCAGGACAAATGACCAACAAAAAGTGAGATTGCGAGATTCATAGGAGGGGGGGAATAAAAAGAGGTCATACAGAGGGGAAACAAACTCTTATTCAGAGACATAAAAATAAAAATAAAAACTCATTATCCCATCCATTTGTTTGGCCTTAATATAAGATTTGGAGCCAAAAAATTTGCCTACTGGGAACCATGAGTAAAAACCCTCACTAAAAATCCTTCAAATCTCCCCCCCCCCCCCCAAAAAAAAAAAAAACCCACACAACAACCAGTACATGAATTTTTTTCATTTTTTTCGCTTAATATTGGGTGTTGGATCACGAGTCAATGCATGATATGAAACCTACAGCAGTATCTTGAAATGAAGGATGGTGATGGATGAACAGCTCTAAATATAAATGATATTGTAGTTGTAGCTTTTTGGCATTATTCAGGTTATTGGAGCGCAGGCACTCTTCATGATACAGTTGGTTATGCATTGAGGGCTTTATGTCTTTTCTTTCTAGTTTAATGTATTAACTATGGTATAATAGTTCATACTAAATTAATTTAATGGCTAGGGATTTTGTTTTATTAGGGTTTTAAAACTTCTCTTTTCTTATAAACAGTGATGATGACAGCTTTCTAATGGATTAATGATCTTTGAACATTATATTGCATTTGGCTTTATAAGTTATAAGAACTTTAGGGATTTGCTAATTCAGAAATCCTTTTGAGGTTTTTCCAGTCCTCTAAAAAGCGGTTGAGGCAGCCGCCTAGGCGTGGGCGGAGGATTGCCGAGTAATTAGGGCCAAAGCACTTCAAAAGTCACCTAGCACTGCTAGGCGCTGAAAGTCAGCAGCCTAGGCAGCTGAGTCGGGAAAATCAAATGAGGCCGAATTTAAAAAAAAATAACAATAAACAAACAGAACAATAATTAAAGCCCTAGACTGAAAAACCATCAAAGCCGACGAGAGAGCAGAGCTCGACGCAGACGACTAGACCTCCGCCAACGAGTCTCTACCACAACCCTCCAAAGCCGATGTGGCCCTCCGACGCGACGATCAGGTACGTAGTTTGCTTTTCTTTTTCTTTTTTCCCTTTTCGTTCCTTTCTTTTTCCCTCTTTCTTCCCACTTCTGACTTTTGTTCTATTATAATCGAACCAAATCACTAATGTATCAGTATTCTTTTTATATAGCACTTCTTATTTTTCTTTTTTAAAGTTTATATTACTTTATGGTTTATTCTATTACTGTTACAGTGTACTACTGTACCATATACTAAGTAACTAACTATAAACCAGCCTATTACAGTATTATTAAATTAATATTAATTAGTTAAATTGTTAATTAGTTCTATTTTTTATTTATTTTGCTATGTATTATGCTTTGTGTAGTGAACTTGGGATATACTTATTTGTAGTAAATTCGGATATTATTATGTGATTGTGAATTTTGTGACTGTGATTTGTCAAGTTTAATAGAGGCAGAGCTAGTATTAATATATTTTGTGGGTGACTGTGAATTGTAATATGAAATTACTACTTACTAATAATTTTATATGTTACTTAAGATACTTTGTGAGGTAAATAGTTGATACAAATTAAAATGTAACAATGTATTCATAAAGTTCAGAATTTCTAAATATACATAGTTTGTGCAATGAACATTGTTACACTTTACAACTAGAACTATTGTGAAATAATTAATACTTTCTGTCTTCATTTTGGCTACATCTCTTCACTTTCC
This sequence comes from Panax stipuleanatus, assembly GCA_020205555.1. Lineage (NCBI taxonomy): Eukaryota > Viridiplantae > Streptophyta > Magnoliopsida > Apiales > Araliaceae > Panax > Panax stipuleanatus. Next base: position 130,923,555 of record CM035122.1, on the reverse strand, counting down.
CTGCGGAGTTAAATAAAATATTATTTCAAAAATGTATAATTGTGATTTTAGAGGAGAATATTTACTTAAATACTACCTTAGTTTTATCACAAATATTAAAAATAAAAAATAGCTAGAACCCTCCTAGGACCCTAGGCGCTAGGCCACCCCTCGGCCGCCTAGGTCTGCCTTGCGGCTTTTAGAACATTGGGCTTTTCTTTCGTTTTCTCTAGGAAACTTGGGGTTCAATAATGAGTCAAAATACATCTTACCATCTCATGCTTCCTCCTGCGTAAGATGAGAAGTATCCTCAGCCCCTTACAATCAGAGCCGTAAAAATGAAACCCAGCAAGATTAGATAGCCGTCAACAGAGCAAGCTAATGTTAACTACTAGAAACTTGAGATAAAGCTATATTTCTTATTTCCAAACTCTAATCAAAAGTCAATTCAACGTCGCCTTTTATCCCAACTACCAACTCAACATCGCCTTTAATCCAGTAGGTGGGATAGGCAAAATTCAAAAGTAGTCCATGTTTTTATTTCCTAATTCTAATCCACAATCAACACATGATTACAATTGGATAATTAATGACCTCTCATCTTCTCATTTTAGTTGGACAAACGTAATGCTAGCTTTTGTTACTACCACCATTATGATAAGCTTGTCATATATTCTACAAAAATCTCTCTTCTATCTTAATGGCGTGTTTCATACTTTCTACAACATGATTTGACTTTTCAGAGTTATAGTGCAAAAAACTCCTGCATCTCTCAAAATTTGACACATCAGAATGTTTTACAAATGTGAACAACAAGCTAATCTGGCAGTGCCAATGTTTACATGGAATATAAACAGATCCATGAGTGTAACAACAAACATGAAGACATTATGACACGAATTTAGTAAAAAGTACCAGAGTCAATGAGGAGGCAGTAGGCTGTGAATACATGAACAAAATCGATTTTTTCAGCCGGAACTGATTCTTTTAAATATGTAGACGGATAAACATTTAGATGAAGTAACATTGCCAAAAGCTTTTGCTCTATTGACGATAAACGTAAAAAAAATAACATACAAAAGATAATTGAGTTCAAATAGTTTATAAGGAACACACACCGGAACTGAGCCTGCAGGAGCTGAGGGCTGCTGTCCAGTTGGCTGCATAGGTGTAACAACTGGTACACCTTGACTTCCAGATGGTAACCAAGGTTGTCCAGCAACAGGAACAACAGGCGTGTGATTTTGCGATACAGGCTGGAATTGGGAAGCTGTAGTCATGGTAATTTGTGGCTGACCATATGAAGATGGAGCAAACTGAAACAACCGAAAATAACAAAATGAGCTCTAGAGGTACACCAAGATACAGAAGCAGATAAAGCATTTATATCTCTTACAGTATATGATGAAGAGATAGGCACTCCAGGACCACCAAAACCATGACCATGATTGTTTGGAGGGCCAGCTTGTTGAAAGTGTTGTGAGCCAGATGCATAAGACATGTTCTGTTGAAAGTAAGGCATTTGGGTAGCCTGTGACGAAGGTGCAGCAGGAACAGGCTGGAGAGGCCTTGTTTGTAACTGCTGCATTGGTTGAGAAAACTGTGGTGGCTGGCCTTGACCAGGAAGTATACCATGTCCAACTGGATGAAATTGCTGCTGAAGCTGAAGAAGTCGGCATAAATTGGCCTTGCTGTCCAGGAACCATAGGTCGAAACTGCAGCAAACGAGTCATGTAATTACGCATTTGTTAGAAGTCTTGTAAATAGTTAACAAAGCAGAGGTTGTTACTCTTGGTAAGAAGCAATTTACCTGGAAGGGTGGTCCAAAATTTTGAGAGCCCATGGATCCAATCGGAGGCGGTCGAAGAGCCTGTTATAGTAAACGGGAAAAAACAATAGATACAAAGCCCAATTAAAATGCACTTAAATAGGGCTGGAAATGTCGTTCATGAATTGGGGTTCATATTGGGAAGGGCTCATCTCTCCCACATTCATCATGACAATGGGGCAAATCGAGCTCAAACTCAAGCTTAAATTATGACCTAGGGCCAGCAGAATATAAAACATACATGCATATAATTATATATATAGATATATATCAAGAAATTATGACCTAAGTCCATCAGATTATTAGTTATAATCTCTCTCTGCAATCTGCATATATATATATATATATATATATATATATATATATGAAAACCTAACATAAGAATATCGATTTGTAGGTTACAATATACACATTCAAGTTAACATAGAAAACCGGCCGCTATTACTTGTGCTCCATTAAATAATGCTTTTCGTAAGTAGTCTTTTGACTTTCATGCTATTTTGTTATTTTTAGTATAAAATAAAAGATTTACCAAAAAACAGTATAAAAGCAATAACAAATAAAATAATTACTTAAGAAAAGCATTATTCCGTCCACCCACAGAGAGAGTACCATTCTGACTTTAAGAAGTGGATTCCCTAAATCCTGTAATTTAAATTGAATAGGTCTTGTTTTATATCAGTCTTGATTTCAAAAATGACATAAACTGACTTCAAAAAGTCCAAGGAGTCGTTTCTACAGGACGGATACCTTATTTGGTTCAGAAATTAATTGTCTTCATTTCTGTTGAAAATCTCCTTGATACCACTGATAGTCTGATAGTATAGAAATTCCTAAGCTGATCGATCAGTTAACTAAAATATAGGTAAATAAATTTTCCAACTTTATGATCAACAATTCTAACCTAGACATGCCATATTTATCTTCCCTTTTAAATTATGCGATAATGCCAATTGTTAGTACCAAAAATATTGAATCAGAACTGATCCACATAATTAAAAACGAAAAAACAAACTACCTGTCCACCAGAACTCTGCACATTATTGGCCATTTCTGAAAGCTGATTTTCAACTTCAATTCTGAATTCGAGTAGTGAGTACTCTACAACAACCCTAAAATAATCATAAATTAGGTTAAGGATGAGACGAGAAATTAGGGAGAAGAAATAAACTATATTACTTGCTGTTATCAGGAAGACGAGAAGATTACCTGAAGATGTCTTTGATTGATGTTATTTTAAAGAGCTCACGGCAATCGTTTTATTCTTTGATCTGGTCTGTTTGCTTTTCAACAGCATAATGAAGCCCTAGGATTCATGTTATTAATTGATTTAATTAGAGAAAATAAATTATATTTGACAATTTTTTATCTAAGTAAATAGAGTTTTTAGTTTTTTTATATATTATAAAATGGCATGATATTTTTAAATTTACAATCATAGTGTTATTATCATTTTATTGAATTGAAAATTATTATTATTATTCGATATACCTATAAAATTTCATCAATATTCATAAAATTTTACAAAATAAAATTCTTTCTGTGAAATATTTGAGGTTATTGTACAATTTTATATTATTATTATTATATTAAAATTAAAAATTCTGTTTTAAAATTAGAAGAATATTTTGACTTTTAAAAATTTTCTAAATTTAAAATAGATATAATTTTCAAAAAATAATCAATATAATAATTTGTCGTATTTATGCTTACATTACCGTTGTTATGAAAATAAATAATTTTTTATTAATTTAAAACTTTATTATTTCTCAATTTTACTTATAAAAGAATAAAATATAATCCAAAATTTTTTTATTGCCATGTCACTATTAAACTATCAATTTTTTTAAATTCCTAATATTTATAAATTTAGCAGCTAAACAACCAATTTGATCTTTGTACTCTACAGTTAGTTTTAATTTCATCCATGTACAATTCTTTTCGTAATAGTCCTTACAATAGGAATAATTTAGTATATATGTTTTTAAACTTAAATAATGGTGTGGCTTTTATTTTTAAAAAAATATGTCAACATTTATTTTAATAATCTAAGTGAGCATTATTAAGAGATAAATTGGTAATTTGACAAATTGCGTATAATTCTTTCTAAGTACAAATTTATTTAAAAAAAGAAAGAAGATTTTGTTTCAAGATCATAAAAAGACTTTATGAAAGGCAAATTAAAGTGCACATAGCATAGTAATTATTGCTTAATCTCGAGTTCTAAGCTTCATAAGTGGTGTTTTTTGGACATTTAGGTGTTTGTTTGTTTTTTGATAAAAATGAGTAATTAAGATTTGAATAGTTATTATATCTTAATAAATTAGATTATTTGAATGAAAATAACATATGAATTTAAAAGGTTGTTTGGTAATTAAAAAGTAGAAAACATCTAAATAGCTTTTAAATTTAAAAAGGAATAATTGATTTTTTAGTCACTGTACTAGGAACCGATTTTCATTGTGGTTATCGAAATTTTTTATTGTTACAATCGCATAACTATACTTGAAAATACTTATCAAATGGTTATTACTTATGATATTCATCCAAAAGCCAGACGGAAGTCGTGAGCGTGCATATCACATGATGTTTTTGTATATGTGTACATGGGTTTTGCCATGTGTATCATCATGTGCCAAGCACATGGCAATTGTCCCTGCTATAATACAAATCAAAGCAACGAATTCATGAATTCAGAATTGGGGAAAAAATTAGGGCTCGATTCTCCTTAGTGTGATTCTCCTTTGGTGTGATTTTGATGCTCCTTTGGTGCGATTGATTCTGCTTGGCTGATTCGTTGTTCCTCCTCACTACTGTCAAGTGTTAATTTTGGTATGTAACGACTATGGTCGGTTGATTCTACTGTTTCCTTTCTTTTTTGTTGTGTTCTCATGAATTATTGTTGTGTTCCCATGAATTCCTCATAAGAGTTTTTGTTCATGAAGATGACACAGATGGGATATCTTCATCTCATCAAATAGAATGGCAAAGGCCTCATCATCCAGTGCAATGCTACTATGGAATAATCGCACAGATGCGGGAAGCTTGGAAGGCTCCAACATTACACCTGAGTATGAGGTTTGTAGGATGCAGTAGATACAAGGTATAAATTGTTAGCACATGTTTGTATAATTAACTTAATGTGAATTTAGTTTTTTTTAAATTACTTATATATATATTTTTTTCTAAACAGGATAAGAATGCTTATTGTGGATTTTTTAAATGGTATAATGTCACTTTTACTACAAGGTCAAAGGAGGTTATTGATCGATTAAGAAATGAACTTCACAAAATTGATAGAAGGTTGAACATTCCAGTTGGCCATAAATGAAAATCAAGGAATTGAAGAGGGAAGTTAAGACATTGAAGAGTGCAATTAACAAAGTTACAGCTGGAGAGAAAAAGTTAATTTTGTTGCTTGTTATATCTTGGGTTTTATGCTTTCTCATTATGTATATGAAGTGAATTAGGACGATTTAGATGAATGTAATTGATTGATTTTGGTATGTAGTTGATTTTATGTCTACTTTGTGTTTGTTTTTGCTTGTCATATATGCTTTGTGTTGGGAATGTAATGCTTGTAATAAAGGTTGAATTGAAATAAATTTTTAGTTTGTTAGGAATGTAATGCTTGTAATTAAATTGTTGTAAGCTTTGTGTTCTGAATTTTTCCTTCGAATAAAATCAGTTGGGATTCTATACATAATACATGCATGTGAGAGCAACTAAGAGTTTGAACTGAAACTTCTTGTTCTCAGTGGCATTTTGATAGAATTTTCGCAGAATGAATTTTGATTCTCAAGTACTTTTGAGAGGCAATTTTTATATTGTGCTCATGATAAAGATCTATTTGTTCTAATGAATTGTATGTTGCTCTGTTATAATGCAATGTTATGTTTTAATGAATTATAATAAGGTTTAATGAGGCATTTACTTTTCTAATGAATTGTAACAGTGTGCACTAGTGAAGCTTTATTTTAGTGGAGCCCTATGAGGCACTCCTTTTCATTTTCTAGTCCATTATGCCTCAATCATGAACACAGTATAACAAACTTAATCGTATGTTCTAATGGATTGATTTCCAAGGTTATGTTATACTGTGTTCATGATGCTCTATTTCCAAAACACAAACACAAATACAGACCACAAGGCAAAACAAAGTAACTGCTGCAACATTGGCAAATTCAAATACATAACCATAGTAGCAGTAACATTGGCAAAGACAGACCACAAATCATTACTGCATCATTAACTTGCAACTGCAACCTTGATGACAAATACAAAAGCCTAACATAAAGCAAAATCCATAATAAGCAAGAAACAAAATGGTCATTTTAAAGCATATGTATTAACTTTTTTCAGTTCACAAACTTATACATAAAATCCCAATAAAGTATTCCAAGAATAGACCAATTATTTCAACCCAATACAAAATGTACCATCTAATGCTTTCATCCCAAAACACAAAATGCACCATATTCAAGTCCCATACATAAAATGTACCATATATCATATTCCTACCCATACACAAAATAAACTAATCCACATTAAACAAAATAAATACAAACTTAAAAATATTAAAATGAATCCCTTATTGTTTAGTCTCATTCCTTCTTGGCCTTTTGAATGCATTGCTTGCAGTTGATGTTGACTGCTACCTATCTCAGATCTCCTTTTTGCAGCAGCTTCAGTCAGAGCATTAACACTTACATTACGTCTGTTTCTGCTCATAAAAGTCTGGATGCTAGTCGAAGTCAATGTTGAGGAGGAAGGAGGTGTCCTGGAGTGGTACACTTGTTGTTGAAGGTGGACATGTATTGTTTGTTTGCAGTGTGGTTGTTGGTGGAGGTGGAGGTGTGTTGTTTGTTAGCAGTGTGGTTGTTGGTGGAGCTCGAGAATTAGGCATCTGAAAAAGGTCTAATGAATTATACATGAATGAAAATGTGTAAAACAAATGATCAAAATTATTATTTACTTACAAAAAATGTAGCCTTGGTTGCCTGACCGGAACATTGTATTCCCATTTGGAAGCACGCAAGTCCCAAATCTAACAGAAGGTTGCCCTTTCTTTCTTCTTATTGGCAGCTTTCACTCTTTGTATCCCATTTTCACTCTCTTTGGCCTTCCTTTTTCTCTTCCCCTTATCACATTTATTAGCCATTGTCTTTCATTTATCATTGTTTACCTGACATATAAATACAACAATCAAATATTAGTATTGAAAATGCATTATGAGTTATGAGTTAAACTTCATTGCTTACCCTTTGTGATCCACTCCCTTCAGTTCCTTCAGTTGGTTGAAGCTCATTTGAAGCTTCAGTTGGTTATGCTTTGGAGTTGGGACAATAACTTTTATTGTGTTCAGCTTGTCTACATTTGGTACAATGCATTGTACTTCCCCTTTTTGTAATTCTTCTTGGGTTTTTTTTCACTTTTCCATTGTTCTTTCCTCCTTAGTCTTTGAGGCCTTCCTCTAAGCTTCTTTGCTATTGGTGGTGACAACATCTTTTCATATGGTGTCGCTTCTCAGAAATTGTTATCCGATTTTAAAAGATGACTGTAACACTTCAAATATGTTTTCCTCTTAAACCAATGACTCACATAATTTTCTACTGACTCCCTCATAAAACTGATAACACTTATAGCATGACAACAGGGGATCCTAGTTAGCTGAAACACCCTATATGTGCATGTTTGATCTGCAATGATCAACCACAAACTTATTCCCATGACACTTAACATGCAATGTACACATATGCATTATGAGCCATAAATTATTCATTGTGACAATCTGAAATTATATATATAAAACACGTGAGAGGTTATGTTTGTAGAATTACCTGAAACTTTCTATCCTTAGCCCATAATGGTTCACAAGGGAGCTGCTATTCTCAATTTGAATATCTAACCATTTCTTAATCCTAGGACATATAACTGTTGGACTCTTAGCCAATTTTGCGATACACGAGCGATTTCATAATTGTGTGATACATTGCTTGAGCGAAACACGTAAGGGAGTGTGTGAGAAATTTTGTCCCTATTTATTAACCTTTGTTTTGCAGCAAATATGTATGATTATGGTTCTGAAGGTTCTTATAGGGTCTCGAAATAATACTTTCTTAGGCGGGATTGATCCAGATTCTTATTTGAAATGGAGAGAGAAAGATGGAGCGAGAGTTTGCATATCATGACTATTCGAGCAGAGGAAATTCAAACTTGTGGTTCAAGAGTTTTTCGGTTACGTAGCTATATGGTGGTATCAATTTGTGTTTAGCGGAAAAAGATGTGGAGAGCGTCTGATCGAGACATGGGCACAATTAAAAACAGTAATGAGGAGGCGGTATGCTCCAGTACAGAGTGATAGGAGGGATGAGTATACATCTCAAAGACATGTAGAACAACCTTCAAGGCGATCAACAGTATACTATAATAGGAGGTAGGGCTGCAAACGAACCGAACTGTTCGCGAAACGGTTCGGTTCGGTTCGAGTTCGACATGCTCGCCTAGTTGAGTTCGCACAGAGTGTGCGGTTCGATTGCTCGATCGAACATGTTCGCGAATCATGTGGTTCGATTCGTCTTTGTTCGCGAACAGTTCGGTTCGGTTCGGTAAGTTCAAGTTCTGTTCGATAAGTTCGAGTTCGGTTCGATAAGTTTGAGATCGGTTCGAGTAGTTTGATTTCTTAATTACATGTTTAAATTATTTCTAAAATTATAAATACAAATAATTGGTTATTTCATATTAATTCCTAAAATTTATCTTATTAATAATTGTTAAATTTGTAGTTATTTTTTTTATTACCTAAACATCTTTTTTTTTAAAATAATTTATTATAAGTAAACTTTTTTATTAAATAATTAATAAATAATAATATGTACTTCTTCACCTCTAAATTCTAATTTAATTAAAATAATTTTAATATTTTTATAAAATTTTGAACAATGATTGTTGGATTATTATAATTTACATTCCAAATAATTTAATAAATTATAACCCATGTCATAATGCATATAAATAAAGTCATTAATCATCATGTAATGACAATTTGACATTAATTAAAGAATGATACAATACAGTTACATACATGTACATCAGTTATTGAGATTGTTAAATCGAGATAGAAAATAGAGAAATCAAGTCTTCAATGTACTTATCGAGACTTTGGTAATAGAGTAATAATCATTAAATTATTTACTGAATAATTTTGAAACTTAAAAAACTATACATAAATTTGAAGATCGAAAATAAAAAGTAGATATTAAATTTAAAAATTATAAAAAAATTGAATATTAATTAAACATGATAACAAAAGAAATACATTACTAATATTAAATAGTGAGATTTTGATAATTATTTGTTTGTAGACTCTACTTGAAGTGGTTAGACCTTGAAGAGTTGAAATGTTTTTCGATATTAATATTTGATTGTTAATATTTGTAAATCAAAATTTTTTAAGTACTTGTTAACTTTTAAGTTAATTATAACTTCTAAGTAATCATTTTTGGTTTTGGTCTTTTTGGATGAATGATGATTATAATATTTGGTCTAATTTTTGATTGAATACTTAGACTCTTATAGAAGACATTTTTTGTATTTATTTAACTATTTTTTGCTTTAGAATTCTAAGTTTGTGTTCGTGAGCAAATTTGTGTTCGTGAGCAAGTTTGTGTTCGTGACCAAGTTTGGTGTTCGTGAACAAGTTTGGTGTTCGTGAACATAGTTTGTGTTCGCGAACAAGCTTATGTTCGACTTGTTCGCGAACTCGATCATGTTCGTGAACACCAAACGATTCGAACTCGTACATAGTTGTTGGTTCGATCGAGTTACTCGAATATGTTCGAGTTCGATTAAAAGTGTTCGAGTTCGGTTCGAGTTCAACAAAGTTCGGCTCAGTTCGGTTTGTTTGCAGCTCTAATAGGAGGGTTCGCCGACATGTAAATAAAGATGATTTGCATTGGAGACAACCCCAACCCTCAATTGATCTCACACTTTTGCCTTTTACCGCTCTATATTATCTCTTATAGGTTCTTTTTGAATTCACCAAACAAAATCACAGTTGACCATGCAATTCAATAAGAATTTATCACAAAAACAAAATATAGCAGTATATGACGTATGATAACTAATAGGATTTCCCGATCGCTAATTATATCCTTCTTGAATGAATCTTCAATATCCTCAAAATTCGTAGAAACCAAGTAATTGAAACATATAATAATTTTCTTTCCTTCAATTGTTTTTTATACTCACGATTTTTTTTTTCAATATGTGAACAGAAAATTAAAGATAAGTAACTAGCTAGAAGACTTAGTTAGCTTTGAAACCAAATGATGGACTCCACGGCACGCCTGCGTGAGGTGGTTGTTGCCTGGATCGTTTCTGGTAAAGTCGTAAGGTGGAACGTCCACGACATCGTAACCCAACGCCTATAAAGAGACAAGAATCTTGGTAGAATCAATAGAGCAAGGAAGTTGCATTGAATTGAACATCAATGACAACTCGACCACTCGCTTATATGTAAACGATAACCTTTGTACAATCAACGATTGATGTATGGTAGAAGACGCCACACACAACTATGTATTGTTGTATGATAAGTCAGGTTTGATTCTCACAGAAAACTATGAACAAGTTCTCAAAGAACCAACAAGGAGAATAATCTCACAAGTTTTATTTATCAAAGTTGTCTATCTATTACATCAGCCATGTATGCTATATATACTACTAATAATAAAAACCCTAATTCCATAAGGAATAGGAATTTGAATGATAATAGAAATTCTAACTAACAAATCATAAAAAAAAACAAATCCTATCTAACAACTATCCTAATTGTAATAGAAGTCTGAAAATAACTAATTAAGGTAATAAAATCTGTAACTGAAATATCAAAACGCGTACAAAATTTAGCTGAAAAACGACGAATTCGCCGGGGCGGATCCAATTGTACTATGGAAATTTGCCATAGCGGATTTGCGCCAGGGCGAGCTTAGTCACACTAATGAATCCGTCGGGTGGATATATCCAGAGAGCAAGGCGCTGAGGCGCATCAAAATAGAGGAATCCGTCGGGGCGGACTCATTGTGCCTAGAGGAATCCGCTGGGGCGGAATCATGATTTCCCAATTTCGAGTTCCGTTCTCCTGGCTTGCACCCGAACGATCTAAAACGTAACCTTGGACCATAATAATAAACTTGGGCACAACTTGCAAAGTCTATGATCCCCCATTTGCTCATTTCATGCATGCCATCCTCATGCTGTCACGTGAGTCGTTGTTGAACGATGTGAGGCTCGGTCAGGATTGTATCAAACACCACCTTAGATTTGTATCTTCCTTTTACCGATTAAAGAGAAAATAAGAGGCAAACAAAATTATACCAAATAACTTTATCTTTTTACCGAATCAGATGTGGAGCTGTTAAGAGGTATTAAGAGGTAAACAAACACCGCCTTAGTATTAAGACTTTGAATTTTATTGGGATATTTAATGTAATAAATATAAAATTAAATAGTAATTATTGATGAATCATTTTTTTAAAAAAAATTTAGACTTACATTTATATTGCTCTTTATCGAATAAATTATGTTTCTTAATTTACTCTTGTGTATGTAATATCATGTTTATTGTTTTATTTTTTGGACATGCATGTTTATTATTTATAACCTCACTTTTTATGGGTGTTCATCGTTTATAACGTCATTATTTTGCTTTGTCAGTGGGTGTTATGATTACTGAACCATTAGAAGCAAAATAAATTGAAGTTTTATATTTTTGTTTTGTACAATGTAAATTCTCTAAGAATCTAAAATAGTGTGGGAATGTAAAAAATAATAATTAGCCTCATATGTACATTTTAGAAAGTATGAACGTCATACAAGAATCTACACAATAAGAAACAAAAACATGACTAAGTCGTGGAGGAAAATTAGTATGAATTTATAAATATATTACTTGAAAAAATAGAAGTTTAAAACATCACTTGATAATTAAAAAAAAAGGTGATAAAAAAGACTTGTTTATCCTTACTAAATTTTTTTTATCCATGTCGATACTTATTTATATTTTTTAAAAAGCCACATTATAATTTTATTTAAGAAAAATGACTAGATTGTTTCTCAATCTTAAAGTACAAAGACTATTATGAAAAAAAAATTATACAAGGACCAAAATGGTTAATTAGCCTAATTTTTTTGAAGGAGTGGAGGAAGAAATTAAAGTGGTGATTACAGCCTTTAAGGAATATGACTTCAGTTGGCATGCTGGCCCATATACTTGGGATTGGATCTTAATCTTGTTGGACTCCTTTGAGCAAGAGAGGTTTTTGGGCATGGATTGATTCATTTTGAGCCCAAGTGGCTTTACATGAACTCCATCCATTTTAATTATATATATATATATATTTTAGTTTTTAAATTATATAGTCACATTACTTTCGTATTATGTAAGTTGAATAGACGAATACCCACGGCCAGCTAAATTTATAGCATATATTATTTTGTGAGTTTGAATATTTTTTACTCCTCGTTTTAGAAATATGTCTTTAATTTTAAAATATAGAAAAAGATATAAATTTATAATGAAATGTTATTCTAATGCCCATGTTTAACACTGCTGGGAAATTGATGTGACAAGCTTGCTAGATTTTATGTCATGCTTTTCTTTTTTAAATATTGTTCTCATAAAGAGTTCTATCTGTTAAAAAAAAAAAGTCGGATCTTATTCCTGTCTGGATCGGTTAGCATTAAGTGAACTTCATGGTTAGTTCAATACATGCCCAATACAATGCTTATACACAAGCGAGAGATTGAGAGATTGATCTCTCCACCTACGTGTCAGTACTGTATTAGGCATAAAGTTCACTTTATGCTAAGTATCTTTCTTCTTTTGATGTTAGTGTTTGATGACATAATATACTAAAATTTACACCCATAATTTCAATACCATGAATTCATGACATTAGAGTGCTACACTATACACTGAATATTGACATAATTATAATAAACACACCATAAATTTAGAAAATATAACATGTAACAAAAATGCAAAAACTGCCTTGGGTTTCCTTTTTCTTTTTGCCAAAATGAATGTCTCTACTGAGGTTTTCTGAAAATTAAAAGTCCGGAATTGAAAATGAAAGCAGGGAAAAAACAATAAAGGCACAAATTTTAACCGTGACCAGAAAGAAATATAAAAAAAAGGTATAGGAAAAAGACAGACAGGATTGAAAATGAAATTTAATGGAGACTGGACTGTATGAAAAGGTGCAATTTTTGGCTTTGAGAATCAAGCTACAAAACAAGACCATGTACCAAAATCTTTTGATCCAGCTAAATCACACTGCACAACCCACATCATTTTCAACAAGACAAAATCAAGAAACTCTCAATATCACAGCTCTCAAGTCTTGACTTTTTAAATCCATGCCAACCTCAAAATGTACTACCTATCAATTGTGTAACCACCCAACAACCAACATGCTTTCCACAAACCCAAAAGAAATTGATTGATAGACACAACTTGCCAAGTGTGAGCACATGAAGAGAAAACAAAACACAATTTGAAGTTACAACCACTGATTCAAACGAAGAGATAATACAATGGTTGGTTACAAGTCTTGTACAATCAGCCAAGTTTCCGAGGAACAAACCATGATGATACTTATCAGCCCATAAAAACGCAACTAAATAAAATTAACAAATGGCAAACTACAAATGCTAATTGCTCTAATGTTTTTCAGCATTGATAAAGCAAATTCGCATCTTGCTTACCTATGTGGATCTTCTTAGTTGGAGGGTCAAATGGTTACAAGGCAGGCAGCGAGGAACCGATGAGATTTGAACCGAGGAGGTTATTCTCTGTTCTTGGGCTGCTCCCTGCGCTGCTGTTAGAAAGAGATCGAAACGTTGTCTTCTGTAAAACCCCAGTTGGAGATGAAGCCAATCGGGGGCTACTGTCCCAGCCCTCGGTCATGAGATTAAGAGCCGAAGTGTTATTGCAGTCACCTGCACTGTTATTAGTGCTATGCAAAACCTCCCCAAGCGGTCCACCCATGGAATTCTCCCAAGAAATGGGGATCCAACTCGCTTGCCTTTGGTTTGTCTCATTGATGATTCCATTCATTCCTAAACCCATTTGAGTGGAGTCAAGCTCACGGGATAATCTTAGGGGAGATAGTGCAAGCTTTTCATTGGTGGGAGACGAAGTTGATGACATGAAGTCCGAGGCAGCCATTGGTATTGATATAGAGAGTTGGGTCCTGTCTGATTGCATATCAATATCAGGCCACGAGATGGCTGAGCGCTCGGACTGGTTTTTCGGCCAGTCATCCATGAATTGTCGAAGAGAATGCTGTGCTTTGTTTTCACGGTCATTGAGGTCTTCAGAAGAACCATAGCTTCTGCAGTCAATCAGCGAAGAACTTTTCTGGAATGGGTTGAGCAATGAATCTGAGCAAACAAGTCCAAATTCCGTTCTAGAGGATACTTGATATGGATTCTGCTGTTTTTGACTCGAAAATTGATTTTCTTTTAGGCCAATGGTTGGAGATAGCATGGAGAGTCCTGTTGTATCTTGTATATTCTCACCAACATTTGCCTTGTTGAGAAAACTCCTGCCGAGGGAATATAAATCAGGTCGAATACTTGTAATAAAGTAGAATTAAGAAAACAATTGTCTTAGAGAAATGAAATAGCCCTAAACTACACTAATATTGCATGGAAGTTCCCATAGATTACCAAGAAACATTTAAAGTGAAGTACACAATGCACATGCTTCAACAGCTAGGTAAATTGTGCGAATGTAGACCAGATGTAATATGCCAAAAAAACTAACCAATTGCCCATAAATAAACACCTGTTAATGTGAGCTGATGCAGAAGGATTATGTGCACGATGCTGCAAGTTGTTTAGTTGATGGTTTGAGAGGCCAAGGCTATTGGATGCACCGCTGGTCGGAACCACCGAGGCAGCTGATGAGGAAGAAGACATTGGCAAAAACTTGGCGGTGGTATTGGTGGTTCCGGAGACGGAATTGCCAGTTTGACCTTCCACAGGCTTTCTTGAACGGTGGCGTCCTCGGTTCACGTGCCGCTCACAATATTTTTGGTCAGCAACAGCATCTCTCGAGCACCGCCATTTCTTCCCATCAGTCCGACGACACCTCCCAGGCTCAGGATCAGTGTTGTTGGAAAATCCCAAATGGAAAGCACCCCATCCCACTGTTTGGCATACATGAAAGCAAGCTACTTAACTTCCAAATCACGATCATACTAGCCAAACTAGGAATCAGTACTATAAACACAAAAATATTTAACATAGGCACAAATCTGAATTTTTACAACTTATTTACATCGTAATGAAAACACGCTACTAAAAGTAACAAAATTTTAATATCCCAACTAAATAAAATGCACAGATTTGCAATAAAGAAATATACAAAACAGGTTTAGTATGAACATAATCCATAGAAACTACCAGAAAATATAGTAAATTAGGAACCTCTTTTTATTTTTTCTCCCAGGGTCTCAGGGTAATAGAAGGCCTATATAGGGAGAAATAATGACAGAAAAAACAAAACTCAAAAAAAAAAAAGAAGAGAAAAATCCAAAAACAAAGAAGATACCACATGAAATCAACTGTACATTGAGCTTCAATTAATGACTGAAAGATCTAAAATATGTTGCATGTAAAGATGAAATTGCAATATTTTAAAGACCAAAAAGCAAACTTACAAGTACTGGGTCTCAGATGTGCGCCTGGAAAGCTAGAGAACCCAGCAGATTCAAGGGCTTTTCTGATGGGGTTGAGAAGATTAGAAGGAACAGGGGAATTTGCAGTGATGTACTTGTAGATCAAGGCCTGGTGTTCTAGTTCCATCCATTGTGATGGGGTGAATGGCCCTCTAACCCCAGTTATTATACCATGCATGTTTGCAGCATTCAATCCTCCAGAGCTATAGCCTGAAAAACACAATGAAGAAAATTAGATTCAGTTTAGAACAGAAAAGCCAAATCCTAAAAATCAACCACTATCATTTCTAACTGAAATAAAAAAAAGACAGAAAAAAAAGTTCTGCTCCCCTATGACTGTTAAATGTAAAGGAAAAATCAGGATATAGAAAAGTATATGACAAGAAAAACTAAAAAAGTTAGCATACTAACATGTCTGCTACATTTATGGAAGCTATACAATCATGAATCCTCGTCTTTGATAGAAGTAAATAAAGCACACATAAAAAGAAACAGAAACAGAAATCAGAACAAATCAATGACAAAAAGAGGGTCTTTGGTTTTCCCTATTGTTCTCCCAATCCTTTCTTCATTTCCCCCCCTTTATTTTGTTCTAATCAACTGTACACGATATTCAAAACAGAGAAGACACAGATTTTAATTTACAAGAAGGGGAAAAACAACAGTTCTCTTTCTTTTTTTTCCCTATTGACAAGACCACTCCACATGTATATGAAAAGACCTTTTCACCAGTACTTGTAATCAAAAGCCAAATAACTAATCAAGAATTTCAAACCAACTAATCTCTGCAACCCCTCGTAAACAAATACCCAAATGCTCATTAAAACAAAATCTTCAAGAAAATACCCAATTGCTCACTTACCCAGAATGTGAAAAATCACTTAAATGCATAAACATATACATATATACCTGTATTTCTAGAGTAAGGAGTTGATGAGTGATGATAATAAGGCAATGTCACAGGCTGTGAGTTGGGGGAAGAGAAACTGAGCATTTGCTGCTGGCCATCAGAAAAAAGAGAGCTACTATTAGATCTCAGTAAAGGAGTATTTTTCTGCTGCTGCAGCTGTTGCTGGTGGAGCAACATTGCCTTGGAGAGAGAAAAATCATCAGTATTCTTGGCCACTTTAAAGTCCCTAATACAGTCATCTGGTTCAGTAGAAATAGGCATTGGCCTTTCCTGCTTAAGAAACCCAGATCCGTACCATTTCTGCTTGGCCTCAAGATCTGAAGCAAAAACAGTAGAAGTAGTAGTGTCTGAAGAAGAAGAAACCAAACCAACAACATTTCCCCCAAAATCCATCAAATTAAACAGCCACCCACCAACCTACAAAGGGAGAAAATGGAGCATGGGGGTTGGGTCCTTACATAATACTAATAATAAACACAAAGACAGGAGGAGGAGGAGTGGAGGAGGAGAGGATTTATTTTATGCTTTGGGGGAAGGACCCTTCTTAAAGGGAAGGGTGGGGGTGCTTGTTAAATGTGCTCTCTGTTTGGTTAAGCAAGCTCTAAGAAGCTAATTTAGGCTTTTTGTTTAGTTCTTAGGCTTCTTTGTAGCTGATGTTTGAAAAATGCAAAGTGGAGCAAGTCAAAGCTCAATAAAGAGATGCCAGAAGTCGTACTTATAATTTTTTTTTGTGATATTTGTCAATTTAATTTTTCAATAACAATTCTTTTATTAAAAAAATACTAATATAAGATAATATCAAATTTGTAATCATAATTTTATTATCAAATCTGTGTTATTAGACTTATAGTTAAAAGAAATTGTTATATTTTAAGATTGAATATAGACACAATCACACAAAATATTTGATGAATAACACGCGATATATTTAGATTTATCAAATTATTATAAGTTAATCCCAACAAAAATCCTTGATAATAAGTTTTAATTGTTTTGAGGGATTAGAACAAATTCAATGCCATGTATAAGTTTTATACTTATGGTGCATGTTTGGCATCGGTTTTTAGAATTTATGGAGCCTAAATTAAGAGAAGTGATGTTTTTATGGACTAAGATCCTCTCCGTCTCAAATAAAATAAAGAGTTTTCATTTCAACGGATCCAGTAAGTGTAAAATGAATTTCATGGTAAGTACACTTCATGCTCAATATAGTGCTGGCACACAAACAAAAGAGTGACTCTCCGTCACGTGTCAGCACTGTATTGGTTATGAAATGAACTTAACATGAATTTCACTCCATGCTAACTATTTTCCATTCCAACACATTTTTCATCGTGATTTCTCTCTCTCATCATCATCATCATCATTTTATATTTTAACATATTTTAAATCTAAACCTTTAAATAAAGAGTTTTTGTCTCATTTGAAAGGGACAGGATCCTAATTCTGTTTTTTAGTGCAAGAATTTCGGTTATTTGCACCCAAAAAAAAAAAAAAAAAAAGAGCATTGAAACATTCTTAAATTCAAAAACGATGCCACCTAAAGCCTCAAGCCTCAAGCCTGACGCCCTACTCTCCACAAACTCTATGGAAAAAACAAGCTTATTAAGAGTCGTCCTCGCCACGGTTTCTACCGACCGGTTTAACGACCAATCATATTTTTTTTATAATTCACAAATAATTTATAATATTTATTGAAATTAAAATTTTTACAGAATTAATCTAAATTATGTAAAAATTTTAATTTCAATAAATATTATAAATAATTTCAAAATCATAAAAAAATATATAATAAATTTGGCCGATCAGTAAAAACCTGTGCCCTAGACTTTTCCTTGTGTTAAAATTGTATATCGTGCCAAATAGTAATACATTTTGTGATGAAAATATAACAATTATGAGAATATCTTTTAGTGATATATACATACTCATGTATTATACATATCTGTACGGAGATTTTATATAGTGAAAGATGAGTTGTTACATGTGACCCCAGAATTTGGCAAAAGTACTTTTTTTTTTTTTTTTTTTTTTTTAGAATAATGCTAGAGACACAATTTATTCTACAATTATTTTATAATTTACTGATATGGCATACTCCACCTTAGCTTTTACGTGGGTCCGAAGACTACATTGAATTAATTTGTTCATCAATTTGCTGAGGTATAGTATGCCACATCAGTAAATTATAAAATAAGTTGTGTCACTAACACTAACTCTTTTTTTTATAACACTTTCAATGGTGGTGGACTAGGACTAGAACTAGAACTTCCTTAACCCAGAGATAACTAAACACCACTTACCCTTTTAGGTATTCTCATTAACCTATAAAATCTTAATCATACAAAATCCAAATCTTCTATTCAACTTACCAAATTCAAATTTTTAGTATCACAAATCACAATAAATTTCGCTACAGAACTTGTAAATTGCCATCTAGTCTTTTTTCTAGATCCGAATATTGAGTTGTTCAGATTTGATTTACAAAATTTATCGAGTATAAAATAAGGTTTGATCGAGGCTCAGTTTAGTTACCGAATCAAGCACGATCTCGAATCGAGTCCGGACAGTTTGAACTTTTCGAAAGAATATGATCCGAGTATCAATAGAAAATTATAATTTGAGGAGGTTCGAGTAATTTATCGAATTTTAAAATTTGTTCACGCTTAAATCATTTATATTTCGAGTCGAGAACTATTTGCTCATTTTACAACCTTAGGTAGGAGGGTGAGATCGGTGGTGTAAATGAGGAACTAGGGCTATCGTCGCGGGATTGAATTATTTTTCGTCCACAATTTGAATATTTATATTTTATTAGAATATGTATTACTTCTTTTGTACGAGTATAATAACAAATACATATTTTTTACTTCAAAAAAACTCACAAACATATCTCAATACGTGGACACGTGTGCATCCTAGGCCACTAATTGGCCTGAATAAACAAAAAAGGAGAACATTGTATTTTAAAAATTATTTAGACGGCTGATTGTTGATTTTCAAATTTGTGCGTTAAAAACGGAGAAGTTATCAACTTTAAGGTATAGTTTTGCCATTTGCCCATAACATAACTTAAGCAATAAACTGGATGGATCCGGTTAGTATGAAGTTATTTTTTTGATGAGTTGATCAATTGACCAATAAAATACTAACACACATACAATTTCGTCTACGTATCAATATTCTATTGACCAATTAACTAATTTATCTCAAAATAAACTAAATGCTAACCATTTCCAAAAACTGGATGAATCCCAAGTTGTTTTAAGAAAAAAAAAAACAAGACCAAATGCATAGTTTCTTGTCGTTTTGTCACCAACTTGCATTACTCCCTTTTCATAATATTGTCTCTTGTTAAACTTGATTACATTAATTAGGGGAAAGACTACAGTATGATTGTTGTGTATCGAAGGCTTTGGATCATGAAACTTTAATCTGAATTATATTTGTACTACTCCCCGTCTATTTTATTTTGAACATCTTTACGCGGACAGATAAATTGAATAGAATAATTAAATTCAAAATAATAATATTTTTTTTAATAAATCTTGAGCGTTTGATAATAAACTTTTGAAACAACTTATAATAATTATAAGTTTTAATTTCAAGATTCTCATTATTTGTCAAATTTAATAATCATGATTGACGAAATACATATAATGATATATTATTAATCTCTCCATATTTATTTTCTTAATCCCTTCCATTACGCCTCTCTACTTTTTGAAACTCTTTTTTTTTAGTAATTTACACATGAAATAAAGTAATAATCAATTTTTTATACCAACACATTTACTAATTAAAATACTCTTCTTTTTTTCACCAAACACAAACTGTTTTAAAAACAATTAATTATAATTTTACTTCATATTTTTTAAGCTATCCCATTTCCCAGACATCCTCTTGGCTAAAAGAAAAATATTTTAATATCGTTTTTCACTCCCCCATTTTTTTCTTAATTCAATTAATTTTTTAAGGTTTTACCGTTTTGACCTTGTATGCAGTACTCCACTAGAATTGGAATGCGGTTAAAGTTGGGGTTAGGTTGTAAAGTCCGCCAGTGGTTTTGTTTTTCCATTGCTTGTTTTGGTTTCTCCTTCTGTACCTATCTCTCATCCCTAAGCAAACATCCCAAAAAATAATATTGTCATGCAGTACCTGCAGTATACATGTATATATATGTGAGTATTATGTGATTCAAATTATATGATAGTAACATTACTCTATTAATCTATAACTACTATTTTATCTCAGACTCGGACCGATAATCGAATGAAAATATTATTGGATGTGTTAACGCCAAGATCTCGCCACGCGCTTTAATCACAAAAAGCGTACCTAACCCTGCACAATGAACACGTCAGCATCGGATCTCGACGACTTGGGCCGTCGAGGATCGCTCCGATGTGAGAATAAGTACAGGCCAAAAAAAGGGTTAACAATGGAGGTTTATGTGCTCTAGTGTCTGGAGAGGAAAAATATTTTGTTATCTTTTTTGTGTAGTGCCCTGTACCCATATATCATCTCACCAACTTGCATGTTTTCCTCCGATCCTTACGTCAGTTGGCTGTATGCAGGCTTTACCATACATTGCTCTCCACCCAGTCAACATTATGTCAACTCCTCATTAATGAAGGTGGCTCAAGACGGCTTAGCCCAACACTTCAATCAGCCGTCTGCTAATCCCATAAATTAGGGATAACCTTTTAGCCCATAAGCTGCCACCTGTCTTCCACTACCAGCTCCAGCCCCAGCCCTAGCCCAAGCTTTACATAAACAATCATTTAGATAATAGTCCAATGCTCCAAGAGTAAAAATGGGTTTGACCCGAAAAGCCCAAAATAAATAAGGTTTAACCGGCCCAAATAATCACGGCCCAACATTGCCCCCTAGTCTTTTGTTAAACAGCATGTTTGATGAAAGAGTATAGGAGTCCGGCCCAAACGTCAAAAAGAATTCAAACAGATTCGGCAAAGCCCAATTAACACAAGGCCCATATCCAAATGCAGACCCCTCAAACTCAAAATCAGATACCAACTCTTCAAATTCAAAAACAAATGATAGCTTTCCTCAATTCAAGGAACAGACGCCAACTATTAACCTTTCAATTTCAAGTCCGGATACCAATCCTGCATCTCCATCATTATCTTCATTGAATGCGCAGCCTTTGGGCTTCGTGTACCTCAGAAAAGATAACTTTATAAATCTTTGGAACCTCTGATTTGGACAGTTTTACTTGCTTATTTGAAATTCGAAGTACTCCATCTTCCTTCTTCTTCTTTTGGCTTTCTCTCTCTCAACCAAGCTGCTAACAATGGCTTCCCAGGATCAAGATAACATCATTCCATCCTCTTGAAACTCTTTCACCTTCGGTCCCGGCTGCTCAAAACCATACACAGACCGTTCCGTCAGCAAATCCCATATCAAAACCCCCATCTATTAAGAATCCTCCAACCGATACCGCTAAAGATGTCCCCCCAGAGCCTCCTTTTGATTTCAATGATGCAAAGCGATTTTCCCATGCCAATGTTCCTTCTAAGATTACCGACGCAGACATCTTGGCCATCCGAGATCGATATTAGATTCCACCCAACTACCAATTGCGAACCCCTTCCCCTACTGATCACATGTACCAACGTCCTGATGGTTACGTCGCTATGCCCCTCACTTTCTTGGAGAAGGGACTCCGTTTCCCTCTTCATGCTTTCGTTTTGAACATGCTAGGATTTTTGGGAGTTGGGTTGGCCCAATTGGTCCCCAATTCTTACATTTACATTCTTGCGTTTATAGCCTGGTGTTTTGAACAGAGTATTCCTCCCTCCATCGATTTTTTCTTTTTCCTCTTCGTAGTCGGCCAGTCCCGTGAAAAAGGATTCAAGGGGCTGAGCAAACCATCTAGTGTTAAGATCGAGAGACGATCTTTGATTGACACCCCTTCAAGCAACCGAGGGTGGCACAAGAAGTGGCTCTTTATTAACAGGCCTGATATTTCTTCTGTCCCCGACTGAACCACTAACCCTATTCTTTCTCCAGAATTCGGTGACGTCACGCTAGAACGGGGAACAGAAATGGTGAAGCTGTTGAATAAGCTTCCCCTGAAGGAATGGAGTTTTGGACTCCTCAGCAAACAAGCTTGGTTGTATTACCATAAGTGTAAGTTCCGAACCCATCTTTTGTGCAATTTTCTCAAATTCCCTTCAATGATAGTTCTGAAGTATTACTTTATATTTTTGCAGTATCTCTGATTAAGCCCACTTCCATTGACTGAATGGATTTGGAGAAATTCCTCACCGGCAAGTCAGCTCCAGCTTCTTCTGAAGCTCAAGATCCCGAAGAGCAGGGTGACGAATCCCAAACTTTCGAGGCTCTTCGTACCGAACTCCCAACTGCTGGTTCAATTCCTTCCGAGGGGCCAAGTCGACCTCGTAAGAAGAAACAGGCTGCCAAAATACCCAAACGGGTGCCTGTCCCTACACTTACCGAGAGTCTCTTAGACATGACCATCGAAGAACGAGCCAAAATCCTCCATACCAAAAAATGGAAAGCCAAAGTTAAGATCATCCCCCATACTACCGAAGAGTTAAGAATCTCGGCTAGACAATCTCCCCCTCCATCGGCTGAAGCTGACGAATTCGAGGCAGACCCTAGTTCTCCTCTTATTCGGAAACGAAGAGTTGTTTCGGATGATCAACCGCCTTCACCTCCCCCTAGACAACCAACACATTCACCAAAACGAGCAGCACCCCCTTCGCCCCCTTTATCATCTTTCTATGGTCCGAAGCCGGGGGTTCTTCGTTCACCTAGTTTATGGCCGGATCAAAGGGAAGATTTTCCTTTACATCTGTACAATTCATTTGTTCTGGATACCGACAATCATCGCTTCGGTAAAAGCTCCGTTTCTGACTTGCTCGAAGAGGGCATGATTAATCAGGCTAGAGTAAGTACATCACATTTTACCCATCTCAGTTCATGGATATTTTCTTGAAATTTCTTCTAACTTCGAATAACTGCAGGCCAATGGGTCCTTTGGGCGTCTTTATAAAAAATACAAAGAAGTTGAGGCTGATGAGGAGGCGGCCCGAAAGGAGAATGCCATTCTGAAGTCAGCTTTGGCAAAGGAGAGGAGTGAACATGAAAACCTCCGCTTTAACTGTCAAGGACTTCAAAATGATCTCATCAAAAGGAAAGATCGATTGGCAGTAGCCGAAGCCCTCCAACAAACAACTTCTCAACAGAACCACGAGTTGCGACTGGCCAATGATCAATTATCGAAAAATAATCGGAACTTGACAAGGGCATTCTCCGAAGCCAAAAAGTCTGAAGAGCAACACATGGATCTCCGGGGCAAGGTAGAAAAAGAGCTCCGTGATCTCAAATTGGCTGGCCCTCCTCTGACAGAAGACCTCCGAAAAGAAATCCAGATCGCATATCGCAAATCTCCAGAGCTTATAAATGAAATAGTTGACATGTATGCCGAAGGTTACGAGGCAGCCCGAAGCAAGGGCAAATCAAAATTGGCCGCTGCCTCCCTTAAACCAATTCTTTTGGACTCTTCCAAAGATGAAGATGAAGAGTAGTATCGAAGACAACTTCATCTTGCCTTATTTTATCTCAGTTTTATGTGTTTGTGAAAACTTACAACTACTATAGTAATTTTTGTTTTTATGTTGAATGATATCTATCTTATTCCTTATTTACTCCTTTTTAGTTTCAGATTATACTGTTATTTAAACAATATATAATTTGAACTTAACACTTCAAATAAAACCAAGTAAAAATGTAAGACGAGACTTACTTATTATTGAAGAACACTATACGCCATATAGAATGAATGATTCATCGATCTTTCAATAAGAATATCAGTTCCGAAGAACTTGTAATGTCATCAACCATATAATAATTTGGTAATCCCGTTCTCTCCGAGAGCCGAAAGGGTTAGACCAGAAATATTCACTTCGCCGTCCTAAGGCCGAAGGAATCCAACCTTGTTTAGCCAAAAATATATTTTACTTCGCTACGAGGAGACGAAGGGATCCAACCTTATAACTTGGTGAACCCGTTCGACTCCCTCTCTCCGGGAGTCGAACGGGTTCGACCAACAATAGTTCGCTTTGCTACGAGAAGACGAAGGAATCCAACCTTATACCAAGCTGGCAACCTCGTTCTCTCCGAGAGCCGAACAGGTTCAACCCAAAATATATTCCTCTCCGCTTTGTTAGAAAAGTCGAAGGGATCCAACCTTATTACTGGTGACCACGTTCTCTCCGAGAGCCGAACAGGTTCAACCCAAAAAATATTCCTCTCCGCGTTGTTAGAAAAGTCGAAGGGATCCAACCTTATTACTGGTGACCACGTTCTCTCCGAGAGCTGAACGGGTTGGACCATCAATAGTTCGCTTCGCTACGAGGAGACAAAGGAATCCAACCTTATACCAAGCTGGCAACCTCGTTCTCTCCGAGAGCCGAACAGGTTCAACCCAAAAAATATTCCTCTCCGCTTTGTTAGAAAAGTCGAAGGGATCCAACCTTATTACTGGTGATCACGTTCTCTCCGAGAGCCGAACGGGTTGGACCATCAATAGTTCGCTTCGCTACGAGGAGACGAAGGAATCCAACCTTATACCAAGCTGGCAACCTTGTTCTCTCCGAGAGTCGAACAGGTTCAACCCAAAAAATATTCCTCTCCGCTTTAGTAGAAAAGTCGAAGGGATCCAACCTTATTACTGGTGACCACGTTCTCTCCGAGAGCCAAATGGGTTGGACCATCAATAGTTCACTTCGCTACGAGGAAATGAAGGAATCCAACTTTATACCAAGCTGGAAACCTCGTTCTTTCCGAGAGCCGAACAGGTTCAACCCAAAAAATATTCCTCTCCACTTTGTTAGAAAAGTCGAAGGGATCCAACCTTATAACTATCATGAAGAAAAGCCATCATTGGAGAGAAAAACCATCATTGGAGAAAAAAGCCACTTTTATTGATAATTGTTGTAGTAGTTACAGACTTCCAGACTTTGACACTGGCTCTACTGAAAATATTTGCGGAGCCTTCTAGCATGCCAAGTATTCTTAATCTCAGACCCATCTAAGGCTCGCAACCGGTAAGTTCCGGGCTTTGGTACGCTAACGACTTCATAAGGACCCTCCCAATTTGGCATGAGTTTACCCATATTCTAAGGTGTAGAAGTCTCTACCTCCCGAAGAACAAAATCCCCAACTTCGAATCTCCGAAGTTTTACCCCTTTGTTGTAGTGTTTAGCCACACGACGTTGATATGTAGCCAATTTTACCAAGGCTGCCTCTCGAACTTCTTCGAGCAGATCTAAATTGGCTTTGAGTCCCTCATCATTATACAATTCTTTAAATTGACTGACCCAAAGACTTGTAGACCCAATTTCCACCGGAACTAGAGCATCAGAACCGTATGCCAGTCTAAATGGTGAGTCTCCCGTTGTAGTTCTTGGCGTAGTCCGATAGGCCCATAACATGCTGAGTAATTCTTCGGGCCATCTTCTTTTGGCATCATCCAGCCTTTTTTTGATCCCATTCAGGAGTATTCTGTTAGTCACCTCAACTTTCCCATTAGATTGTGGATGAGCAACCGAAGTCTTCCGATGCTGAATTCCTAATTCCTTTAAGAATGCCTCAAATTTTAATCCCACAAACTGGTGTCCATTATCTGAAATTACCTCCATGGGAATACCAAATCAGAATACTACTGACTCTTTCAGGAATTTCAAGCATTCTTGCTCCGTGATTAGGCGAAGCGGCTTCGCCTGTACCCACTTAGTCATATAATCAATTGCTACTATAACAAAACTGACCTGACCTTTCGCTTTCGGGAGTGGACCCAGTATATCTACCCCCAGACAGCAAAAGGTATTAGAGATAAAATCGAGTATAGCTCTTCTGGTGGCTGATGTGGGATCGAACTGTTTAGTTGGCACTTTTGGCACTTCCTCACGTAATCGGTACTCTTTGAAAATGGTTGGCCAATAATACCCTTGACGAAGCACTTTATATGCTAGCGACTTCGCAGCCATGTGATCACCGCAAATACCTTCATGAACCTCCCAAAGGGAATATTCAGCCTCAGACGGAACCAAACACTTCAGCAGTGGAGAAAAATAAGCCCTTCGATATAGATCTCCATCAATAAGTACGAAGTTTGCACTTTTGTATTTCACCTTCTTGGACAACATCTTATCTGAAGGTAGTACGCTATCTGTTAGATAGTTTATGTATGGGGTCATCCAACAATTAGACCGCTCCACGCACATTACTTCACCATGCTGGATGCTGGCTTGTTTCAAGATTTCCAAATAAACTGTCCCGTCTAAAGCGCTTGATTCAGTAGTAGCCAGCTTTGACAATGCATCGGCATTTGAATTATCAGTTCGACCAACACCTTGAAATTCACACGAGCCGAAGTATTGAAGTCGATCTTTCAATTCTGCAAGATACTTAACCATTTTAGAGCCTCGAGCTTCATATTCCTCCGAAACTTGTTTGATGACCAACTGAGAATCACTGTAAATAATCAACTTCTGAACTTCCAAACTCTTGGCCAGACGCAACCTTGCTAGCACCGCCTCGTATTCAGCTTCGTTATTCGTTGTCCTGAATTCGAATCTGATAGCCTGCTTGCACTTTGAATCCCTCCGGAATCATCGGAATGATCCTAGCACCACTAAGGTCCGAAGTAGAAGATCCATCGACATATAAGGTCCAAGAATCGTCTGCCTGCTGAAGTGTAGCCACCGTTTTTATAGATCCCTCCACTTCGTTTAGACTCCTATTAGCTTCGAAAAACGAGCATTCTACCACAAAATCGGCCAAGGCTTGACCTTTAATAGCTGTCCGTGGATAGTACTCTATGAAGAACTGAGATAACTCCATCATTCACGCAGCCAGTCTCCCCGAAACCTCTGGCTTTCCCAGCACCTTCTTCAGTGGCTGATCCGTGTATACCACTATTACCCGACCTTGGAAGTACTGCCGAAGCTTTCTACTAGCAATGATCAAAGCAAAGGCAAACTTCTCAAGGTTTGGATACCTTGTTTCTGCTTGCTGACTCCCACTCCCGAAGTGATCAGAGCATTTCGATAACATCTTCTTGCCAAGTCCAGATCCCCTGCAACTTCGCCAACTCCATGGGGCGTAGGAAATTTGATTTTGAAGTGAGAAATTGAAGTAACTGCCTGCAAAGCTGTTAAAGTAGGTCTCCCCAAAATGACATTATATGCAGAATCCACATGTACGACGTAAAACTTACACATAATTGGAACCTGTTGGGGAACCGTCCCGAAGACAACCAACAGCTCAAGGTTCCCTGCTACTTTGACTGGATCGTTGCTGAAGCCATATAAAAGGGTCTCCTACCCAATTTCCATCTTCTGACCATCCAAAGGCATCCGGTGATAAGCATGAGCATATAGGATATCCACCGAAGAGCCGTTGTCGATCATCATCCTCTTCATATCCACCGAACCAACTTGTGCAGTGATCACCAAGGCTCCCTCATGTGGCTCGATAGGTTCCGAAGGAAAATCTTCGTCTATGAAAGAGATTACGGAACTTGGGTACGCCCTTTCAGCCTTCAGAGGTTTATCTACCAGAGTCATCATCGAGTCCAGATATCCCCGTCTTTTCTTCCCTGCAACCCTGCTCATGTTACCTCTTGAGATCACATCTACAACATGTCGTGCCGCCTGGTTTGGCATTGGTTGAACCGGCTGGGCGACTTGTGCTAACTCCCTATCCCTGGGTTGTTCCCTCTGCTGTTCTCGCCCTGCTACATACTGTACCAGAGTACGATTTTGAACTTTTCTCTCAATGAACTCCTTCAAACTCCAGCAGGAATTCGTATCATGCCCGACCGCCCGGTGGTAATTATAGTATAAAGCAGGATCTCCGGACCCTGGTCAGGAATTGTTTCTAGGCGGTT
The DNA here is from genome assembly GCA_020205555.1 of Panax stipuleanatus. Lineage (NCBI taxonomy): Eukaryota > Viridiplantae > Streptophyta > Magnoliopsida > Apiales > Araliaceae > Panax > Panax stipuleanatus. Next base: position 130,895,146 of record CM035122.1, on the reverse strand, counting down.
CGAAGCATGGTTGGTTCTTTATCTGTTCCAAAATAGTAGCTCGATCTGTGTTGAGCTGCGTATACACCTTATTCACCTTCTGAGTCGGAACGGGCGGACGATCTTCGCTGGGTGTCCAGTTATTATTATACCTCTTTTGATTCTCTTCAAACCGATCATTACCGCCACTACTCTTTCTCTGATTACCATCTGACTTCTCCTTGTCTTTTTCCTTTGCCTTTTTCGAAGAGTTCTGCTTCAAGCTAGCCATCTCCTCTTCCACCACGATAAAGCCTTCAGCCTTCTCAAACGCTTCGGCCAGACTCTTTGGATGCTTGAACATCAGATTCTTTACTAGTTTCTCTGACTTCACCAAATCTAGACCATTCTGAAACAACCCTACTGCCTGAAGATCGTTGAGATCTGAAACCTGCCCAACAGCTTCTCTGAACCTCTTCACGTATTGCCCCAGAGTCTAGCTCGAATACTGCCTTACCTGAGCCAACAATCCCGTGGGTTTCCCCTTCTCTTATTGCTCCCAAAGCGAGCATGGAATTTGTCACACAGATCCGCCCATGACGCAATCGAATCCGAAGCCAGAGTCCTCATCCACTGCCTTGCGTCTTTTCTCAACGTCAATCCAAATGTCTGACACTTAGCCGCATCCGAATAGTCGTAATAATCCATCAGTCTGTCAAATGCTTGGCTGTGGTCGTATGGATCCCCAGAACCGTCATAACTTTCTATATGAGGCAACTTCTTGCTAGGATTTGCTTTCTCCTTAAGAATTTTCGATGAGAAAGGAGACGCCTTTTTGTCCGAAGACTCCTTCCCTTGCTGAACCTCCGCTAGCTGCTTTCGAAGTTCTTTCATCTCTTTTGCCAGGTCTTCTACTCCCCCGGGTGGCGAAGTAACTTCTTTCACTGGAGAGTTCATCTTCTTATGTTTAGTCAGATCTTTTCTATCCGGACTAGATGATCTTGAAGGAATTCGTCTGTTACTTCGGCCAGAGTGTGAACCCTCAGTGTAGTGTACCCTCTTCGAACTCTCTGGAGAATAACTTCTTGAACGGCTTCGGCGCCCATCTCTTTTACTGTTCCTGCGATACTTAATACGGGGCACCTTTTTCAAAGCCTCGGGAGAATATTCTCGTGACTCACTTCGTCTTTTATCAGGAGAATGACTACAAAATCCACTTTCAGACTGCCTAGAATATTCATCCCTCCTTGCTCTTCGACTTGGTGACCTACCCCGTCTTTCCGGTCGAGTGTAACTGGATGCCTCATCTTCCTTCTCGGCCACAAGAACCATTTGTTTAGAAATCTCTTCCCTCTTCTGTAGAAGTGCTTTCAAAGCCGTGTCGGTCTCTTGCGCCATCTTCGTCAGGGTAGAGATTTTGTCTGTCTGACCTTCTCGGTGTTGGGTCCTAGGCGGTGTACCTACCACCCTTTTCTGATCCTTGTCAGGACTTTTGCTGGCAGTAGAAAATAACTTCCTCTTGGTATCACCATGATCTCTAGCATGAGACCCTCCCGGAACTTCTTGTGACCCAAGTCTATCATGGATACTTACCGAAGGACCCAACCTATCCTTCACCGAGATTCTTTGCAAAAAAGAACTAGCAGCCGTCGGCTGTCCTTCGGCTGTAACCGTCTTAGTTTTCACCATAACTTCTGATGTAAGATACTCAATGTTTGTGATTGAAAACCAGAAACACTAGAAAGCCCTCCTTCTAGCACCAATGTTAACTCCAAGATCTCGCCACGCGCCTCAATCACAAAAAGCGCACCTAATCCTGCACAATGAACACGTCAGCACCGGATCTCGACGGCTTGGGCCGCCGGGGATCGCTCCGGTGTGAAAATAAGCACAGGCCGAAAAAAGTGTTAACAATAGAGGTTTATGTGTTCTAGTGTCTGGAGAGAAAATATATTTTGTTACCTTTTTTGTGTAGTGCCCTGTATCCATATATCATCTCACCAACTTGTATGTTTTCCCCCGATACTTTCGTCAGTTGGCTGCATGCAGGCTTTACTATACATTGCTCTCCACCCAGTCAATATTATGTCAACTCCTCATTAATGAAGGTGGCTCAAGACTGCTTAGCCCATCACTTCAATCAGCCGTTTGCTAATTCCATAGATTAGGGATAATTTTTTAGCCCATAAGATGCCATCTGTCTTCCACTACCAGCTCCAGCCTAAGCTTTACATAAACAATCATTTAGATAATAGTCCAATGCTCCAAGAGTAAAAATGAGTTTGACCCGAAAAGTCCAAAATAAATAAGGTTTGACCAACCCAAATAATCGCGGCCCAACAGGATAGATGGGTCACGGGTTCTATCCGTAATTATAGTTGAATCGTTATTGAACCAATAACGTTATAAATATATATAAATATATTATTAATAATTAATAAATTTTAAAAAAAAATCAGTTTTTTATGAATAAGTTAAAATAAATTATAAAAATAACGGTTATATAATTTTTTTAACTTAAAATCTGATCCATAAGTTAACCTGTTGTCGAGTACTTTTATTATATATAAATTATTTTAATTTTAAACTTATAAATAATTTTTAAAAAATTCATTATAGAACGGACCCTTCCTACTACTTAAGAAAATCATTGTCACTTTGAAATATCAAAACTAATGATCCATTTCATTACTACTGAATTTTACCTTTATTTTTTCTTGGTACCAACTGTATCCTACTTTCTAGTGTACCTATATATAAATAGGGAATAATGACCCTACATAATTGTGTCTATTTTATTACCGTATGTAAAAATTACGTCGTTTTGGCATATTTATATTTGATTTCTGATTTGGGAAGAGAGAAGTTATTTTTTTTAATAAAAAAAACTGTCAAAACGACGTAATTTTGACAAACTATATACAAATAAAATATACACAGTTGTATATAACCATATTATCCTCTATATATATATATATATATATATTTGCACATTTTATTTTTGGAGAAATTGAATTCATTTCCCAAAACTGAAAAAACAAATGGCATGAAAAAGAAGTGACTATGCTCTTTTCTGAATGCGAAGTTTGTGTCATTGAATCAGGCAGTGGAAGAAAGGCCTGAACTGACAGAAGAAGAAGAAGAGGAGGCGATTATGCCCCACCATTGAAGACAGATGCAGCCTGCCGGGAGAGTGGAGACATGTAGTTTGGTTTCCAATTAATTTGGAAAAAAAGGGGAAGCCTTAATTAATAATTACTCCCTTGTCTCTTAATACATGTCTTTTTAGAGTCATGCGCAATAATTAAAAAAATAATTATACAGAACTCCTATCATTTTTAAATAAATAACGTTTTAGAGGGTTTCACATTTATTAAAAAAGTCATTTATTATTCTAATTATGTCATTAAGATTGATATGTATTGAATAATGCTACTATCACATAAAATAATCACATACTGCTCACATACAGCTGACGTGACATCCATAAATTTATTGTTAAATTAAGTGAGTCATGTCAACAACAAATTCATGGGCGTCACATCAGCTGTTTGTGAGCGGTATATGATTATTTTATGTGATAGTAGCATTATTGATATGTATTACCATAATTATCCTTGCATTAATTAAGAAAATATGTATAAAATTGTCTAGATAAATGAGATAGAAAGATACGTGCGAGCAATAGAGGAAAAATTATAATTAATTCTTCCAAGAAATTTAATAATGTCAAATATATTGAAAAATCTTGAATTCCCTAAAACGTCACTTATTTAGGAATGAAGAGAGTATTAAATATAATATCAATTATCTATAATTCTCTTAAATTCTCATAACTATTATATTTATCTCATCCTCTCTTTCATCTGTAATATTTTTTTATGAGGGTAATTTTAGAATAATTATAATTAATTTTTCTAGATTATATAAAATGATAAATAATTTTTAAAAAAATAATAATCTAAAACGTCATATATTACTCCATTCGTTCCTTAATATAGGTCGTTTTAGAGAAATATTCTTATTCTTTAATATAACTCGTTTGAGAATTTCAAGTAAATATTAATTGCTTAGTTTCCAATATTATCCCAAATATTAAATATAACTTTGGTTCTCTCATTATTTTTGCCTAATAAATAACACTCATTTTTTTCAATATACGGGCAAAATAGATAATTAATATTATATTTAATATTTTATAATTATTTTTTTAATATTTGTATAAAATTTTAAAACGATATATATTAAAGAACGAAAGGAGTATATTATAAGATGGAAGGAGTAAATAATTTTTTGTTATTATGGGTAATTAATGGCAGTGTATTTTACTCCAATATACTGTTGGGATGTGAGTTTTTCGGGCCTTATAATCGAAGCCCGGGTCCGAGCTCAAGTGTCATAAGAGTCACGTGATTGGAAGAACCTGGAGACAATTATTCGGTGGTTTATTGATCATGGGAAATACTTATTTGTTTTTGTTATATTTGCTTTCTCTTCACTTGCCTTTTTAGAATATTTGAAAATAGAAATATTTTTATCATAGGGATAACTTTCGTTGATCCCTTTGTTTCTTAGGGACGATAATTATTTTCATTATATGTATATACATTAGAAAATACTTATATATATATTATTTACAATTAACAATTAATTATCTATAATAAATAAATAATGACAGGTGTAAAATTCAAAATCTGACAAATAAAAATTAAGTTTAATATTTAAAAATTCAAGAATATCTGGGAGCGGAGTTGGATTATGCAAAATCCAGCCCCTCCCCCTCCCTATTTAGGAGGAGGAAGTCATTCGAATTTTATTGAAGGTCGTTTTTTTACCTTAATTATTTTCACAAGAACATGAAAATTGAAAATTAGTTTTTTGGCAATGGAAGTGAAATAGATGAAAGCCCATATATATATATATGTGACAATCAATTTCCTTATCATTTACTTTCAAAATGGGTAAAAGTTCAACACACGCATATATCACGTGATACACGCGTGACCTGTTTAGTAAGAAAAGTGGCGTAGTAGAGGAGCGCGTGGGGGTGAAGGGGGGAGAGACTTAAAGTTAAAGGTATATTATTTGTACGGTTGGAGAAGACAAGTTGAGTTGAAGATTTGCCAGCAATAAAAGAGGTAAGAGAAAAGTAAAAAACAGCATGCAATGCAATGTATACTACTTATAATTGCAGATAAAAAGACAACAAATATATATATATATATATATATATATATGCACATGTATACTTTTTAACTTTTAAAATTATTTTTAGATATTTTAAATTTTAAACTAATATTTTAAAAGTAATATTTTTTTTTATAATTAATAGGACATTTTATAGATAAATTTATATTAATTTTAAATTTTCTTATATTTTGTTTGAATACTAGCATTTTTGGCTATACTTTATCAATATATTGTGCTCCCTCCATCTCCAAAAGTAGGGTTGAGCAAGTAATTAAATTACTTTCAAAATCGTACCAAAAATCTCACAAATCAATCAAATAAAATCACATCAACGGTTTCGACGTATGTGTCGATTTTAGGTAGGTTAAAAAATTGAATTTACAGTTTAATTTTAGTTACTGGACAAAATCATATGTATAAAATTGAAACCTGCACCATACGACTAATAAGATAAAAGAAACAAAGGTGTCCAGAGTGATTTATAAATTTTAATGGGAATATAATTGAATTTACCATCATCATCGTTATAATAACAATAATAATTTACAAGAATAAGACTAGACAAAATATTATTGATAAAATACGAACAGATTCGTGAGATATGATAATAAGCATGAGACTCATTAAATAATTAAATTATTTTATGTTCAACATTAATTAGTCACACCCTACATTATATAAAATCGAATTTACGATTTGAGTTGGTTCTATTTAGCTTTTGTATAGATAAAATATTATAAGTAAGACCGTATGTGTTATCAAAGTGGTATTTAATATTGTGTGAGGAAAAATTATTAATTTAAATTGTATAAAATTTTGTTGTTTTAATTAGTTTTGGAATCAAAATCGTACCAAATGAAACCACACCGCACCAATCACAAGCAATTTCATGTGCGATTTTAGATTTATCAAACCGCACCAAAGTGATTTCGTGTGTGATTTGGGTTTCAAAGCGCACCATACTCACCCCTATCCAAAACGACGAGTAAGATACAATTTACACACACATTAAAAAAAGTAAACGTAGAGGAAAGAGAATAAAAAAATTTTCAAATTTATCTTTAATGGTATTACAAGATTATATAAGGTGATATATTTTTTTAATTTTTATACTAATGAACCTCACTAAATAATATATTTATTATTTATTTTATGTACTTTATATCGTCCTTCTAGAGATAAAAAAAAATTATACGTTTAATCATCTTTCTGGGGTAGAGAGAGTAGTGTTTTTTAGTTTGAACTAAATTATTATTAAATATATAAAATTTTAAAATATATTTTACTTTTTAAACGTTTTAAGCACACTTAAAGTTGCAATCGCTGTTTACCTAATAATGTAGGTATGTGTATGTATGTATGACTATCTCTATCATATCATCTCGGAATCTGAACACCTAGTGCCTAGTGCCTAGTGCCTACCTTATTAAAGAGAGAAGGGAGGAGAAGATAAGAATTTTAGAAAGAGGAGAGAGAAAGCAAGGGGGAGGAAGAGGGGTTGTATTTGTATATGTACGTACAGTGATGTGGACGTGTCAACGGTGGGTGGGGTACTGGGCACGTGTGGCCCACCAACCACATGGTCCTATTTCAGACCAGTAGGAGAGAAAGACAACGCAAGTACATTAAATACTCCTACGGTCCTACCCCAACCTGGAAGCTACTACACTTCTCTGTATATTACTACACTTCTCTATGTATGTGGTGAATCTATACGTATATGTATTTGATTAACTTAAGGTTTGAATGACATTTCTGTCTTTTTAAATTGTCACTCATTTAATCGTCTCTAAAGTTTATTTTTTTGTCGGTCCCTAAAATAATATTTCTCTGGTGTTTTCGTTCCTCCTATCCGATTTGGCTCCAATCCGATCCAATTTGACCCAACCTCAATTTTAAAAAATTTAAAATATAATAATTATTTTTAATATTTTAAAATAAAATAATTATTTTAAAAATAGTTATTTTTAATATTTTTTAAAAATAATATTTTTAAAATAATAATAATTATATTTAATATTAATAATTAAAATATTTTTCTAAAATAATTATTATTTTTAAATGAAAATATTATTTTTTAAAACATTTTAAATAGTAATTTAATTTAATATTTTAAAATAAGATAATAATTGTTTTAAATATTTTAAAATAAAATATTCTTTTTAACATAATTAATATTTTTTATATTTAAAATAAAATAAATTTTTAAAAAATAATTATTATTTAAAGAAAAAAATATTAGAAACTTTTATGTTTTTCTAAAATGATTAAAGTTTAATAAAATATTGATTCAAAAAATGTAAATTTAAAATTTTAAATCTCTTAATTATTTTTATGAAAATTTACACATAAAAAAATTTATTTTGTGAAAATAAAGTTTTATTTTTTTAAATATATATTTTATAAAAGTTACCCATTCTTTTAAAAAATGAAAAAAATTCCATATTTTGTTCCAGAAAATAACAATTATTTTTAAAACTTTTTAATATATATTTTTTAAAAATTGAATCAGTTTTTTTATTTACCTTTTACTGTTTTTTGTAATTTAATTTCTAGTTTTAGTTTTCATCTATAAAAATTCCTATATTAAGAATATATATAATAATGGTAAAGATATTCAAATTTTTTCTGAAAATAAAGTTTTACATAAAAAATGAAAAAAATTTACATTTTTTAAAAATAAAGTTTTATTTTACTATTTAATTTTTGAATCTCTATTTTATGAAAGTTTACTCACTTTTGAAAAAAATAAAATTTCTAATATTTTTCCTTAAAATAATAAATATTTTTATAACTTTTGAAAAATAATATTTTATTTAAATATAAAAAATAATTATTATTTTAATAATAAAATTTCATTTTAAAATATTAAAAATAATAATTATTTTCAAATTATTTTAAAAATATTTTATTTTAGAATATTAAAGATAATTATTATTCTAAAGACAATATTTTATTTGAAAATATTAAAAATATTAATTTTTAAATTTTTTTGATAAAAATATTTATTTTAAAATATTAAATATACTTATTATTTTAAATTTTTATTAAAAATAAATTTATTTTAAAATATTCAAAATAACTACTTTTAAATAATTATTTTATTATAAAATATTTAAAATAATTATTATTTTAGAAGTATTTAAAATATAATTATTATTTTCAAAATATTTTTTTTAAAATATTAAATATAATTATTATTTTAAAATATTAAAAATATTTATTTTATTTTAAAATATTAAAAATTAGGGTTGTGACGAACTGGGTCGGGTTGGGTCTAAATTTGATTAAAATGGGTCGGGTTGGTGTAAGACCCCAACTTTTATGAATAAAGATTTAATTTTTTTTATATATTATTTCGAAACAGTAAGGTGTTGTTTTGATAAATATAAAAGTTATGGGTGAAATGTGTAAATATTTTTAAAATGAGCAAGTGGTTATAAAATATTCTTGTTGTCGGGGAATATTCGTACGACGGCGCAGCTATTTGTGGGCCCCCACAACGGAATAACTGTCGAATATAGAAAGCGACAGAAATAATTTTTTTACAAAATAACGGCGTAGTTGTTACTATTAGTACTGTTGATATACCCGGTGGTTAAAATACAATGATACGCGGTGTTGCACAGTAGCACACGGTATTGCACAGTATTTCGAATTATTGAGTCTTACGTGAGAAGGAACTTATTCAATTATTGTTACAGTAATTACTGTTCAATATTTTATATTATTGACTCAATAATTGTTACATTGATATTTTATTGACTCAATAATTGCTATGTTGCTATTTTATATGATTGATTCAATAATGGCTACAGTTGATATTTTGATATTATTGATTCAATAATTGTCATTGCACAGTATTTCACATTATCAACTCAATAATTCATATTATTTGAATAATATTATTAGATAGCATTATTGACAATGTCTAAAGAAGTTCTGTCTAGGAGGGGTTATTTAAATGCGCGCCAGTAAGGAGAAGTCCTTATCGGAAAGCCCCCTCTTTCCTGGGAACGATCTGGTTGTCAATATTGTAGTTCTGTAATATTATTTGTGAATAATTAATTATTGATTTATATGATAAGAAAATATTTATTTTGTGGATATTAAAGAAGGAATTAGCGCTGATGAGTTTTTATCAGTATTTTGGATGTGAGAAATTATTTGTTTATGGATTTCGGATAATTTATGTTTGGAATTTGAAAAAACTTCATTCTACAAAGTTGTAGAGAATTAAATTTCCTATGAAAGGACATAGAATTTGTATTTTTCTGACAAAGGGGCTATTTATTATGAATTATTGAAGTTTCGGAAAATAAATATTTTTTAATGGGTGGGCCCCACTTTTGTTGAAAAAATTTTAATTTTTTTTTTAAAATATATTATTTTATTATTTTAGTCTTCTTTGGCATCCTAAGTTTTTTCTATAAATAGGGTGCTTAGGTTATAATTGAAAATCACACCAGAATCAAAAGTTTTCTCTCTCTATAATATCGAGCGTATTTTTGTGAGTATTTAGATACTTTGAGTATTACTATTGAGTGCAAGTTTCCTTCGGTATTATATCCGATATTCTAACCAGAAGTATTATTCTTTTGATGTAAGGGATATTATTTCTTTCATAAATGATGTTATTCTTTTCAATATCATTATACCAAAATATTGGCATGGATTTTATTATGAAATTCTTACTTTTTTCGTCGGAATTACTATTCACGTATACGACACTATTCACGAAAAAATAAAATTTTCTTCTGTTTGTCCAAATTGCTTGTTAAGGTTCATATCTTTGATTGGATCTAAGTTTTGAGCTTTATTCTTGAATTTTGCTCCACAAAGTATTATTATGGAATATTCTTGAACTTTGATAAACTAAAATACGAATCCTTAATCTTATCCTTTATTTCACTGAATTCGTTATTTATATGGTTTTTCATCATCCTCAGTTCTAAGTGGTGATGTAACTGAATATCTTTGGCCTGTAGAGCAAAGATGAATGATTACCTGATGAATATCTTTGGCCTGTAGTGCAAAGATGACAGGTGTTGAGATGAACATGATCACTGATGATACAAATGAATATCTTTGACCGAGTGCGAAGATGAATATTTGATTTGAGATATATATTGATTGATGTTACAGGGATAAAATATTGATGATGGACTTTTAAATCATAGAAGATAGTAGACTTCATTATCTGCTTAACTCTTCTAATGATTTGTTATTTCCGCTGCGAATATTGATCTAGAATTGGTTGTCCATTATATTTTATCTGAATTGTTGAAGACTAACGATAATTTATTTTCTATTATCTTAGTCATAATATTCTTTACTGAGCTAGTTGAGCTCACCCTTTTCATCTGTTGTCCTCTTCAGAAAATGAGAATGTCGCAGGAAACTAGTCGGGGGACAGAGTGATGGTCCGAGTTAGAGCAGTAGTAGTCCTCACTATTTCTGATAAATAGTGTGATAATAATTGTAATGAGGACTTAGTTTGAATCTTAATATTTTCTACATATTTGTATTGACACTCACAGTTGTGTGGTCGTATTTTGCACGACCGTATGATATAAAGTTTGTATTTGAATTCTGCACCATGTATTTGGCGACTCAGAATGGGTTGGGTTGACTGGACCTATTCTGGGGGCGTCACAGTTGGTATCAGAGCTTAGGGATATGATCTCTGGGGAAGATCGGGGAATAGAACTAGGAGGGGAGAGACGAGTAAATCCTTCGCTAGTGTGTCCTACCTAAGCTTATGTGGTATTTAATTGGTCAGTCGGAGCATAGGGTTAATATGTGATATGTTGATTTGTTTAATTAACCCTTATTTTATGGCAGTATTTGAGAATGACAGCTGAGAATGTTAACAACGAAGTGAATGAGACCGTGGAGACACATTTAATCACTAACCAGGAGAACGTGCAACAAGAAGGCAATGTTCATCCTGAAAATAACGTTGGTCAGACGATAAACGATGAGATGTTTAGAAATTTTTTGCAGTTCATGCAAAACCAGACGAGGGAGACTCGTGTGCAACATACAGGTGGAGATAATAATAACACGCGAGTTGTCACTGCCAAGCAGTTCAAAGAATTGGGACCACCAGAGTTTCTGGGAAAGCTAGATCCGATCAAGGCGGAGACGTGGATTAAACAAATTACCAAGATATTTGATGTCTTGGGATGCACGGAGGAACAGAAGGTTCCATTCGCCACGTTTATGTTCCGTGGAGAGGCAGATTACTGGTGGGAATCCGTGAAGCGCACCCAGCCTGCCGCACTCAAGATGTCTTGGGAAGCGTTCCAGAAACTGTTTAATGACAAGTACTTTCCTGAAAGTATTCGTCATATGAAGGAAGTAGAGTTTATCAGACTCGAGCAAAATAACATGACGGTATCCCAGGTACGAGGCTAAGTTCGCGGAGCTGTCCAGGTTTGCACCTCATTTGTTGGAGAATGAGGAACGTATGACGCGGATGTTTCTAAGAGGTTTGAAACCCGAAATACGTCAATACCTCATTTCTCATAAAAAAATTTTATATTCGGATGTCGTAAACAGGGCCCAGTTATTAGAACGAGATAATGATTATGTTCAACCGAGGGACCACAACCAAGGTCGTACCGGTGGCAGCAGTCATCGGAGCAATGACAACCAGCGAGGAGGAAAGTATGACAGAGACGGTAACCACTCCGGTGGTAATCGTGGCCATGATAGTAGAAGAAGCGAATCGGGAGGAGATTTCAAAAAGAGAAGGTATAACAATGAGAACGCGAAGATGTCAACATCAGCACCAGCATCAACTGTTTCGAGGGGAGGAGAACGACCACCGGTCGTATGTTATAAGTGCGGGAAAGAGGGACACATCAGCCCAAACTGTCCACAACAATTCAAAGCATGTTATAACTGTGGAAAGGAAGGACATACAGCTCGAGATTGTCCTGTTACGAAACCAAGTTCAGCGGGGGTGGTGATTCCAAAGGCGGTTGCAGACAAGTCAAAGTCGGTGATTCCTGGAAGAGCGTTTGTCGTGACAGCCCAAAACTGCAAGGAATCGACACGAGGTGATTACGGGTAAGCTGATCATAAACTCTTGCGAAGTTTACACCTTGTTAGATACCGGTGCTACCCATTCTTTTATTTCACCTGCTTGTGCTCAACGTTTGAACTTAAGTTCTGATAAATTAGACTTTGACTTATTTGTTGAAACTCCGTTGGGAGAAACCTTTGTTACATCTACAGTTTACAAATCTTGCTTGATTCAGATTGGTACCCTTACCTTACCTGTTGATCTTATATCTTTGAAAATACTTGCATTTGACGTGATTTTAAGAATTGACTGGTTAACCAATTACCATGCCAGAATTGATTGTTTTCGTAAGATTGTTAGTTTTCATATTCCTAATCAACCTGTTGTACGAATCCAAATCACCAAACCACTAAAATCAGTCAATATCATTTCAAGTCATAAAGCTATTCGTTTATTGAAAAATGGATGTCAAGCTTTCTTAGCTCATGTCACTGATCTAAATCAGAATACATCAGATTTGAATGATATTTCCGTTGTTAATGAGTTTCCTGATGTATTTTCCGAAGAACTTCCCGGTCTACCCCCAGAACGTGAAGTTGAATTCTTTATTGACCTTGAGCCCGGTACAAAGCCCATTTCTAAAATCCCATATCGAATGGCTCCTATTGAACTTCAGGAGTTACAGGTCCAATTACAAGAGTTGTTAGACATCGGTTTTATTCGTCCTAGTACGTCTCCTTGGGGTGCTCCTGTTTTATTCGTAAAGAAGAAAGACGGGAGTATGCGACTTTGTATTGACTATCGGGAGTTGAACCATGTCACCATCAAGAATAGGTATCCGTTACCTCGTATTGATGACCTGTTCGACCAGTTGCAAGGAGCACAGTTCTTTTCAAAGATCGATCTTCGTTCTGGATATCATCAGCTGAAGATTAAAACTGAGAATATTCCAAAGACTGCTTTCAGAACACGGTACGGGCATTATGAGTTCTTAGTCATGTCTTTTGGATTGACTAATGCTCCTGCTGCTTTCATGGATATGATGAACCGTGTATTTAAGGAATATTTGGATCAATTCGTTGTTGTCTTTATTGATGACATCCTCGTCTATTCTAAAAGCCGTGAAGATCATGAGCACCATTTGAAGCTGGTACTTCAAAAGCTTCGTGAGAACAAGTTATATGCTAAGCTGAAGAAATGCGAGTTTTGGCTTGAGGAAGTAGCATTCCTTGGGCACGTGGTATCGAAACGTGGAGTATCGTGGACCCGGCGAAGATTGAAGCAATACAAAGTTGGGAGCAACCTAAGTCGGTGACTGAAGTACGAAGCTTTCTGGGCTTAGCTGGTTATTATCGGAGGTTCGTAGAGGGATTTTCTCGAATCGCTACTTCATTAACTCAGTTGACTCGGAAAGATACAAAATTCGTTTGGGACGAGTAATGCGAGAAGAGCTTCCAAGAGCTCAAGAGAAAACTTATTTCGGCACCTGTTCTGACAATACCATCTGGTTCGGATGGATTTGTTATTTACAGCGATGCTTCGGGCAAAGGGTTAGGATGTGTTCTCATGCAACATGGGAAAGTCATAGCCTATGCCTCGCGACAACTCAAAAAATATGAGAGGAATTATCCTACTCATGATCTAGAGTTGGCAGCTGTCGTTTTTGCGTTGAAGATCTGGAGACATTACTTGTACGGAGAGAAAGTGGAGATTTATACGGATCATAAGAGCCTTAAATATTTCTTCACTCAGAAGGAACTCAACATGTGGCAACGACGTTGGCTGGAGCTGTTGAAAGATTACGATCATACCATCCAATACCATCCTTGAAAAGCGAACGTGGTAGCTGACGAGTTGAGTAGAAGATCATATGTGGGAACGAGTGCAATGATGTCAAGTATATGCGTAGAACCAGCTTTGATTGATAAAGTTAAAGCTGCTCAAGCTACGGATGCGGAGCTGATGAAGATGAAGAAGAAGGTGCAAGAAGGTGCCATTCCAGAAGCAAGAATCGATGAAGAGGGAATACTTCGAGTCAACTCCAGACTTTGTGTTCCTAATGATTCTGACTTGAAGTATAGAATCATGATGGAGGCACACAACACACCGTTTGCGATCCATCTTGGGAGTACTAAAATGTATCGTGATCTTCGACATACATTTTGGTGGAGCAATATAAAGAGAGAGATCGTGGAGTTCATCTCGAGATGTTTAATTTGTCAACGTGTAAAGGCGGAGCATCAAGTACCGAAGGGTCCATTGCAACCACTGGAGATTCCGAAATGGAAGTGGGAACACATTACGATGGATTTCGTTACGGGTCTTCCCAAGGTTTCTCAAGGCATAGATGCGATTTGAGTTATTGTTGATAGATTAACCAAGTCTGCTCATTTCTTGCCGATACGAGAGACTTATTCCCTTGAACGTCTTGCTTATATGTACGTGAATGAGATTGTGAGATTGCATGGCATGCCAGTATCCATAGTTTCGGATCGTGACCCCAGATTTACTTCACGATTTTGGATCAGTTTACAGAAAGCTATGGGTACGAATTTACGATTCAGTTCGGCTTATCATCCTCAAACAGACGGACAATCGAAAAGGACTATCCAAACTCTTGAAGATCTATTGAGACTCTGTGTTCTAGACTTCAAAGGGAGTTGGGATAAGTACTTACCATTGGTGGAATTCTCCTACAACAACAGTTATCAGGCAAGTATAGGCGTGGCTCCATTCGAGGCATTGTATGGGAGAAAGTGTCGCTCTCCAGTATGTTGGAACGAGGTGGGTGAAACAACATTGTTGGGACCGGAGTTAGTACGTATGACTACGAAAAAGATCCAAATGATCCGACAACGTATACAAACGCCACAGGATCGACAAAAGAGTTATGCGGATCTTCATTGAAAGGACGTGAAATTTAATATTGGAGACCATGTGTTATTACGTATTGCTCCATGGAAGGGAGTTACGAGGTTTGGGAAGAGAGGAAAGCTCAACCCACGATTCATTGGTCCATTTGAGATTCTTGACCGAATAGGAAATGTGGCCTATAGACTCGCTTTACCTCCAAGCATGTCTCGTGTTCATAACATGTTTCACATATCCGTGTTACGTAAATATGTGAAGGATCCAAATCGCATTATTGAGTTAGAACCAGACGAGATAGCTGAAGATTTAACGTACGAGGAGGTACCTGTCAAGATCTTGGATAGGAAGGAGCAGGTCCTACGCTCGAAAATTATACCTCAAGTTAAAGTTTTGTGGAAAAATCAGGCTATTGAGGAAATAACCTGGGAGTTGGAATCGGAAATAAAAGCGTTATATCCTCACCTTTTCGACATACCAGGTACGTACGTCAACTTCGAGGACGAAATTTCATAAGGAGGGGAGGTTGTAAGACCCCAACTTTTATGAATAAAGATTTAATTTTTTTTATATATTATTTCGAAACAGTAAGGTGTTGTTTTGATAAATATGAAAGTTATGGCTGAAATGTGCAAATATTTTTAAAATGAGCAAGTGGTTATAAAATATTCTTGTTGTAGGGGAATATTCGTTTGGTCGTGGAATATTCTTGTTGTCGGGGAATATTCGTACGACGGCGCAGCTATTTGTGGGCCCCCACAACGGAATAACTGTCGGATATAGAAAGCGACAGAAATAACTTTTTTACAAAATAACGGCGTAGTTGTTACTATTAGCACTGTTGATATACCCGGTGGTTAAAATACAATGATACGCGGTGTTGCACAGTAGCACACGGTATTGCACAGTATTTCGAATTATTGAGTCTTACGTGAGAAGGAACTTATTCAATTATTGTTACAGTAATTACTGTTCAATATTTTATATTATTGACTCAATAATTGTTACATTGATATTTTATTGACTCAATAATTGCTACGTTGCTATTTTATATGATTGATTCAATAATGGCTACAGTTGATATTTTGATATTATTGATTCAATAATTGTCATTGCACAGTATTTCACATTATCAACTTAATAATTCATATTATTTGAATAATATTATTAGATAGCATTATTGACAATATCTAAGGAAGTTCTGTCTAGGAGGGGTTATTTAATTGCGCGCCAGTAAGGAGAAGTCCTTATCGGAAGGCCCCCTCTTTTCTGGGAACGACCTGGTTGTCAATATTGTAGTTCTGTAATATTATTTGTGAATAATTAATTATTGATTTATATGATAAGGAAATATTTATTTTGTGGATATTAAAGAAGGAATTAGCGCTGATGAGTTTTTATCAGTATTTTGGTGTGAGAAATTATTTGTTTATGAATTTCGAATAATTTATGTTTGGAATTTGAAAAAACTTCATTCTACAAAGTTGTAGAGAATTAAATTTCCTATGGAAGGACATAGAATTTGTATTTTTCTGACAAAGGGGCTATTTATTATGAATTATTGAAGTTTCAGAAAATAAATATTTTTTAATGGGTGGGCCCCACTTTTGTTGAAAAATTTTTAGCCGCCAGGCGGTGATTTTTTTTTTTAAATATATTATTTTATTATTTTAGTCTTCTTTGGCATCCTAAGTTTTTCCTATAAATAGGGTGCTTAGGTTATAATTGAAAATCACACCAGAATCAGAAGTTTTCTCTCTCGATAATATCGAGCGTATTTTTGTGAGTATTTAGATACTTTGAGTATTACTATTGAGTGCAAGTTTCCTTCGGTATTATATCCGATATTCTAACCAGAAGTACGATTCTTTTGAGGTAAGGGATATTATTTCTTTCATAAATGATGTTATTCTTTTCAATATCATTATACCAAAATATTGGCATGGATTTTATTATGAAATTCTTACTTTTTTCGTCGGGATTACTATTCACGTATACGGCACTATTCACGGAAAAAGAAAATTTTCTTCTATTTGTCCAAATTACTTTTTAAGGTTCATATCTTTGATTGGATCTAAGTTTTGAGCTTTATTCTTGAATTTTGCTCAACAAAGTATTATTATGGAATATTCTTGAACTTTGATAAACTAAAATACGAATCCTTAATCTTATCCTTTATTTCACTGGATTCGTTATTTATATGGTTTTTCATCATCCTCAGTTCTAAGTAGTGATGTAACTGAATATCTTTGGCCTGTAGAGCAAAGTTGAATGATTACCTGATGAATATCTTTGGCCTGTAGTGCAAAGATGACAGGTGTTGAGATGAACATGATCACTGATGATACAAATGAATATCTTTGGCCGAGTGCGAAGATGAATATTTGATTTGAGATATATATTGATTGATGTTACAGGGATAAAATATTGATGATGGACTTTTAAATCATAGAAGATAGTAGACTTCATTATCTGCTTAACTCTTCTAATGATTTGTTATTTCCGATGCGAATATTGATCTAGAATTGGCTGTCCATTATATTTTATCTGAATTATTGAAGACTAACGATAATTTATTTTCTATTATCTTAGTCATAATATTCTTTACTGAGCTAGTTGAGCTCAGCCTTTTCATCTGTTGTCCTCTTCAGGAAATGAGAATGTCGCGAAAACTAGTCGGGGGACAGAGTGATGGTCCGAGTTAGAGCAGTAGTAATCCTCACTATTTCTGATAAATAGTGTGATAATAATGATAGTAGTGTGCATACAAGCCAATCATGTATGATGATAAAGCACGTACTTTGTAAACAATCTTATTTATTTATTAATGAAATATTCATTTATTACAGGCATTTAATTATCTACATGTTGCTGTTTTTATAATATGTAAATAACCCATAGTTTTAAGCAATGCTTTTAGAATCATGATGATGATCATGCTAATGAGATCTAAATTCTTAGAAAGTTTTAAAACTTAAATAGTTCCCAATTGTGGGATTACTAAAAAGGGGATTAGTAAATCCGGATAAATTGGTACATATGTTGCTTGCTCATTGGATGAGGATGATTGATCTCATGATCATTTGTGTGGAGACACTAAAGCAAGTATGTAGGTGCTTATTGAAGAATAAGTTCACTGAACGTGATTCGCTATGGAATACCTAATGGAGTTTTACTCGCATGTCAATAGGAATTCCTAATGTGATAGTAGTACAAGTGATCCTTGGACTTGAGATCATCATAGTATCTTGTATGTAACAAATTATACTTTGACTTATTCCTTAAGACCTTTTAAGGCATATATAGGGTATGCTTGGGTATAATGAGTTACATATGGAGATAATGAATGATCAATAAAGAATCTACCACCTCTAGTAAAAGAGGAGATATGTCCCATGTGATTCGTTAAATGACAACCCAGGAATCCTTGGCCAAGGTGAAATGAAATTAGAAAGGAGTTTTTAATTTGCATTATTTGGAGTTGTGCATTTTCTAATCGAAATACATATAATTAAATAAAATAAGACTTGACAGTAAATCCATGTCTTATATTTAATTGGGACATTGTATGGTGGAAGGATTGAATTGTATGGTAACTATTAACTCACAGGTTCTTTTATGATTAATGTTGAAATCTATATTATCTGGAAAGTCGTTGATCGCTAGGGAGGCTTATCCCTATTGTAGAATAAATATTATTTATTTAAATAAATTATTAGTTTAATTTATTTATTTAAATAAGATTAAAATTGTTTTAATTGATTTATTCACAACCGGTTTAATATGGAGAACCTAAAGGGTCACACCATAAAAGGAAGAATAATTATTTAAGAAGGTAATGGCATAATCGTAATAATGCATTAAGTATAATTAATTTAATCTATGGTGATAGAATAAATTAAATAGCTTAATGTTTATTATTTAATATTTTGGAAATATTAAATATAAATTAATAAAAGGAGTCTTATTAATATTATTACAATTATTATTATTTTAATTTCTAAAGGAGTTTAGTAATTAATTTAATATTTAGTACTCTCATTTATTCCTAATAAGATTAGGAGACAAATTAATTAAATGAATTTAATTAATTATTCCCATGTGGTGGGAAGCCTAAATTAATTAAAGGAGTTTAATTAATTAAAAGAAATCCCATGTCTAATAGGATTAGAAGGGTTGACCAATGTCTATATAAGAGAAGTCTTATAATAGATATTAGATTGATGCAATTCCGATTGTTGGAGAGTACTCCTTTTCTATAGAGGATAAAAAACTAAGGTTAAGCCAAACACCCTCCTTCTTGATAATTCCTCTTCCTTGGTGGATCACCTCTAGAGGCCAAACACTTGGGTAGCTAACGTTGATCAAAGGAAGGAATCTAACCCGGAAATTCAAGGAGATCACGAAGAACAAGGAGTTGAACTAGTACCTGTGGAAGCTTCGTTCTACAAGGGTATGATTCCATAACTTCTTATTTATCGTTTTAAATTAATAATTTGCATAAAGGATGATCCGGGTAATGGTTTTGTAGAAATTTTTTAAACTCTGATATACCATGCTTCTGCTAATTTTTTGCAATTTGATTGCGTCACGATTTCGTACAAACCCAACAGTGGCATCAGAGCCAAATCTTTATGCAATTATTAATTTATTTTTGATTTCATATACATATGGGTATATATTTAAAATAATTTATTGGGCATAATTTTATTGTATAAAATTATATTTTTTAAGAAAAAAAAAAAAGACTTTTTTTGGGACGAATCACAATTTTTTTTTGTGCTAATCTTGAATTGTGCAAAGAAAAGGTGTTGTCTCTTTCTTACTCCAAAAAGAAGGTGACCCATCAGGAAATGACTTTTTTTATAAACCTGCAGGACTCTTTTAATAAAAGAAAGTGACTTTTTTTTTTTAAAAAAAAAAATATGATATATTTATATATTATATTCTAAATAATTTTATAATTAAAATAAAGAGTTTATTTTAATCTTGAAATTGGATTTCATGCAATTTAAAATTGCCCATTAAATGATACTCATATATATATGGAATGTTTTAATTCATGAGATGAATATTTATTTATTGATATATATGGTGATATGTATGAAAATAAATGGGGATTGATTATGGACTATTTGACCAATGTGATTGGATTTTATTTTAGTTGAATGCTTGAATGAATGAGTTTTATTAAATGGGGTCTGCGTACCTCGTCTTCTCTAATTTTTTTTTCTTGATGTAAAATTCTATCTCCCTCCTATGTACTTTCCCTTGACTGTTGATCAAGGTTTCTATTTAAATTAAATAGTTTAATGTAATAGAAATAGTTAGAATTATCTTTAAAAATTGGAGACCAAGGAGCAAGGAGCGCGTGAAGACCCGTTTGTATGGAGCCCGAGTTTAAATGTAATAGTTATATTTAAATTTAAATTCTTGCACTCCTAGGTTTGACCTTTTGGTTCACTTGGTGGCTCTAGTGAACCAAACTAGAATAAAAGTCCATAATCAATCCGGGTAGAATATAATATTCTATATTGCATGCTAAATATTATATATATTATATTTTATGCAAACATGCTTCGCATGTTTAATAAAATGACGCGTATTTTATATATATATGTGCATGCGCGCTAAACAAGATGAGACAAATAATAACAAACCCCTCAAAGAAATAATATTAAGTCTGAAGCGTTCAATGATATTTGGAATATCGAACGTCGCCTTCTAGC
This sequence comes from Panax stipuleanatus, assembly GCA_020205555.1. NCBI lineage: Eukaryota > Viridiplantae > Streptophyta > Magnoliopsida > Apiales > Araliaceae > Panax > Panax stipuleanatus. Next base: position 130,874,368 of record CM035122.1, on the reverse strand, counting down.
ATGATAAATTAATAAAGTATTAAATATTTAATATGAGCTTGTTGTGCTATCCACAAGGCGAGTATTACGTATTTAAGATGTTAATTAATCACATTTGATGCTTATCAAGAAAATTGAACAATCTAGTCTTGTTGTGCTATCCACAAGGACGAACATTTTTCTTTTTTGAATTTATGGAAGTGCTAGGCTGGACTTAACTTAAATCATTTTAGTTCGGATGTGCACACACTTGACCATTATGATTTAAGAGGCAAAATAAAAGGAGTTATATAGTGTTGTAATTGACAAGAGTTGTCTACTTATTTATTTGTATATCGCTTGTTGTGCTATCCACAAGGTTATATACATTTGAAATGGGATCCTTATTCTCACTAGCAAATCTTTAATTAGATGTTGCCGAACTATATAAGTGAGGGTAATATAGTTTGATGAAAATAGTGGGAGATATCAATTTCAAATAAAGACCTAAATTTATTTTGGTATGCAAAATTAATAAAATGAATGTTTGCTAAAATGTTATTTTTCACATGCAGAATTTTAAAAATGTCTAAATCACTAATCTCACTACGAAGCATACTTGATGCAAACAAGCTTACCGGGCCGAATTATGAGGACTGGCTAAGAAATCTGAGAATTGTTCTCACTGCTGAAAAGATTTTTTATGTCCTAAATTCAACTGTCCCTGAATTTGTTTCAGAAACAGCCTCTGAGGAAGAGATTGTCACTTTCAATAAGTGGCAAGATGATGCATCTGTGGCTCAATGCATCATGCTCGCATCCATGAATAACGAGCTTCAGCGTCAGCACGAAAAAATGGATGCTCCTGCTATGCTGCTTCACCTCAAGGAGTTGTATGGTGAACAGAGTAGGACTGCTAGATATGAGATATCTAAGGAGCTCTTCCGATCTCGGATGACCGAGGGTACTGCTGTCGAGACTCATGTCCTGAAAGTGATCAATTTGATTGAACGCCTTGGACAGCTTGGGTTCGTCGTGGATGGGGAGTTGAGTCAAGACTTGGTCTTGCAGTCACTCCCTGAGACCTTCTCGCAGTTTGTGGTTAATTTTCACATGAATAAGCTAGATGTCAGCTTGCCTGAGCTGCTTAACATGCTGAAAACTGCAGAAGGTCACTTCCCATCCAAGAAGAACCATATCTTGATGATGGATTCTTCCAATAAAAGGAAGAGACCTAAGGTATCTTCTGAAAAGAAGAAATCCAAGAAGGCTAAGGGAAAGGGGAAAGAAAAGGAACAAAAGAAACCTGAACCAGCTAAAGGAATGTGCTTTCATTGCAATAAGCCGGGACATTGGAAAAGGAACTGCAAGAAGTATCTAGCAGAGAAGAAGCTTGGAGAAGCTTCGACTTCCAATCAAGGTTTGTTTATGATTGAAATTAATTTTTCTGAAAGTCATAATTCTACTTGGGTATTGGATACCGACTGTGGTTCTCACATATGTAATACTGTGCAGAGACTGGTCAGAAGTAGAAAGCTGAACAATGATGAGGTGATCCTACGAGTAGGGAATGGAGCAAAGGTTGCTGCATTAGCTGTAGGAACTTATTATTAAGCAATGCCTTCGGGCAAGTCCATTTATCTTAATAATTGTTATTATGTTCCGAATATTATTAAAAATATTATTTCAATTTTTGTATTGGATATGGAAGGATTTAACGTTGTTATAAAGAACAATAGTTGTTCTATTTATAAAGACGATGTTTTATATGGTATTGGAAATTTGCGAAATGGACTTTATACACTTGACTTACAAGAAAATATATTTTAAATTGAACAAACTAAGAAAAGAAAAAGAGATGATATTAATTATACCTACATGTGGCACTGTAGACTCGGTCATATCAATGAAACAAGATTATCCAAGTTGCATAAAGATGGGCTCCTCGAGCTATCCGATTATGAATCATATCCAACTTGTGAATCTTGTCTCATGGGTAAAATGACTAAATCTCCTTTTAGTGGAAGAGGAGAAAGAGTTACAGAGTTGTTAGCGTTGGTTCACACAGACGTTTGTGGATCTATGACAACGATTGCACGGGGTGGGTATTCTTATTTTATTACTTTCACTGATGATCACTCAAGATTTGGATATGTGTATTTAATGAAATACAAATCAGAATCATTTGAAAAGTTCAAAGAGTTCAGAAGTGAAGTAGAGAAACAAACAGGCAAGAGTATAAAGATACTTCGATCAGATCGAGGTGGAGAATACTTAAGCGGTGAGTTTCTCAATTGTCTCAAAGAAAATGGTATAATCTCACAATGGACTCCTCCAGGAACACCACAGTTAAATGGAGTATCTGAAAGGAGAAATCAAACACTGTTGGACATGGTTCGATCCATGATGAATTTTACCGACCTTTCAATTTCCTTCTGGGGATATGCCCTAGAAACGGCTGCATACCTACTTAACAAGGTACCTACCAAATCCGCCCCAAAGACTCCATATGAGATGTGGAAGGGGAGGAAACCAAATCTTAAGCATGTTAAGACTTGGGGTTGTCCAGCTTATGTCAAAAAGTTTGAACATGATAAGCTACAGACTAAATCCGAAAAGTGTAGATTTGTGGGATACCCTAAAGAAACTGTAGGGTATTATTTCTATCATCTAACTGATCAAAAGGTGTTTGTTGCGAAACATGCTGCCTTTTTGGAAAAGGAGTTTATCCATGAAGGGGTCAGTGGGAGTAAGATATATCTTGAAGAAGTTCAAGAACCACAAATTACCACGGATCAAAGTCAGGTACCTGACCAAGTAGAAGAACCTACTATACCACACCCTGCTCGTAAATCTTGGAGAGTATCGAAGATACCTGAGAGGTATGGATTCGTTATAGAGGATGACGATGAGGTACACATCATGAATGATGATGATCCATTGAATTACGAACAGGCCATGAGTAATAAAGACTCAGGGAAATGGCTTGAAGCCATGAAATCTGAAATGGACTCCATGTATGAAAACAAAGTATGGACTTTGGTTTCACCACCTGAAGGCATTAAGCCTATTGGGTGTAAATGGGTCTTTAAAAGAAAGACTGGAGCGGACGGCAAGGTGGAGACCTATAAGGCCCGACTGGTTGCAAAAGGTTTCAAACAAAGACAAGGAGTTGATTATGATGAAACCTTTTCACCAGTAGCTATGCTCAAGTCCATTCGGATTTTGCTTGCAATTGCAGCTTATAACGACTATGAGATCTGGCAGATGGACGTGAAAACAGCCTTCCTCAATGGAAAACTTGAGGAGGATGTGTATATGACACAGCCAGAGGGATTTGTTTCAAAGGTTGGAATAAATCAAGTCTGTAAGCTGCAACGATCCATTTATGGATTGAAGCAAGCTTCTCGTAGATGGAACATTCGTTTTGATGAGACAATCAAAGAGTTTGATTTTATCAAAAATGACGATGAACCATGTGTGTACAAGAAGGTTAGTGGGAGCGCAATTTCATTCCTTGTATTATATGTTGATGATATATTACTGATAGGGAATGACATTCCTATGCTACAATCGATTAAAATCTGGTTATCTAAACACTTCTCCATGAAGGACTTGGGAGAAGCATCCTATATTTTGGGGATAAAGATCTATAGAGATAGATCTAAAAGGATGCTTGGTTTATCCCAAGGAACGTACATTGATGCAATGCTAAAGAGATTTAGCATGGAAGATTCCAAAAGAGGTCTCATGCCGATGAGCCATGGAATACATCTCTCCAATAAACAGGCCCCAAAGACACCTGAGGAGAGAGACCGTATGAGTAAGATCCCTTATGCTTCTGCAATAGGATCTATCATGTACGGTATGATATGTACTAGACCGGATGTTGCTCATTCACTTAGTGTAATGAGCAGATACCAGTCGAATTCAGGAGAAGAGCACTGGAAGGCAGTGAAGAATATCCTAAAATACTTGAGAAGGACTAAGGATATTTTTCTTGTCTACGGTGGGTCTGAATTAAAACTCGAGGGCTTTACAGACTCAAGTTTTCAAACGGACCAAGATGACAGTAAATCTGTTTCGGGGTATGTTTTTACCTTGAACGGAGGCGCAGTGAGTTGGAAGAGTTCCAAGCAGCAAACAGTTGCTGATTCAGTGACAAAGGCAGAGTATATAGCTGCAAGTGAAGCTGCAAAGGAAGCTGTTTGGATGAAGAAGTTCATAACTGAACTTGGTGTGGTTCCTAGCATTGGAGAAGCAGTTCCCATTTACTGTGACAACACAGGAGCAGTTGCACAGGCTAAGAAACCGAGGTCTCATCAGGAATCTAAACACGTGTTGCGGCGATTTCATTTGATCAGGGAGATCATTGAAAGAGGAGACGTCACCTTGGAGCGTGTAGACTCTCAAGACAACATTGCAGATCCATTTACTAAAGCTTTAACACAACAGCAGTTTGATCGTCACTTAGAGAAGATGGGTATGAGATACCATGGCGATTGGCTTTAGTGCAAGTGGGAGATTGATAGTAGTGTGCATACAAGCCAATCATGTATGATGATAAAGCACGTACTTTGTAAACAATCTTATTTATTTATTAATGAAATATTCATTTATTACAGGCATTTAATTATCTACATGTTGCTGTTTTTATAATATGTAAATAACCCATAGTTTTAAGCAATGCTTTTAGAATCATGATGATGATCATGCTAATGAGATCTAAATTCTTAGAAAGTTTTAAAACTTAAATAGTTCCCAATTGTGGGATTACTAAAAAGGGGATTAGTAAATCCGGATAAATTGGTACATATGTTGCTTGCTCATTGGATGAGGATGATTGATCTCATGATCATTTGTGTGGAGACACTAAAGCAAGTATGTAGGTGCTTATTGAAGAATAAGTTCACTGAACGTGATTCGCTATGGAATACCTAATGGAGTTTTACTCGCATGTCAATAGGAATTCCTAATGTGATAGTAGTACAAGTGATCCTTGGACTTGAGATCATCATAGTATCTTGTATGTAACAAATTATACTTTGACTTATTCCTTAAGACCTTTTAAGGCATATATAGGGTATGCTTGGGTATAATGAGTTACATATGGAGATAATGAATGATCAATAAAGAATCTACCACCTCTAGTAAAAGAGGAGATATGTCCCATGTGATTCGTTAAATGACAACCCAGGAATCCTTGGCCAAGGTGAAATGAAATTAGAAAGGAGTTTTTAATTTGCATTATTTGGAGTTGTGCATTTTCTAATCGAAATACATATAATTAAATAAAATAAGACTTGACAGTAAATCCATGTCTTATATTTAATTGGGACATTGTATGGTGGAAGGATTGAATTGTATGGTAACTATTAACTCACAGGTTCTTTTATGATTAATGTTGAAATCTATATTATCTGGAAAGTCGTTGATCGCTAGGGAGGCTTATCCCTATTGTAGAATAAATATTATTTATTTAAATAAATTATTAATTTAATTTATTTATTTAAATAAGATTAAAATTGTTTTAATTGATTTATTCACAACCGGTTTAATATGGAGAACCTAAAGGGTCACACCATAAAAGGAAGAATAATTATTTAAGAAGGTAATGGCATAATCGTAATAATGCATTAAGTATAATTAATTTAATCTATGGTGATAGAATAAATTAAATAGCTTAATGTTTATTATTTAATATTTTGGAAATATTAAATATAAATTAATAAAAGGAGTCTTATTAATATTATTACAATTATTATTATTTTAATTTCTAAAGGAGTTTAGTAATTAATTTAATATTTAGTACTCTCATTTATTCCTAATAAGATTAGGAGACAAATTAATTAAATGAATTTAATTAATTATTCCCATGTGGTGGGAAGCCTAAATTAATTAAAGGAGTTTAATTAATTAAAAGAAATCCCATGTCTAATAGGATTAGAATGGTTGACCAATGTCTATATAAGAGAAGTCTTATAATAGATATTAGATTGATGCAATTCCGATTGTTGGAGAGTACTCCTTTTCTATAGAGGATAGAAAACTAAGGTTAAGCCAAACACCCTCCTTCTTGATAATTCCTCTTCCTTGGTTGATCACCTCTAGAGGCCAAACACTTGGGTGGCTAACGTTGATCAAAGGAAGGAATCTAACCCGGAAATTCAAGGAGATCACGAAGAACAAGGAGTTGAACTAGTACCTGTGGAAGCTTCGTTCTACAAGGGTATGATTCCATAACTTCTTATTTATCGTTTTAAATTAATAATTTGCATAAAGGATGATCCGGGTAATGGTTTTGTAAAAAAATTTTAAACTCTGATATACCATGCTTCCGCTAATTTTTTGCAATTTGATTGCGTCACGATTTCGTACAAACCCAACAAATAATTATAATGAGGACTTAGTTTGAATCTTAATATTTTCTACATATTTGTATTGACACTCGCAGTTGTGTGGTCGTATTTTGCACGACCGTATGATATAAAGTTTGTATTTGAATTCTGTACCATGTATTTGGTGACTCAGAATGGGTTGGGTTGACTGGACCTATTCTGGGGGCGTCACAGTTGGGGTTAAATCAGGTAGGAGAAGCAGAAACGCTAAAAAAATACCACTTTAAGGACCTAAGTGACGAAAAATAATATTTAGGGACGACTTTTAAAGTGAGTGACAACTTGAAGGGATAGAAGTGTCATTCAACCATTAACTTAATGTGTTTATGTAACACCCCAAATCCGATACAAGTCCGAAATGCTACACGCCACAAGCCCAAAGGCCCGCAAGGCAACAATATTAATAACGCGCAGCCCAAACAAAACAACTCAACAATAATCTTAGCTTAAAACCCAACATAAAATATATATCAATCCAATTCAAAAGAAATACCAAAGAGCGATGAAGCCCAGCAAGTAGCAATACTTCCTATCTAGTCGAATCAAGGCAAAACACTTTTTTTTGAAATTTTTTTGATCAATAACAATAGTGCATAAGCTTTCAAGACTAAAACAATTCAAAAATTGATTTCAATGTATATCATATATATTTAATCCACAACCTTAGCGACTAAGGTTACAATAGCCCTGTAACACGACCCAAAAGTTCTATAACGTTATGATACACACCCTACTAAGGTATCTATAAAAATACACGCTCCCTGAAGGGCGTCTATAAGGTGTGCGCCTTAGAAGGTGTTATATTTGCTCCGGAACTAAACGTAATCAATAACGTGTTCTATACATAGTCAGACTGAGAATTTCAAAATATTTTCTCAATATTATCGATATTATAAACGATACGTTTTCACAGTTTAAAATCATATAATCTGATTTTATGGTTCAAAAATAAATACTTGCTTTGAATTTTGAAATAGAAGAACATAACGGTTTAATTTAAATAGAAGCCTTAAATAAAACATAGAAATTTTGAAACCATACATTTAGACATCTGAATAATTTTTAGGGCATACATAAAAGTAACGATAATTTTAAAAACACTAAATAGTTCGAAAATCCACTTACCTCGATATTGCGAAATACAAAATTAAAAACGAACAAGTCCTAAATATAACATTAGAACAAATAAAAATCATTAGGATAAAATATCCTAACTCAAACGTAATTTATTTTATCTCTTACATACACTATTACTTAATATTTATTTATTTATAATTAATTAATATACCTGAAACTATAATAATTTTTTGAAAATATAATAACTTAAATATTATAATTTTAAAAATAAAACAAGTATTTTCTGTTATGGAGTATACATATAAATTAGTATAACAATTTCGTTTACTAATTCACTGGTTACAGACAATATGAATATGATGTCTGAGACATTATTTAGACTATAGCCGGTTCGATTTTAGTTCGCTCCCTATGATTCGCTAAAGAGACGGACCCTATATATATATATAGATAACTTTACATGCATATAGCATATAACTTATATATATACCTATTGTACCGCCTAATACAAAATATATAGCATATAATTTATATTATATTACCACACATATACATATAAGAAAACTTTAATTATTGACATACAAATTAATAATTAACACTACAGTAATGACGTATCACAAGCATAAATCCGTATATGCTTCTATTAAAATTTGTGGACAAGTATATTGGAATAAAGATATACATATTCTATAGACAAACAATTAAATAATTTCTTTTTATTCACATAAATTACGTATACATACGATTATTTACAAATTTAATCTTACCCATACAAGACAAGTATCATCCCATAATAGAAAAAAGGGTTTAGGTTTTATCTTTTAGAGTTTTCTTATTTTCTACTTCTCTGTTTTGCAGTACTCCAATGTCAAATAGTTTTACGTTCTTTTCTTTTTTTCTAGTTGTTTAAATATATGTAATTCCTTTGCAAAATAGGTTACCAAGTAAATGAGTCCTTTTAAAATTAAATGTTTGTTACAACTTAAATGATTTATCTTTTCCTTATAGGTTTTAAATATGTATAATTAATTATTAGTTACACTTCTAATATCAAAATATATTATTTTATTCTTTTTTTAATTTATTTTTTAACCGGATATTACATTCTACCCACCTTAAAAGAATTTGGTCCTCCAAATTCCCAAATCACAATTATAAAGAAAACACGGATCTCACATAATCAAGAAATTCAATATCTAATTACTAAACGCAATTATTAAAAGAGTTTCATACCTTAATTTTGGGTCCCTAAAAGCTGAAACACACGTCCTCGATTTGGTTCTAGGCTTGCCAAAGTTGATAAGTCTCTAAATTTTGGGTATTTTATTTTGATGATAACAAATTAGATAAATAGGTCAAAAGGGTAGAATCCTCTTCATAGGATTAAAAATATTAAAACATGTTTTTAAACACCTCAAATATTTTGACCAAAAATATTTATTTTCTTAAAACTCATTTGAATTTATTTTATGACCTTGATAATCTAATATCAAGTGTTAATAAAATGAGTTCATATAATAATATTTCTTAAGGCAAGGAGATTCTTATTTTCTATTTCAAGAATATTTTAAATCTTCATGGGCAAAAAGATTTTCTAAATATATTAAATATATTAAAGTATATTATATATGTTAAAGTATAATATATATATATATATATATATATACACACACACACACACACACACACAAATCGTGTGTGTTGTTGTGAACCAGATAAATATCTGTGCATTGTGTGATTGAATTTTTAATCTGCTTATTAAATTCTTAATATTGTAAGTTAACCCACTAAAAAATTCAAAAAGGCCAAAAATAATTTTTAAAACAGTAATAATCTATTCAACCCCCCTTTTAGATTATTATTGAATTTTCAATTGGTATTAGAGCGGTGCTCTTTAACTTGTTTGTTAAGTAATTACAGGCATATCTAAGAGTAGATCCATCTATGGCCTACACAAATGCTACAGGTTGCGGAGAAAGACTATCAATTTCAAGATCTCCACTATTTGATAGCACAAACTTTGCCACCTGAAAAAATAGGTTCAAAATCTACGCCAAATCACAAGGAATCAAAATCTGGCTAACAATATAAGGAGGTGTAATGATTCCGACGAAAATTGAAGATGAAAAGATCATCGAAAAAGATGTCGGGGAATTCACCACCGAGGATGAGGAAATTATTAATATCGCCTCCAAAGCTGAACAAGTGCTAACCAGTGCTCTTATAGAAAAAGAATATAAAAGAGTTAGCAACTGCAAGAATGCTAAAGAAATCTGAGAAAAATTAATTTTAACCTATGAAGGAACCAGTCATATCAAAGAAATCAGAAAAGATAGTCTAATCCAAAAGTATGAAAGTTTCAAGCTAGAAGAAGATGAGAAAATCATTGATATGGAAACTCGTTTTTCCAAAATCATTGATGAGCTAGAACAACTGGGAAAAACTTACACAACAAATGAGAAGAACAGAAGAATTCTCAAAGCCCTTCCATTTATATGGAAAATAAAAGTTACAACCATCAAAGAAATGCAGGATCTAACTGTTTATCCTCTTGATAGCCTTATTGGAAATATTCGTGCCCAAGAAGTCGACATGCTAGTCGAAAAAGCAAGATCAGACACAGACCTCAAAAAGAAAGGAATCGCTTTCAAAACCTTACTCGTTGATCAAGAAAGCGATGATGATGAATTGAATGAAGAACTCTTGAGTCTAGTTAATAACGAAGTTGCGTTATTGTCAAGACAACTCAGGAGAGTAATTCAAAGCAAAGTAAAGAGATATGGAAAAGGCTTTATGAAAACAAACAACAACTTCAACAACTTCCGAAACAAGCAACCCTTTAAGCTAAAAATACCAGGAGGGAATTTTAAAGCTACCAATAGCAACTTCAGAAATGCTGGCTCAAATGAAAACTCAAATAACTGTTTTGAATGCAACCAACAAGGACACTTCAAAAAGGATTGTCCAAAACTAGTCCACAACAAAGTTCTAGTAGCTGAAGAAGGCTGGGATCTCAGTGATGAAGAAGAACCTACTGCACCAACCGAGGAAACCGCAAATTTATTTTTAATGGCGGACAGTGACTCATCACCAAGATCTGAGGTAAATCCGGAACATCAATTACCTATCACTTCATTTGCCACACATAATTTAGAAAACATAAATGAAGAACATCATGAATTACAAGAAGCATATAATTTTCTATATGAAGATAATAAAATTATTAAAGAAGATTTTATTAAATTAAAAATATCATTAGAGAAATTAATTAAAATAAATAGAAATTTTGAAATAGAAAATTCAAATTTAATTATGGTTAATGAAACCTTAAAAGAAGAAAATGAGAAACTAAAAAATGATTCCTCAGGAAATCTTGTAGCAAAAGAAGAACTAGAAAAATTAAGAAAAATAAATAGAAATCTTGAAATAAAAAATTCAACATTTACTATTTCTATTGAAAATCTTGAAATTGAAAATTCAGCTCTTGCTGTGATTATAGAAGATTCTCACACACTAAATTAAGAAATAAGTAAAAAGAAAAACTCATCTCAAAAATTAGAAAAACAAATTGAAGAATCTACTTTAATGAATCAAATTAAAATGTTGACACTAGAACGTGATAACTTAAACTCTACAGTTATTAAATTTACAAAAGGGAAAGAAAATCTTGACATTATACATAGTCAACAAAGATATAGTTTTAATAAAGAAGGATTAGGGTATATCGGAGAATCTAGTAAGACAAAAGAGAAAAAACTCTATCATGTTAAAAGTAAATCAAAAGGTCATGCATCTCCTTTTGATAAATGCTCTTACTGTAACAGAAATGGTCATTTGATTTACTCATGTAATGCCAAGAATGGAAACTAAAAAGGAAAAATGATTTGGGTTCCAAAAGGAAGTTACAATACACCTATTATCTCAAAAAGAGAATTTCTTTCTCATGAAAGGCCACCTAGAAAATATCGTCAAAATCCTTCAAATAAAAGAGTTAATTATACATATTATAAATCTGCTACCCATAGGACATGTGTGTCTACTAGTGATTATTATCATGTACCAAACTTTGTAAAGAAAAACACAAATGATCCTTATACAAAATGAAAAACTTACCCAAAGGACCCTTCTCATTAAAGGGTAGCAGTTTGTGAATATAATATATGTTGCAGGTTTGTCTCACAGCTGACTCTAGTAAAAACAAATGGTACCTTGATAGCGGTTGTTCAAGACACATGACAGGCGACAAAACAAAATTGAGCAATATACAAGCTACAAACTATAATGAGGTATCGTTTGGAGATAACAACAAAGTTAAAGTTGTTGGTATTGAAATGTGTACAGTAAACATATAACAATCTCTAACGTTCAATTAGTCACAGGACTCAGGTACAATCTTCTATCCATTAGTCAACTGTGTGATAGTGGTTTTAAAATAACGTTAAGACCTTATAACTGTTCAATATATAATCAAACTGGGAAATTAATTCTACTTTATCCTAGGAGTCAAAATGTGTACACGTGTGATTTAGATACATACCCACACCTGGGCAATGTGTGTCTTGTATCTGCAAATGACGATCCTTGGCTTTGGCATCGTAGATTAGGACACATTAACATGAAATTAATAAACAACATATCTTTTAAGAAACATGTTCGTGGTCTTCCTAAACTTAAATTCCTTAAAGACAATATCTGTGAAGCCTGTGAATTAGATAAACAAATTCATGCATCTCATAAACCTAAACTCACAGTATCAACCTCTCGACCACTAGAACTCTTGCATATGGACTTAGTAGGACCTATTCCTAAACATAGCATGGGTGGTGCTGTCTACATTTTAGTCCTAGTTGATGACTATTCAAGATTAACTTGGGTTGATTTTCTAGAATTTAAAAATGAAGCGATAAACTCTTTCTCTGCTCTATGTAAGAAAATTCAGAATCAACAGGGAAGCTCTATTGTTTATATTTGGTCTGATCACGGAAGAGAATTTGACAATTTTAATTTCATAATGTTCTGTGATGAGCACGGTATAAGTCATAACTTTTCTGCACCTTACATACCTCAATCAAACGGTCTTGTTGAAAGGAAAAATTGTACTCTACAAGAAATGGCCAATACTATGCTTAATGAATATCGACTTCCTAAATATTTTTGGGCCGAAGCAATTGCAACATCCTATTATATTTTGAATCGAGTCTTGCTAAGACCAATGTTACTCAAAACTCCCTATGAATTTTTTTATAAAAGAACTCCAAAAATAAATTATTTTCGTGTCTTTGGGAGTAAATGCTTTATTCTAAATACTAAATAATATCTAGTGAAATTCGATCCCAAATCTGATGAAGGAATATTTCTGAGATATTTACTAAATAGTAAAGCATATAGAGTCTTCAATAAAAGAACTCTAGTCTCGAAAGAGTCAATGAATGTAACCTTTGATGAATCTAAACCTCCTCTTCTTGTCGTCCACTCAATGATTTAATAGATATCGTAGATCTTTCTCTTATAAAGTTGTATTTACTCTATGATTCCTTTTCACTTTACGATTCACTCTATTGCTTTACTTTTTCTTGTTCTATGATTTTCACCCGTAGGATTAGTTTCTCCAAAGCATAATCTTAAGCATATAAATTCAACATTCCCAATTCACTTATTAATTTATTGAATCAGGATTCATTGAATGATTTAGTAAAGACATCTGCTAATTGATTTTTACTATAGATAAAATGTAAAGAAATATTTATATTTTGAACATGATCACTTATAAATCGATATTTTATATCAATGTGTTTGGTCCTACAATGCATAACAAGATTGTGTGTGATTTTAATTGAACAAGTGTTGTCATAAAATATAGGAATAAATTTAAATTCAAACCCATAGTCAGTTAGTTGGTTCTTCATCCAAAGAATTTGAGCACAACAACTACCAACAACAATGTACTCAGCTTCTACAGTTGAAGTTGATATTGAGTTTTGCTTTTTTGCTAAACCATGAAACCATTCTATTTCCAAGAAGTTGATATGTTCCATTGATACCTTTCCTGTCTATATTGTATCCCGCAAAATCAGCATCTGAATATCCAATTAAATCAAATTGAAACTCCTTGGGATACCATAATCCCAAATATGAAGTGTGCTTGAGATATTTGAACATTCTTTTAATAGACATTAAATGAGATTCCTTAGGATTAGCTTTAAGTCTAGCACAACTACCTGCCACAAACATAATATCTAGTCTACTAGCAGTTAAGTAAACGAAATAGTCATTCATATCTCTGTATTGAGTAATATCAGCACCTTTACTTTATTCATCATTGTCAAACTTAGTTGCAAAAGTCATTGGGGTTTTGATAGGGGTAGCTGATTCCATGCCATATTTTTTGAGAAAGTCTTTGATGTACTTGGTTTGGTTGATGAGTATGCCTTCATTAGTTTGTTTCACTTATAATCCAAGGAAGAAGTTCAGATCTCCCATCATGCTCATCTCAAATTTGCTCTACATAAACTTGGGAAAATCTCTTACACAATTTTACATCAGTAAAACCAATATAATATCATCTAAATAAATTTGTACTAACAATGATTTGTCTTTATGCTTCTTAAGGAATAATATTGTGTTTAATCTACCTCTAATGAATCTTTTTTTAATAAAAAAGTTAGTTAACGTCTCATACCATGACCTAGTTGCTTGTTTTAATCCAATAATACTTTATCTAGTTTATAAATATAATTGGAATGAGTAGAATCAACAAATCTGAAGGTTGTTCAACACAAGCCTCTTCTTGAAGTTCTCAATTGAGAAAAATACTTTTGACATCTATTTGGAACACCTTGAACTTCATGTACGCAACATATGTAAGGAAGATTCTTATGGTTTCAAGTTTTGCTACAGGTGCAAAGGTTTCATCAGAAGAGATGAGTTCTATGACTTAATCGCAGAGTTATATATTTGATAATAGAATGAAATGCTTTGAAGGCTTGACTCTATGATCGGTCTCCATGCACTATGATTTGGATGCTCTACGATCTCATAATAATTCATGTTCTTTAAATCTACGAATAGTCTTCAGACTTAATTTTTGAATAATACGTGTCCATTAAGGAATGAATCAACTTAACAAATTTGATCCATACACTAAGTCCTTTTACATAAATTGTCTTTCTAAAGACTACAAAATCTACTGATTTTATAAATATACATTAAGTTCTCATTTCATCATCAAATCAAACAAATGCATAAGTTAAAGTATTAACATATATACTAATAATTTAATACTTAATACATGTTTATTAATTAAAATTTTAATTATATAATTATATTAAATTTGTAGTTAAGTATGTGAAACAAAGAAATGAACTACTTGTGAATACTAATAGAGTATATAAAATCATGGTTTTCAGACTTGAACTGTACCGGACGATTCAACCGGTTGAAACGGGAATTGGTCCTATCTCTGGTTTGGTTTGGCCCGATTTAAATAATTTGGTTAAAAATCAGTTGACTACCGGCCGAATAGGTGGTTGTAGACACTCGAAATTTCTCTTTCTTGGTACTAACCTTGTAGAAGGGCAAAAGCGTAATTTTACTTATAAAACAACCTTGAGGTAGGGCAAAAGAGCCAAGTCATCCCGGAGACAACCCCGTGAAAGATTCAAAGGACCAATGATGCCCGAACATGTCGTGAATCGAACGAGGATCGCCAAGCTGAGACAGTGTCCATCGAAAACCAACTCAGCAAACCTCGAAAGGCTTGCCATCGACGATAAATCAGCTAACTGCCGTCGGGAACAAGAAGATACTTCTCAGCTATCAGCATCATCTTCCTGGACCCCGACTCAGTCAGACTCAATATTACTCAGCCGCATTCCGCAAAGACTTTTAGAAAGTTCGGTCTGCGAAGCTCGACTTTCACCAAATTGAGACCTAAGGCACGCATTTCGAGGTAACCAGACACGTGGGGCCCAGCCTCAACCACATCTGCTCCAGTTGCATGTATGGTTGAGGCTACCCGAATTTCTGTATATCAGCAGCTAGCAGCTCATAAACAAAAAAACGAAAGAGAGAACTTAGAGAGAGAAAGTCACATTTAGAGAGAGAGAGAGAGAGCCTCGGGTTGGACTTATATATACACACTTGGATTTATTTTCTCTTGTTTATCATTCGCTTGGAGCCCCGGGAGTGTTCTACGTTGATCACGAGAGTTAAAACGCTTGTTCACGCGTCCTCCAAGGTGAAACAACGCACTTTCTAAGCTTCGTTCTATGTAAATCTTGCTTAAATATACTAGATTGATGATATAGTTTGTTTAAATCTAGTTAATATTGTTGTTTTTAAGCATATTGTGTAATAGTTGATAGATATTACGTTTCTATCGGTTATATTGTGCTTATTGCGTTGTAAATCGATCGAGAAGGCTAGGTCTACTTATATCTAAGCCGAATTTGGCCTTTGAATGGTTATTAAGCATGAAGCTTTAACCCGTGTGCTAGATTGGCTTAGATTCATGGGAGACCTACATATTTACTGCTTTAACGGTCCCGGTAACCCCGTATAACCCTAGATTTCTATCTAGAGGCAAAAGGGGTCCGAAATAGCTTGAAATGGTGATTTCAACCGATGAAATCATCTAATATCAAAGCCGAGGACCTTGTATATATTGTTTTCCCGCATAACTAATGTGAGCCTAGGAATCCCGGTGTTGAGATCCCCGAATGGATCCGACTTGATTCCCACGATGGACCGATTTTACGTTATACTCCCTCCATCCCATAATAACTGTCGTTTTAGAAGAAATTTTTTTCCCCATTTTATTTGTCGTTTACAACTTTCTAGGAAGAATAAATTATTTACTTTTCTATATCACCCTTACCTTCTCTCATTGTCCCAAGAAATTCTCTCCCTTGTATTAATAGTTTTCAACTTTTCATAAAGGGGTAGTGATGAAATTTTACACAAATTTTAATTAATATATGATAGCATTAAATGACTTTCTTAATCCATGTGCATGAAGCTAAAACGACTATGGGATGGAGGGAGTAATGTTTTAAATAGCGTAAATATCGTTGTATATGTAATATTTGAATCTTGAAAACGAGTTCGAGTGGTTAGTCCCGAGAAGTCGGATTCAAGATCCCATGATAGCGAAAACTTCAATTGCGGGAGCTAGGTTCATCGAGATGGCTTACATGCCCGACGATGATCCGACCCTTTTGGCGCTTTAGCATGTATTTTCACTAAAACGATTTTCAATAAAATCACAAAGAGTTTTCAATAAAATAAAGCGCTTCGGGGTAGATCACCAAACGAACATAAAGATAAATAAAAGGTTGTATCAAACGTCCTCGATTACTATTCGAGCGAAGGATTTGAAAACCTTGTGTTTTTCCAAAATATCATATCACATGTATATTTTGTCTAAAAAATAAACTTTTGCTAAATCAAACCCTTCGTACATAGGTGCAAAAGAGGAACAGCACTACTTCCAAATAACTCACCATAAAGCTTAGAATAAACCTTTTCAAATAAAACACACACACACACTCACACACACACACACACACACACACACACACACTTTATGCACAAAAAATCAATAAGATGCGGTACCATGCTTGCACGGGAGTCGGCGGATGCCTAACACCTTTCACCCGCTTAACCTAACCCCCGAATTCCACGAATCTCGGGTTTCAAGACCAATATTATAGAGTCATATAATGGACTATAATGCGAAAACTATTAAAACTCGGATGAGTTGGTACATCCATTTAAACCATACCAACTGGCGGCTCTGTCTCATTCGGTCCAATCATAAAATAATAAAATTAATCTTTTCAAATTTGTCGACACTTATGTCGGTATCGCTTTCCTAAAACTTTACCTTTTAATAAAATCCGAAAACGTAGCGAATTGGAAAAGGGTAAAACAACCAAAATAAACTCAAGAAAGACGAACACATCAAAGATTTTTTTCCAGCGTCGACAGTGGTCCAAACGGTTAATTGACCCGATGAACCAGTTTTTAATTATTTTTTATATTTTGTTGTACTAATTTATTTAATATTAAAATTAATCATTTTTAGTAATATTGTAATTCAACTTTATTATGTTTTAGTTCATAAAAAACGAGATTTTTTAAAATTTCATATTTTTACGACGTCACCGGTTGAACCAAGTTATCCATCCATTCGATAACTTTTTCGGTTTGATAATTGATCCGAGTCTGAAAATTTTGTATAAAGTGCGACAAATGCAAGACTTCTAAGTCCAGGAGATATAAATTCCGACCCGACCCGACCCGACCCGTTATCATTCCTACATGCGAAAAACCGTTACCGGATATAAAGAGAGCGAGATAGACAGGGGAGGAGTTCGCCTCCTCTTTGCCGACAGGAGAATGTTGGGTCCCACTGAAACACGTTGTCTGGAACGTTAGGTTAGGTATACAGAATTAACGTCACAGTAGGGCCACGCCACAATGTGCTGAGCTGTTAAAATTGTTGTTGTATATGATATGGTCACCTTTTTATATTATACTATTATTATTATGTGTGTACCTTTAAAGATTTGCGCGTCTCTAGTGACAAAGATATCCCATGAAAAAAAAATCCCGGTGGGT
The DNA here is from genome assembly GCA_020205555.1 of Panax stipuleanatus. Lineage (NCBI taxonomy): Eukaryota > Viridiplantae > Streptophyta > Magnoliopsida > Apiales > Araliaceae > Panax > Panax stipuleanatus. Next base: position 130,856,315 of record CM035122.1, on the reverse strand, counting down.
CTACTTACACTGTACTGTAATTCTTAGTTTATTAAGGGTTTGTATTGTATGTATTCAGAGTATGTGGTATAATTATTTCAAAAAATGAAATAATTATATCACGTAAAGCTCACATATATATATATATATATATATATATATATATATTTTTAAACTTTGTCTGATATATGAGGCCTATAATATACATGTATTTGTATGTAAATTTTATGTGATTATTTTTTATGTGATATTAGTATTATTTAAAAAAAAATTCTCCATGGGTCTACTTACATTGTACTGCAATTATTAGTTTATTAAGGGTTTGTGTTGTATGTATTCAGAGTATTATATCATATAAAGTTCGCATATATATATATATATAATATGCATATATATATATATATATATATATATATATATTTAGGTCTCGCCTGACATATGGGGCCTGTAATATGCATATATGTATATATAAATTTTATGTGATTATTTTTTATGTGATATTAGCATTATTTAAAAAAATTCCCCGTGAGTCTACTTACACTGTACTGTAATTATTAGTTTATTAAGGGTTTGTATTGTATGTATTCAGAGTATGTGGTATAATTATTTCAAAAAAGAGTTTATGGTATAATTTTAAAATTTGATATTGTACAATAATATTTTGATAACTAAAAAATGATAAATAAAATTATGTGTATGATTGTAGTTGATTATAATTATGTGACCTATTTATGTATAGTAAATTATCAAATCAACTATATAATTAAAAGTACAAACTTATAATACTTAAATATAATATCTTTTTCTTTCCTATTCAGATTAGTGTAAATAAATACTATAAAAATTTATAATACTTAAATATGTACTATCGAAATTTGAAAAGTATTAAAAAGAAACTCAACGGATCTTTAATACAAAGAGTAACTTCTGCGAGAATTTTTTATTTTTTGGCTTTACCAGTTTAATTATATTTTTTAAATAGAATTTTATATAAATAATTAAGACAACATAACACATTATGCTATATATTACCTAAATTTATTAAAACTTGAATTTATACCTAATCACATAATTAATTGTATTAATAATATATGTGAGCTTTTTAAAACATAATAACTGTTTGAAAATTTTTAGTGAATTCATTACTAATTAATTGTCATTAATTAAATTAAAATTTATTAGAGCTTGAGTTTCATACTTCTATTCAGATTAGAATTTCAAGTAAAAATTTTCAATATAAATACTAATATAGAATTCCATTACAAACTTAAATAAAATTAAAATAATTATTTTCTCATAATAATAACTAAATAAGTATGTTGTCAATTCAAATGTTTAACTTAATAATCGATCAAAGTAACCTAGAATATATAATTTCATATTTATTATTTAAATAAATATCTAATAATCTTTTAACTATAATTATTTTCTCAAAATTTTAATTAATCTTTATCTATTTAATAATATAATAAACCATTATTCATATCGTCTGTGCTTCGCACGGGGCTGCTGAGCTTGTAATTATAATTTGATGTATCATTTTATATTTAATTTTTTTTGTAATCATGCATATTTTGTCATAGTAGCATTATTTAATACTCTCTTCGTTTTATATTATTTGACCATTGTTGACTTTTTAAAATCAATTTAAGAGATTTTTAAATTTAAAATTGGGATGGATTCTTTTAATTTTAATTAATACAACGATGAATATCATAAACTATTTAAAAAGTATTACTTATTGCAAGTTTTATTATTACATATATTTTTTTAACAAATCTTCTTAATTTTGAGTTTGAAAAAAACCTCAAATTGACTTTTAAAAATTAACTATAATCAAATAAGGCTCGCATGGAATATATAAAATTATAGTAATTGCATATACAATTTTTTGGGATATACTTTTACATTTTATATTTGTTAGTAAAAATAATACTCTTTCGATTTTACAAAAACTAGTCTCATTAATTCTGATATTTTGAAGTTGATTTACTATTTTTTTAAAATTTAAAATTAATGTGCTCATGCATTTAATTTTTATTTATACAATCGTAGTCATGTACTCCCTCCGTCCCTTAATATAAGACGTTTTAGAGAATTTTTTTGTCCATTAATATATGACGTTTTAGATTTTCAAGTAAGCATTAATTGTTTAGTTTTCAATATTACCCCAAGTATTAAGTATAACTTTGGTTCTCTCACTATTTTTTGTCCAATAAATAACAATATCTTTTTTCAATACAAGGACAATATAGACATTTGATATTATATTTAATGCTATACAATTATTTTCTTAATACTTGTGCACAACTCTAACAAATTTTATATTAAGGGACAGATGGAGTACTATTTAAAAAGTACCGCTAATACAAATATTATTACTAACACTTATGTGAACTATTAATTACAAATTTTAAAATTTTGTAAAATAGTTTTTAAAAGTCGCAACTCTTTTATTGAAAATGAGTTGTTAATTTATAATGACCGTACATAATTATTGTGACAATTCTGGTCAAATCATTATATATCAAGGTCACATGCGAGTTTTTGTGACTAAGGTGCTGTTTGTTTGCATTTGATTGTCTCTTAATGAACTGCCTCTTATTCGCTAAGAGGCATGATGCTATTTTTTTTGTTACCTCTGAATGCCTCTTAATCGGTAAGACAGAAAATAAAATCTTAATAATTAAGAGGTACCTCTTAATGAAATTTTTTTGATAATTTTTTTTATATAAATATATTCAACAATATTATTCACTCATTTTTATTAAATTGAATATTTAAAATTATTAAATAAAAATTTACCCTTTAAAATAGTAAAATAGTGTCATTAAGAGACAACTTACTTTTTAGTTATCAAACAGTTTTTTAGATTCAGACCTCATAATCATTCAGATGATCTAATTTATTAAGACATCATAATCATTCAGATCTTAATCGCCAAATTTATCAAACACAACCTAAGGTGTTATAAACTCTTCATTTAAATACGTGACGACCCGTTTGGACAAACACTTCTAAACATTATAAGATATTTAGTTCGCTTCGTGACCCACCTCTAGATCAATTACTAGATACAAACTCGAGATTATTTATTTTGTTACTAATAAATTTGTACGTATAATTAATAAATTAAAATATAATAAGAAGATGGTAGATTCTTGTGCAATGATCAAATTTTGGTAGCATATTTTACATAGAATTGAATAAAAATTTTGTTCACAAATACATATCCAAGTATAGAATTAATCCGATCACTAAACTCAGAACATTATATAACAGTTGTGTGTGTGTGTGTGTATATATATATATATATATTAATTTATTGATACAAATATTTATAATGTAAACAATAGGGTTAAAAATGAGTACCTCTTTCATTCTAAAGCAGTAATAAATATTTAGAAAATATAATGCATAATGTCATCAAGTTGTTATATTGATATGATTGATAGTTCATATTTGAAGTCTGTTACACATTACACAAATCTCATTAAGCCTTAAATATCCGACACAGGTACTCGATGCATTTTAAAGAGTTCATGTCTCATATACGTTTACTTGCACCATAATTCTAACATCCAAACGAAAGAAAAAATATCGGAAGAATGTCCCAGTTTCGATCCTCAGTCCTGAAGGAAAATTACATGTTATATGCGGAAACTGAAAAGCACGAGCATTAATAATTATGTTGGATCTTCATGTCAAACAAACATCATATTCAAAAATATAGCAGTATAGCACCGTGTCATACATAACACAATGTTATAGTTAAAGAACGAATACACTGCCTCATAAGTTTTTATCCATTTTTGACAATTGTAGACGCACTCACAGTATTATCATAATACCAAAAAAAAATATTAATAATGATGAAAATGATTTATCGGATGCTAGTACTTAACAAATTATGCAAAGTTACAATCCAGAAATCGCTTAGATTGAAAAAATAGTGATTTAGGAGTTTGTATCTAGTTATTTATACTAAAAGTCACCTTCATACGCAATGTGGGTTCCTTAATTTTTTTTATTGTAATATAAAAAAGTTGTTTTTAAAAAAATTAAAAATTAAAAAATAAATCGTATTTAAAATCCTGTTTGATCTGCTAGTTTGATTTTCTCTACCAAAGTATATCACCCGTTGAGTTGAATTATAATCATATAATATGTTTACTACTTAGAAAATTTCAAAAGATTTTATTAGTTACTTACCTTAATAAATATAAAATGTATTGGTAATTTGATAAAAATCTTATATATACTTTCTAAAATTTTAAATATAAAATTAAAAAGAATAATATCAGAACAATTGACATTACCAAAACAGTTTAGATTTGTAATAATTTAGGAGATTATAACTTCAAAATATTAATTTAAAATTTAAAAAGTAGTGATTTTAGGAGATAATAATTAAATTAATAATGATAATATTAGAATAGTTAACATTATTAGAACAGTTTAAATTTTTAGTGATTTATGGGATTATAAAATCAAAATATTAATGTGGGATTAAAAAGTAGTGATTTTAGGAGATAATAATTAAGTAATGATAATATAAAAACCGTTTATATTGAAAAAGTAGTGATTTAGGGGATTATAAAATCAACATAGTAAGTTATGAATGATATTATTTGTTATTTTAATTTTATTTTAAATGTTTTAAACTGTATAATATTATGTTATAATATAATTATAAATGATATAATATTGTGTTGTAATATAATTACAAATGGTATAATATTATGTTGTAATATAATTTAATTTGTAATGATAATATTCGCACATTTTAGATAAATAGTGATTTTGTAATTTTATTATATACGTGTATTATAATATTATACTATACATGTATGATGTAATGTATGGTATAATTATGAATGGTATAATATTAGAAAAATAGTGATTTTAGAATATAATAATTATGTTTAGAAAAGTAGTAAATTTTGGGGATTATATAGTAAACATATTAATGTGAGATTATATATATATATGTGATATAATGTATGGTAAAAGATTATTAATGGTATATAATACTGTAAAATTCTAAAAAATAAATTTATTGAGTTGTCAAGGTTAGTAATGTTGAAATTTATATATATGTATGATATAATATTATAAAATTCAAAAATCAGTATAATTACGTAGGACAGGTAAAAATCGGAGTAATAGATGAACACATTCATTAAATAGGATATGTGTTATAATTTGGAAATGACATGTGTCATGTAATGGTGTTATGTACTTTAATTTAGTATATTTATTAGATTTTTTATTGGATCATCTTAAGGGGTGTTTGATAAAAATTGAATGAATCTGAATCTGAATGAGCTGAATCTGAATGAATTAAAAAAATTATTTGATGATTAACATGTCTGAAACATCTGAATAACATAATTTTATTATTTTACCCCTCTAAAAAAAATTCAAAGTTATTATAAATTTATTTAATATTACTTAATGTAATAGTTAATATTTTTTAAATTTTTTTATTTATTCAGCTACTCATTAAGTCATTCAGCTAGACTTGGTAAAAATGGCCCAAGCCCGCGGGCCGGGCCTTTGGACAGCAGAATTTTAGCCAAGCAAAATTCAGACCTTTTTGGCCTGCTCATTTTTGGCCCGACCCGTCCCTGGGCACCCGTTTGGCCCAAACCGAAAAAAGCAGCAGAAAATAGGCATGAATTGGTCTTGGCACGCGGGCACGTCGGGCCCGCCCCCTACGGGCCGGACTTTGGGCTGTAAATTTTTAGCCTAGCAAAACTCGGCCCTTTTTGGCCCGTCCGTTTTTAGTCCCGGTCCGGCTCGTTTGGGATTGGCTCGCCCGTTTGCCAGGTCTATATTCAGCCAAAAATATCTGACTTAACCATTCAGCTCAATCATCTGACCGATTCAGCCATTCAGATAATTTTTTTTCAAAACAAACGTACTTAATGGTTGACCGATTCAGCCATTTAGTTATTCAAAAATAGTCAATCCTAAACAAACAGCCACTTAGTCTATCACAAACGCACTCAGAGAAATAATGATTTGAATCAAAATTGAACTGAAATCGGTCAAATCGAATTGAACATGTCATTTTTTAAACTGAATTGATGACTTCACTGATGCAATTTTAGTGTAAAAATAAATAAATTGTAAACAGGGGTGCGGTGTGATACGTTGCGGTTCTAGTATTTGATGTTGAACGTGTGGTGCAGTATTTTTTTTAATCCAACAATGCTATTATCACATAAATATAGATTATATAATGCTCACACACACATGCATATTGTGAGTTCCGTTTAATATGTAGAATTCACAAATATGTATGTGTGTGTGTGTGAGTATTATGTGATCTATATTTATGTGATAGTAACATTATTTTTTAAAATCTATATATTATATTAAAATAATTAAAATACTAAATAGGTGTTGGCAAGTTTGAAATCCCTGAACCATATCTTATAAAGAACCATATCTTAGAAATAAAATGTAGTACGTTAGTATTATTTGTGAATTGGATATGGTATGGTGCGATTTCAATACAAATTTTTTTAAGACTGGTGGGCCAGTGGGGTCACCAAATCACTTAATAGACACTACCGTACCATTGCTATAACGCACCTAAAAAGTTAGGATAATTATATATATTGCGAATATTTTATGTGAATTATTTAATTAGTCAATAAATATTAGTAATAATTTATTTAGAAAGATGTGTAATAAATATATTTTATTATAATTTTTATTAATATTATATATTAATAAAATTTGTAATTTTAAATTAATAAAAATTTATCATAATATATAACGGGACTCAAAAACGTAAGTATAACTGAAAGTATTGATGATATGAGGTTGAGTTCTTATATACATATTAAACTATCGATTATGTTGGGGGTTCGAGTGTTGCAATTACATTTATAAATTAAAGAAAGAGTGTTATTTTATAGCATCATAAATAGAATTCTTGTTTTAGAATTTTCTTTTTTCAATCAAATTTGACTCAATTGTAGACGAGAAAATAATTCATTTCATAACTTGCTTATATATAATGGAGTAATATTAGACATTATTTTAAAAATTAACATAAATTGAAATTTCATTTTGTTGCACAAGAGTATATATGGTATGTGTTACGTCTCCTTATTTATGAATAAACTCATTATTGTTAGTTATCTTTTGATGAAATTAATGAATGAACACGTAAGCATAAAAAAAATTAATATTTTTATAATATTTTTTATATTTTCACATAGCCTTTTCTCGTATAAAAAAAATAAGACCTAAGAATAAAAAATCACGTAAAAATATTAAAAATTGGTATCAAAATAATAATTTCCTACAAAAAATAAATAAATAGTAATTGTCCTTATATTATGGACCATCTTATCTAATGTCAATGAATTTGTCACGTAAAAATCACTAAAAGACGCATGCAAGCCCAGGCAGAGTGGAGACTCGAGCGTAGAATCCTTCAAGAGAAGAGCCACCCTACCTAGTGGCTACAGGCTAATGGAGATGTCATCTCTAGCCTACAGCTGTATCTGTATACATATATATATATATATATATATATATATATATATATATTTGCTAACTACTGTATACATGTAATTAATGATGCTATATACACACACCCCTATTACCTGCACACGCACACACCCTATATTTATAATTGACTATTTTTGTAAAATATTTTATTAATTTAATCATCTCCTCTTCTAATTATAATAAGATAAATGTATATACATCAAAATCTTATATATTTTGTATTGATTCGGTTAGCATGAAATGAACTTCATATCTAATACAGTATTGATATACAGACGAAAATACGTATTAATATTATATTAAACATAAAATAAACTTATCATAAAATTCACTTCATACTAACAATTTTCATATTGTATTACATCAAAATAATATGCACTTGGAAGCACATGAATATATATATATATATATATATATATATATATATATATATGTATAGGTATAACATAATATTGTTTATATTATAAAGATAATGAGCTAGTTTGTAATGTTATATGTATAGGTATAACATAATATTGTCTATATTATTAAGATAATGAGCTAGTTTGTAATGTGTTTCTCCAAGAGGTTTAGTGGGGGGTCACAGGAGTAGTGACAGAGGTCTTGAATATTGATAGGTCTCGTTGGGTTGTAAAGCAAGTAATAATCATTGTAATTGTTTGACAAATTCAAAAAAGAACAATTAACCTATGGGTATCGATCGATGCTTGAGCATCAAAATCCAGACCCTAATTTTTGTTTGGAGAATGATATTTTCACATATATTTTTAATATTTTTACGTACGTTTTTTTCGTATAAAAGTGAAATTCATATTATTTTTTTGATGACAGAAGACTATTTAGAAATAGTGATTTTTTTTTTTTTATGTTTGTTTGAAAAAATTATATTTGAGATATGACTATAATTAATCTGAAGTGTCTTGTTTATTTTTAAATATAGACTTGAGAATATTAGTTCAAAAATTATAAAATGACATAATATAAAGAATTATTTAATATTATATTTAATTAGATATTATAATTTCGAAATTATAATATTTAATTAATAATTTTGGATATTATAATTGTGGTAAACAAAGATGAGGATGAGTGTATAGTGTTTGAAAATGAAAAAGTCGTTGATACTATCGAAAAGAGTTGTGTAAAATCCCAAAGGCATATTGTCTCATCATCTTTATTTGTGTTGGTCAAATAAAGAATAATAAAAATATTCAAGGAGTCATGACCATGCCTGTCCTTCCCTTGTCCTACTCTTGAGGTGCATCAAGTTGGGTGTCTCCTTGCTAGAACCGGCCTACACCTCCAAGGTTTTCTAGGGCTGTCTTTCCATTATTTTTCCCTAATAATATACCCCACCCCTACCCCCTACCCCTACCCCTACCCCTACCCCTACCCCTATCTCAGTTGGTATTTGTTCTCTCTCTCTCTCTCTATATATGCCTTACAAACACACAAATCACATACATGCACGCAACTTCAATTTGTTTTTATTTTTCTTGTTCACCATAAATCAATTTAAAAAAATAATTTATTTTTTATTTCGTCCGTTTCTTAATATAAATTATTTTAAAGCTGTATATAAATATTAAAAAAATAATTATAAAATATTAAATATAATTTTAATTGTCTATATTATCCTTGTATTAAAAAAAAGATTGCTATTTATTGGACATAAAATAGCGAAGAGAACCAAAGTTATACTACCTCCGTCTCATAATAAGTGATGTTTTAGGTTATTTTATTTGTCCCAAATTATTTGATATTTTAGAAAATTTAAGAGCATTAATTATAATATTTTCAAAATTACCCCTCGTTATTCCTATTTCAATACTCAAATGCTTTTAACTCTCTCTTTCCTTATTAACATAAAGGGTATTATAAACAAATGATTAGTACTATATTTAATGCTATACAATTATTTTTTTAATGATTGTGCCCAACACTAAAACATCACTTATTATAAGACGGAGAGAATATTTAATATTTAAAATAATATTAAAAATTATGCAATTAATACTTACATAAAATTTTCAAACGACAAATATTTAATGACAAAAAAATTTGTCTAAACAAATTAATAAGTACTAAGAAACGGAGACAATATTAATTTTAGCCTAAGAGATACAATGAATCATTTTTAAATCACGCGTACCATTTCATAATTACGTTATATACTGATAAATGATACTAAATTAATGCTACTATCACATAAAGTAGTTCACATAAAATTGGATAATACTTCTTAATTTATTATTAATATGATCCACTTAACTCAACAATAAATTAAAAAATACTATCCAATTTTATATAAATTTTATGTGAGCTATTTTATGCGACAGTAACATTACTCTTAATACTAATATGTTAACACTACTCAATACTCAATATTATTTATTTGTTTCTTCTTCCTTGAAATAAGATGACACGTGTCATTATATTCTTGAGAATTATGACCGACCACATCACGGCACGTGACGACCACATGGCTGACAATGTTTTTCCGAGATTAACCTGGATTAAATCTTGCCCGGAGGATCAAATTCCAACCACTTAATAATAATAATAGTGGAGTAAAGTAATAGTAATATAGTATATGCAAATGAAAATTGTTGAATTAGTTGGAGTTTGGGCTCTCCCACTCATGGCATCAACAAGCAACGCCTTTAGCAAATACTAGTACTAAAATAGAGAGAAATTGCAAGTTAGTTAGACAAAAGAATAATAGTAGGAGTAATAAATACTTTTGGTAGGAAAAAGAATTTTTTAAATTATTTAATACACATATTATTATATACGGTCTGGATCTTAAATTTATCTTTTATTCAATATATTTTATTTATCTTCTTTTAGCGACGGATCGGACGACGGTTCGGTCTGTCGCTATATATACAACCGTCGTATTAATTTTTAGCGACGGACAACATATAGACGATGATTGTATATATAATGACGGACTGAATCGTCGTCTGGTCCGTCGTTAAAGAGGATAAGTAAAATATATTAGATAAATGATAAGATTAAGATCCGGACCAATATTATAGGTAGTATATATTATACTATTATATATAATTTGGCAACGTGAAGATGACAAATGCAAGTGAGATTGGGAAACCCCATGCACGAGTTATTCAAAGCCTATGTCACATGCAATGAATTAAAAAAAATTAAAATAAATGGATTGATTAGTTAAATGATTCATGTGGATTCTTTATGTTAACATATCCATAATTAATTATTTGGACACAATTACCGAATATTCGCACGCATAAGACCGGCCGGTCGCGATTAGTATAATTAATTAATTAAGAAATAATAATAACACGACTAAATTGAGGCCTGGCATGTGGCAAGATCTTGGGATTGAGTCCTCCTGCACTACGCCGGCGACAAGTTTTCCTTGCATGATCCAATCTCAATCTTACCCACCACCGCACCCGCAGACGAATTATATAAATTAATTAATGGCAGATGAAGGTAATAGACGAGAATGGTTAATATGAAATTAATTCTGGTCAATATAGTGTCGATATGCAGTTCGGGAGATGATATCTCTCCACATGTTAGTACTGTATTGATTTATTGACCAACTTACTATAAAATTAACTTCATGATAACCGGATCCGTAATATATAATCATTATATAAATTAATTAATGGCAGATGAAGGTAATACACCGGAATGATTAACATGAAGTTAATTTTGGTCAACATAGTGTCGATAGATAGGCCGGGAGGTAATATCTCTCCGCATGTCAGCACTGTATTGGTCAATTGACCAACTTATTATGAGGTTAACTTCATAATAACCGAATCCGTAATACATTATCATTTGTAGAAGGAGAACATGGACTCGACAATGTTAAAGGCTTGGAACATACTTATGTTTCCAATTTTATTTGACACTATTGTCTTGAAGGTATTATTTGAGAAATAATGCTACTATCACATAAAAAATGGTCACTTAAATTTCACATACACACATGCATATTGTGTGTCCCACGTGCCAGGCGGGATTCAAAAATATGCATGTGTGTATGTGAGCTTTATGTGATATTTTTTATGTGATAATAGCATTGTTGTTATTTGAGAGCAAGGATATTGAATTTTTTTAATAAAAATTAGAATGAATAATGAAGGCCGTATAATAATTTTTTATTTTCTTCATACAACTACTAAGAACATAATTTGCAAGTGACAACCCATAGATAAAAAGCCCAACAAAAAGTTGGGCTTTATTGGGCTTTGAGAAAGTAAACTTAGTTAAACATATTTCTTATGCTAGTAAGCACCAAAAATCATCCACTGGTTTGGAAAAGAGTTGTATATTATGTAGGCTGGGAAAAAAATATTCCAAAACACACATATTGTAATGTTATTTGTGTCATTTGGTTAATCTAAGTTAATTGTTTCACTCGTTTGTCGAGATAATTGTGTAATTATTTTTAATTAATGTTAGTTGTGTACTTTATTTAATTAGTGTTAACTGTGCAAAATTTTCAATTTATGTTAATTGTGTAATTAATTAGTTTCATGTGTTATTTTACATTTTTGTCCTTTTATCTCATTAAAAATATGTATTTTTTACACGTAATTATTCATTGGTAATGTCAGTGTATTATGTCATCAATTTATGATGTGACATGATCAATCATACATAATTGGAAAATTAAAAAATTCGACCATTTAATTGAAAAAAAAATTAAAAGAACAATTATTGAAATAAAAAAAGATAAAAACTTCTGGATAAATATTTATATTTAAACATTATTTTTCTATTAAAGATAATGTTAGCTTCAGAGACTTACAAGTGACTTTATTTTTTAAAGATATATTTTTCCATCGTGTCTTTCTTTCAATAATAATTTTTAATTCTTTTTTTTATTTTTGGGTTAGTAATCAATTTTTCATAATATGAGGAACTTTAACACTAATTTTTCAATTACTTGCAGTTGTTTACCACAACAATCAATTTTCGACGTTATCTGAAAGTTTATATATATATATATATATATATATGGGGATTGATAAATAGTTAATATGGTAAGAATAAAATTATTCTTACAAATCTCAGTCTATATTAATGATATAAAAAAATAATAAATTATTTTACTTAATTTTAATATATTATTATCATTAAAATAAATGTAATAATGCCATCTTAAATAAAATTTTATGTTTACATACTCCATCAAAATATAAAATAAGAATGAAAATAAGGCAAACCATAAAATACAAATAAATCTCTATAACCATTTATAATCAGACACATCAACATTAATAATTTATACATAAAATCATATTCATTGAATAATTTCAAGTTAAATATTCTTTTGGATGAGGATTTTTCTCTTTACTTTTTTAACAACCCCTCTTTAAAGAAATGTAAATTATTAAATTTACAATATTTTTTATTATTTTCATAACAAAAGTGTCGCTGTAGATGTATAGCATCGGTATAAACCGTCGTTATAAGTTCTATAACGACACCTTTATTATGAAAATAACATTTTCTATTGTGAATTTAATAATTTTTTAAATGAATATCAACGCAAGTGCAATATCAATTTCATCGTGAGAGTAGCAAGGTTCTAATTTTAGTAAACTTTACGGAATAGAATGAAATAAATAATTACCTAAAAATAAAGGAGAGAATACAAATTAATTTATACAATTGATGAGAATCGAATATGAAACTCAATGATCTTTTACTCTTACCTAAGACAGTAAGACCTCACTGGCAACAAATTTATATCTATTTTAAAATTTATTTATCAATCATCTAATAATTCAATTTAGTATATAAATATTTTATTCAATTCAAACTAGTTTATATATCCTAATTATAATTTTAACAGACATAAATCTAGCATAAAAAATAATATTTAAAATCATACTCCCTCCGTTCCTAAAAGACGAGCAAATTAAAATTTACACATATATTAGGAAAAGTAAAAGTAGGAAAAATAGAGTAAAAAATATTTTTTTCTATTAAAAAAATCAAATTTATCTTAAACGGGCCCATAAGATTATATTAAATGATGAATACTTTTATTTTTTTTATACAAATTGTTCCCACTAAATGACATATTTACGGTTCATTTTATCTATTTTATCTCATCATTTTGGCCTTTTGGGAACAAAAATATGTGTACTTTTAGTCATGAGGACAGAGGAAGTAATAAATATACAAAAAAAAATATCTTAATAAGCATAAATTTAATATTAAAAATGATATGAATCTAATTTTTTTGGGGAATAATATAAATATAAGCTAAATAGTTTAAAAGGTTTAGTAATTTTTTTAATTTTCTTATTTTTATTAATTTCCAAACAAATCCTAGAGAGGTTCCGTTTAGCACTACACCACTCCCAGATTGATTTCGCTAGTTTCACAAGACAAAACTAACACCCCATTTCCACTATTTTCATCGTATGCGGGATAAACCCTAAAAAATAGGTTTATAATTTGGCCGGGTTTCGGTCATTTTTTTCCAATTGGGGTTTTAGGGTTTTGGCGAAATTGATTGATTTTGAATGGAAGAATCAGAAGAGCAACGTAAGCTTTTTGTGGGAGGAGTGTCATGGGAAACGACCGAAGACGTTCTAAAGGAGCACTTCAGCAAGTACGGAACAGTGGCGAGTGCTATAATTGCTAAAGATCGAAATACAGGGGCACCAAGAGGTTTTGGTTTTGTTTTGTTCATTGACCCTTCTGCTGTTGGTAAAGCTCTTCAAGAACACAGCCATAAAATTCTTGGCAGAACGGTATGGGTTCACATTTAATACCCTTTTTCTTCATATTTTTTTTAAAATAAAAATTTTCCCCTTAAAACTCTTTTGGGGATTGTTAATAAAGATTTAATTTATATAGTTCTTGGTTGTTTGGATTTCAATAAGGTATAGGTATTTGTTTCTGTTCCTTGTTAATTTGGAGTACATGAGGGTTTGTGTATTGGGGACTTGGGAACTAAAGTCACTTTCAATTATTAGAATTTGGGGGAAAGAAATGGTTAATTTTTTATTTTTTTAAAAATAAAGAAGCTTGTGATTTGAATCTTTAGTTTGCAATGTTCTGCAATTTTGGGAGAAAGAATCCTTGTTTTTGTAGGATGGAGTAATTTTTGATTTCTTGTTTTAGTTTTTGGAATTTTAAACTGGAGATGACAAGTTGTGTCTCACACTTTTAAGTATTTTTGTTGATTCAGTTTTATATTTATTCTGCAATGTTTCTTTAGGTAGATGTGAAAAGAGCGATACCTAGAGGTGAACAAAATGAAATTCAACTACAACAGAGTAGATCTTTGAGTATTAACAGCAGAAGTAATGGTTGGAGCAATGTACAGTTTAGGACTAAGAAGATTTTTGTAGGGGGTTTATCAGCTGATATAACGGAGGATGAGTTCAAGAGTTACTTTGAGCAGTTTGGTAGGATCACAGATGTTGTTGTGATGCGCGATAATGTCACTCGACGGCACAGGGGTTTTGGGTTTATAACTTTTGATTCAGTGAATGCTGTTGAGGCTGTTTTACTGAAGAGCTTTCATGAACTGGGTGCTAAGCATGTGGAGGTCAAGAAGGCTGTGCCAAAAGATGTAAGTAACACTGCTTATAATGGGCGAATGGGTAGTGGGAGGGGTTTTGACTCTATTAGTTATCAGGACGGAAATTTTCAGTGTTATAGTCCTAGATATGACCTGTTTCAGGATTATGGACACCATTCAGGTTATGGACCTCTTTCAGGATATGGTGTTGTTGGTGGGTACCCGTATGGAGCAGGCGTGTTTAGTGGTGGTTACCCTACTGGAGGATACGGTGGGATTTGTTTTGGGATGACTCAAGTTGCGCCTACAAACCAGTGGATCAGCCCTGCAATGAATGGTGTCTGGGGAAGTCCATTGCCGTATATCGGAGCTGCAAATTTCTATTCTTCCTACATGAATGGTAGTAATGGGGCGACGGGTGTGACTGCCAATGTTTACAATGGGATTATGGGAAGTGTGCCGAATGGAAAATCAAGTCAACATGTTATCATCGATGCACATCTGGCGGCTGATAGGACATCCACTCAGATTGATCAAAAAAAGATTAGTGTCAAGTGTCTGGATTTAGATGGAAGCAATGGTGATGCCAATGTTTACAATGGGATTATGGGAAGTGTGCCGAATGGAAAATCAAGTCAACATGTTATCATCGATGCACATCTGGCGGCTGATAGGACATCCACTCAGATTGATCAAAAAAAGATTAGTGTCAAGTGTCTGGATTTAGATGGAAGCAATGGTGATGCCAATGTTTACAATGGGATTATGGGAAGTGTGCCGAATGGAAAATCAAGTCAACATGTTATCATCGATGTACATCTGGCGGCTGATAGGACATCCACTCAGATTGATCAAAAAAAGATTAGTGTCAAGTGTCTGGATTTAGATGGAAGCAATGGTGATGTTGGTAGCAAAGGGGAGCGAATTGAAGGCGTATTCTGATAGTAACTCAAGCTGACTACTTTTTGGCTCGTTTCTGGGCATTGCCATGTTGGTATATTTTCACACTGATCGAATTGGGGGTTGGGTGGTTATTATATTTGTTTAGCTGTGCGTTCTTTAAAGATGTTTTTTCGTCACTAAAAAAATGTTGCTGCCTGTGTCAGTTTTAGCTTCAATAATCTTTGGGTACAGGATGCAAACTTTTTTAATATCATTCTTTTAGATTCATTTATCTTCTTGTGCTTTACGCTCCTAGGGATCTTGAATTGTTCATTCAATTAGATCAGATATTGTTTTGCTACTATACTGCTTTTGAGATAATGGATCAATTCATTTATCATTGTTTTAACTTTTATGCATGGTTTAGAAGTTGGCGATATTTAGATAATGATTCCTAATGCACCACAATTTTGTTAAAGCATGTGTTAATGAGATGCTAATCTGAAGTAATAAAGGTAAATTAGCTGGAAGTTTCATGTCCAACTCTGCTCATTTAATAGTGAGTAATATTTTGTATAGGAGGAGGAGCCTATATGTGGAAATACCCACCCACTTGGGTTGTCATGGCTGCAGTGATGAAGGTGAGTCCTTGTGAATTCTTCTTGTTCTAAAATAGTATAAACTAAAGCCCCATTGAGGGAACTTTTGTGATATAAGTAAAAATAGATTCTCTAACACATACAGTTGGGCCCTGCTAATTTCACCAATGTGTTATTCTTATGGAATTATTGTAATTATACTTCCAGTGGCATTGTTTTAAAATGAACATCTAATGCCAAACTAGCTCCGTAAGAAAAACCATTTTTTTGTACCAAAAAGGAAGAAAAAGAAGAAGAAAAGAAGCAGCAGAGAAAATGGAAAATTACAAATACAAATGATTTATACCTGAGCTGATCTAGAGTAGATGGTATTACAATGTTTGGAGTATACCTCAAAATATATGGGATGGAGTATTCACTGAAACATGTATATATCTGATTCAGTGTGCCTTAATATTGCATATTCTATCTGTATCATAATTATTTAATATTATATTAATCAAATTGGTCTAATGGTGTTGGACGTTTTTCGACCTATTTATGTGTCAAGTTCATTTAAAATTAGAGTAGATTGTAAATAACTCCCTTTGATTTACTCAAAATTACTTGTAACAACATACAGTTTAAAAGTGAACTAACAACCAAGTTTCATAAACATAACACACTCTTACTCTCCACACGCATATCCTCCTTAAGCTTATCCTTTATTCAACATACATTGCTTAGCCCCTTTTAGCGACGGATCAGGCGACTGTTCGGTCCGTCGCTATATATACAACTGTCGTCTATATGTTGTTCGTCGCTAAAAGCTAAGACGACGGTTGTATATATAACGACGGATCGAACCGTCGCCCGGTCCGTCACTAAAGGGGGGTGAACAAAGTATGTTGGATAAATGGTAAGCTTAAGATCTGGACAGTATATATATATATAGATATTAAAATGACTCTAATTAGACATAAACAACTCAAAAATTAATTTAGGGTTTTCATGGGTAGTTACAACTCTTTTTCGTCTAGGTTTGAAAAATATTAAGAAATCACAATTACAAATTAAAGGAATAATTAATTTGAGAAAGAATATAGGTGAAATTGACGGATCACAATTAAATTCGACTCTAAGTAGGGCTGAGCAAAAAACGGATATAACCGAATAATCGAATCGAAGCGAAATAATTTAACGAAAATTTCTTAATAATTCAGGTATTTTTTACAATTCGGTTATATCCAATTTTTTTTTCGATTTTCGATTACGTGTTCGGATTTTAGTTTTGCCTTATTCGGTCTACCCGAATTACCGAATAAGATCTTAAAAAACTTGAGTCTTACTCTCTCCGTCTCTCATCTTTATCTCTCTGAGTCTTATATCTGATATCTCTGTTCTCTAATCTCGAACTCCCTTGACCCTTCAGATCTATCACTCTCATCTCTCAGATCTATCATTCCCTTGACCTTCAGATCTATTATTCCCTTGACCTTCAGATCTATCACTCTCATCTCTCATATCTCTCACTCTCTACTCTCTAAATCTCTCCGCCTCCGTTGTTCTTCCCTTGGCCTTCAAATCTGTCATTTAATTTTACTTAAATCTCATTAGCTTTTGTTTTCTTTAGCTCAAGATCTCCTCCGGCCTCCCTCATGATCTCATCTACAAACAAAAAAAACAATGTACAATTATACTTAATTATATCACCTACATATCTACAAAGTCGTCAATTTTCATCTAGGACTAGCCATTTTCTTGATTCATTTTTGAAAGGAAAGATTGAAAAGCTTCTGACTTTGGTTCATAATACATAGTAGCCCAAGCCAGCAGCAGCTGCTCCGTTGCAAGTGAGAAGGAAGATGAAAAAATCAAACTCTATCTTTTAATTTCGGTTATTACCCGAACAACCGAATAGTAAATTCGGTAATTCGATTAATTAGTAATTCGATTACTTGTTTGGATATCAAAATTATTATAGACTAAAGTCAAAATTCCTAGCACAAAAAACACGCGCATGTATAAAATGAGATTGGTGTGTATCAACCTACCAACCAAAACAGTGATCAAAGAATATAATTTATTTCCAAAATCATAATTAACAAAAAAATTTATTATTCCCTCTACGTTATTCTATGCACAAAGAATTAGTGAAAAGAAAAAAAATATTTTAAATATAATTTATATCTTTATATAAATTATATAGAAAAATAGTTTGTATACTAGTTTAATAGGTTGCAACTAATGTATAAATATATATTGAGTAAATCATAAATAATTATTTACAATTTACTCTTTAAAACTTGTGTTTAACATGTTAGGTTTTTATTACACTAAAACTGGTCATATTTAACCAAAAACTTCTTATATATGTATGGCGTATGGCGTATGCGTATGGCGTACGTACTGTGGTGTTGTCAGCTGTGTATTGTTAAAAATTTACGGCCCAATTTTATGATTTTAGGTTTTGGTCCGGTTCAGATAATTTTAATGCCACGACGGAGTTAAAAAAGAGAATCACTAAAAAAATAGAATCCATAACTTTTTTTTATTTTTTATTTTGAGGAAATTAAATCCAATTTTAAACCTAAAATAACTATTTGTTAGGAAAAATAAACCTAAAATAATCTCAATTTTAAGAATTATTTTTTTCTCTATGTGCAATTAAATTAGAAATCAATAAATTTAATAATAAGAACAAATATAATAAATAATCATTCACAAGCAAGATATAATATTTAACGTGGAAACTTTTAAAGGAAAAAATTACGGGTCGATTTCGAATATCCACTATATCAATAATAATGGATTTATAATAATCCTCATAAGCTTTAAGTCTTAAAACTTGAGGTTGTACAATAAATTAAGAAAGTACAAATTTACTTTTAATTAAGTTGAAAAACTTAATTAACTTTATCACCCAAAATACCCTAAATAATAAAGTCTTTAAGCTTTCAATTAAATAGAGATGGTGGCGGATACCCATAAGTAACAAATTGTAATTCTCATAATTTATTCTTTTAACACCTTTTGGCTACCGAGCCTTTTTATAGAGCTCCCCTTGTAACACCTTAGCTCTACATCGAAATATATGAAAAAAAATTGTCTGTATATAAGAAATTAAATTACTAACAATAATACATTCAGTCATAACGTTTTGGGTGAGCATGTAGTGGACTAAGATGACACAAGAAGATAGTATTGGGTCAGTAGTTTAAGGCCTTATTTGGATGAATTTGATTCGATTCGAATTTGAGATTTGACCCGTTCCAAACTCAGAATTTGACCCGGATTGTTTCATATGATATAAGAGCCAGGTTCTCGAAAGTTAAGGTCGGGTCATCCGATCCTGGTTATCGGAGATTGGCATGAAAACTGGTAGTATTATCTCACAATGGTTAGAGAGGCAAAGATTTGTGGACCATCAGAAATTTAAGTGAGGGAGTTTGTAACACCCAAGTCTTACATCGAAAGATATGAAAATTTTTTTTAACAATAATACCTTCAGTCATTACCTTTTGGGTGAGCGGTGAGCCCATGGTGAGATAAGATAATCTAAAAAAATACTATTAGGCTAGTGATTTAAAGCCTTATTTGAATGTACTTGATTCAATTCGAACTTGAAATTTGACCCGAAATTTATTTTGGACTCGGGATTTGACCCGAAGTGTTTCATTCCTAATCCATTTTTATAAACATGTGATGGTGGTGAATTCTTGATGAAAGGTTGCTGACTCTTCCCTAAAGGCTCTCAATGTTGAATTCTCGGTGGGTTTAGCCGAGAATTGGTTATGAGAGTGGTTATCTGAGAATTAGTGAATCGTGATGATTGAAGAGAAGAATGTTCTATTCTTGATGGAGAAAATGACCCATAATAGTTAGTCAATAATTGGTGTGCGATGATTGAAGAAAGAGATGTTCAAGTGAGTGAGAGCTCTTAATGCGATAGTTATTTGTGATAGAGAGAGATTGTTAAGGTATTACAGGTGAGTTAGAATTTCACATCGGAGAAATAATAAAAGAGTGAATGATTAATATACATAAAAAGGTCAAAGACATGGGTTAACCTTTTGGGTTAAATTGATTCCAAATATGTATGATAGTGTCTTGTGAACAAGCAGGTTACACGGTTCTTCCCCAACAACTTGTATTTGAAAAATGATTTACTTGTTAAAGAGATTGTCTGGGGTTAATTTTCGAACCACCATTGCGTCTTTTTGAAGAGGCTCACCACCCTTGGGATTGATCTGCTATAACTCTGATACCAGCTGTTGTGTGCACATACACAACGTACTAACATACATGTTTGGAATTCAATTTGACCTAAAATTTTAGTTATTAAGTCTCGGACCTTTTCATATATATTAGTCATTCACTATTTCATTTGTGATATCATAACACTATTCTTTTTAGATAATGTTTTGAGATTCAAATTTTATTTTATTTTAAATGATCCGACATCTTTATATTAATTTAACTGAGTATATTTATTGTGATGACCGTGTGTTTAAAGTACAATTTATCTTATGGAACTGATATTTTCACATGTTTCTTTCTTACATGAGCATACATGTATGAGTCTTATTTTTATATGAGAAAGAATCATGTAAAAATTAATATAAAAATACATATAAAAATAATAATTCCTTTCTTTTATTTAGTGTCATCATCTTTTTTACTCTTTCAAAATCATCACATGAATATCACATATTGTAATGTAAAACAGTAGGAGTATAGTTTTTAACGGCCAAGAAATAGTGCTTTTTCTCACTCTTTAACTATTAAGGAGATTAGGAGCCGGAGAGTATTCACCAAGTTTTGACTTTGAAGTTTGAAGAATACTCCATTTGATTTCTGAGTTTCTTCAGAAGCCGCCTAAATTATCTGTTTCTGAAATGAAAAGAAATGCAATGGAAAGAAGTCTAAATAAATAAATAGATAGTTAGGTTGGCGATTTTTACTTATATCTTGTCACCCAAGATTGATTGATGCACTCATACAAAACCCTAATTCATTTTCTGATTTGATATCCTTATGTATTAGTATTACCAGCCTTAGAGCAACTCTAGTAGGTCGGAGGTGCAAAAATTCTAAACTATATTTAATCTAGGATGCAGATTTTGCACAAACAGATGAACTAAATATATAAGTCTAGCGATTTTTTCGGTGAATCAAACCGACCAAATCAAGGAACCAAAATCTCGTGTACTATAATTTTATTATATTTAAATGGGAGAGAGGATGGAGAAAAAGAAAAAGAAGGAGATGAAAGGATGTTGAAGAAGGAGATAAAGGAGATGAAGGAGAAGAAGATACTGAAGAAGACGAAGGGGTAAGATCTTGCAACGGATAGAAATTGATCAGAACGGTAATAAAAAAAAAGCAACGGATAGAAATTGAAAATCTTATTTGAAAAATCTATAAATATGTACAATGATTCAATACATTTTACCATCTCTCAAATAATTACTTCAACATTTAGCAATTGTAAGTATTTTGTTAATTATTGTATTTTTATTATATTTATATTTAATTTTTATTGATAATATTTTTTAGATAGAAAATCATGGTCCTCCGATGTATTATTCTTCATTATTCTCATTTTATAGTACCAAATTTTAATCTTTTTATATTATAGTCCACGAAATAGTCTACATGATAGTCCATCTACTAGAAGAATTGAAGACTAAAAAATATTTATTGATATTAGATGAACTAAATATAATCTAATAAATAGTCCATCCGCTAAAAATGCTCTTAACCTTAGCCATAGGTCAAATTAATTTAACTCATTTTTTTTAAACCTTGATTTCCCATCAATTTCTACTCCTGTCTATTCACTCCGTCATCAATTAAATATGAGTCATATGACAATTTACTTCATCTCCATAGTGATCCATATTTTTTTTGATAATTCTGCATGCATGCATGTGAAGTCCATCTTTTAAACAAATCAATATTAATAGTTGGTTAAAATGAAAAATCATTCCTTAATTTTTTTCAAAATGTGTGAATTTAGAAAGTGGTTAGCATAAAGTTTATTTTTAGATAAATTGGTCAATTGATCAATAGAATACTGACATTCATACGAGGCTGTATGTGTGTTAGTATTCTATTGATCAGTTAATCAACTTACCAAAAAATAACTTTATGCTGTCCGGATCCGTGAATTTAGTTTCAGTTTACATGCTTATAAAATGACTCCATCGTGGTACATTAATTAATGGTGCAAAATTGTCTCATTTGGTAGCGTAAAGTTGTCCCCGTTTAGGACAGTACTTCTTGTGCACTACCAAAACTACCACAAAGAACTGTACGGTTATATATATATATATATATATATATATATATATATATATATATATATATATATATATATATATATATATATATCGATAAGGATCTTAGGTTCACTCAAGTAAAAATTCACTCAAGCTCACTCCCTTTTAGCGACGGATCGGACGACGGTTCGTTTGTCACTATATATACAACCGTCGTCTATATGTTGTCCGTCGCTATATATTGTCCGTCACTAAAAACTAAGACGACAGTTGTATATATAGCGACGGACCAAATCGTCACTCGGTCCGTCGCTATAGGAGAGTGAGTTGGGTGAGTTTTTACTTGGGTGAGCTTAAGATCCGGACCGATATATATATATAACTGTACGAATCAAAAAAATACTCAGAACTCTTTCTCTATTTATAGGAGGGGTAGTCAGGTCAGGTCGGCCTATCGGAATACTCAGAACTCTTTCTCTATTTATAGGAGGGGTAGTCAGGTCAGGTCGGCCTATCGGTCGACAACTACGCGCGTGGGTTCAAACTAAACCTTGACTAGGTCTTCTCTATTCCACAAAAGTAGGGCCCTTAGGGCTCAAACCCAAGAACAATTTCCTTGTATATAAACACGTTAAAAGTTTAGTTCTTAACCGATGTGGGACTTGACTTTTCCTACATGTATTTATTATCATTTATCATTTTCAAGTGTGATATTTAGAAGTTAATATCTCATTCATTACTCCATAAATTTGAGCTTCTAAATATTTAATTTAATCTATTCATGGAATAGAACACATTAATATATGAAATTATTAAAAATAATTAATGACACTCACATTAATTTAGACTCAAATTCTAACAAACATAGCTTATTGGAATAATTATTATCCTATCTAATTAAAGAAAGTTTTCAAAAATATGAATATATTGGGCAAATCAAAGGAGTAACTATTTGTTAGGAAAAATAAACATAAAATAATTTCATTTTTAAGAATTTATCTATAAACAAGAAATAATATTTGACGTGAAAACCTTTAAAAGGAAAAATTACGGATCGAACTTCGAATCTCCACTATATCAATAATAATGGATTTTTAATAATTTTTATAAATTTTACATCCTAAAATTTGAGATTGCACAATAAATTGGGAGAGTGCATATTTATTTTTAATTAAGTTGAGAAACTTATTTAACTTTATCACCCAAAACATCCCAAATAATAAAGTTTCTAAGTTTTCAATTAAAATGACAACGGGTACCCACAGACCAAAAGTAACAAGTTATAATTATCTTAATTTATTCTTTTAACACCTTTGGGATACCGATTTATTTATAGAACTTTTTCTTGTAACAAACGTCCTAGTTTCAAATCGAAAGATATGAAAAAAAATTATTTGTATATAAAAAATTAAATTACTAATAATAATATCTTTAGTCGTGATCTTTTGAGTGAGTATGTGGTGGACTAAGATGACCTAAGAAGAAACTATTAAGTAAGTGGTTTAAGACCTTACTTGAATGAATTTGATTCAATTCAGACTTGAGATTTGATCCGAGATTTGTTCCGGACTCTAAATTTGACCTAGGGTTATTTTTTATGATATTAGAGCCAGATTCTCGAAAGTTCGGATCCGGTCATCCGATCGGATCGCCGGAGATGAGAATACGAATACTGGTAGTATTATCTCATAATAGCTAGAGAGACAAATATCTGTGGACTGCTTGTGTAATCGGCTTTGACGGAGACGTCCGAACTTTAAGTGGGAGAATTTGTAACATCCCAACCCCATATCAAAAGATATGAAAAAAAATTTGTTTGTATATAAGAAATTAAATTACTAACAATAACACCTTCAGTCATGACTTTTTGGGTGAACATGAGGTGGGCTAAAATGACCCAAGAAGATACTATTGGACTAGTGATTTAAGATATTATTTGGATGAATTTGATTCGATTCGGACTTGAGATTTGACCAAAAATTTATTCCGGATTCGAAATTTGACTCGGGTTGTTTCATTCCTAATCCATTTTTATAAACACGTGAGTGATGATTGAAGAAAGAAATGTTCAAGTGAGCGAGAGTTTTTAATGCGATAAAGTCGCTTGTGTTAGGGAGATTGTTAGGATATTACAAATGAGTTAAAATCTCACATCAGAGAAATAATAAAAAAGTGAATGACTAATATACATGAAAAAGTCAAAGACATGGGTTAAACTTTTAGGTCAAGTTGGATTCTAAATATGTATGATAGTGTCTTGTGTACAAGCAGACTTCACGATTTTTCCCCAACAATTTTTATTTGAAAAAGGATTTACTTGTTAAAAAGACTGTCGGGGATTAATTTTCGAACCACCATTGCGTCTTTTTGAAGAGGCTCACCACCCCGAGATCGATCTTTTATGACTCTGATACCAGTTGTTGTCGTGTGCACATACACAAAGTACTAACATGCGCGTTTGGAATTCAACTTGACCTAAAACTTTAGTTATTAGGTCTTGGACCCTTTCATATATATTAGTCATTCACTTTTTTATTTTTTTGATGCAGAGATTCCAACTCACTTATGATATAATAACACTATTTTGTTTAGGCTGATTGACACTTTTGTTCCTCTAAGTTATCACACACTTTCAAAGTCGTCCCTAAAGTTTTATTTCGTCAGTTAAGTCCTTAAAGTGACATTTTATTGGCGTTTTCGTTCCTTCAACCTATTTTGATCTCAACCCGATCCATTTTAACCCAACCCGACCTAGTTTGACCTAACCCAAATTTTTAATATTTTAAAATATAATATTATTTTTAAAATAAGTTTAAAATAATAATTATATTTAACATTTTAAAAAATAATATTTAATATTTTACACTAAATTATTATTTTTAAAATAATAATTATTTTAAAAATATGTATTTTTATTATTTAAAAAAAAAATTAAATAATAATTGTATTTAATATTTTAAAGTAAAAAATATTTTGTGAATAATTATTATTTTTAAAATTTTAAAAGAAAATATTATTTTTAAAATAATAATTATATTTAATATTTTAAAATAATATATATATTTTTATTTAAAATAAATTTTTTTAAATTTTTTTTACAAAGATAATTATTATTCTAAGAAAAAAATATTAGAAAGTTTTATTTTTTTTTAAAAAAGAGTAAAGTTTCATAAAATATAGATTCAAAAAAATACATAGAAAATAAAAATTTATTTTTTAAAAATAAAGTATATTTTTACATTTTTTATGTAAAAATTTATTTTCAGAAAAAAAAGTTAATATCTTTTTTTTTATTATATGTATTCTAAAAACTGTAAAAGATAAATAAAAAAGCTGATTCAATTTTTTTTTAAAAAATAAATACATATTTTTAAAAAAATTATTATTATTTTAAGGATTTTTTTTAGATATAATTAAGATTGAATCCCTAAAGTTTTAAATTTTTTTCTTGAAAATTTAAATTATCTTTTTTAAAAAATATTTATTTATTTATTTAAAAAAATATTGAATCATTTTTTTTAATCTTTTACTTTTTTTGTATTTTAATTTTAATTTCTATTTTTAGTTTTTATTTTTAAAAACTCTAATGTTAAGAATACATATAATAAAAAAAGAAATATTTTTTTTTTGAAAATAAATAAAAAAATGAAAAAATATACTTTATTTTTGTAAAAATATTTTTTTTTCTATGTATTTTTTTGAATCTATATTTTATGAAACTTTACTCATTTTAAAAAAAAATAAAACTTTCTAATATTTTTTCCTTAGAATAATAATTATCTTTATAATTTTTTAAAAAGAATATTTTATTTTAAATAAAAAAAAATATTATTTTAAAATATTAAATATAATTATTATTTTAAAAATAATAATTATTTAAAACATATTTTTTTTTAAATATTAAATATAATTATTATTTATATTTTTTTAAATTTTTTTTAAAATAATAAAAGAATCTATTTTTAAAATATTTATTATTTTAAAAAAAATAATTTATTTTAAAATATTAAATATTATTTTTTAAAATGTTAAATATAATTATTATTTTAAACTTATTCTAAAATAATATTATATTTAAAAATATTAAAAATTTGGGTTAGGTCAAACTGGATCGGGTTGGATTAAAATGGGTCGGGTTGAGGTCAAAATAGGTTGGAGGAACGAAAATGCCAACAAAATGTCATTTTAAGGACCTAATTGACGAAAATGAAATTTTAGGGACGATTTTGAAAGTGGGTGACAATTTCGAGGGACAGAAGTGCCAATCAGCCATTTTGTTTAGATAATGTTACGAGACTCCATTTTTATTTTATTTTAAATGATCTGATATCTTTATGTTAACCGAGTATATTTATTGTGATGACTGTGTTTAAAGTATAATTTATCTTAGGGAATTAATATTTTCACATATTTAATTTCCTCTCACATGAGCATACATGTATGAATCCCACTTTTATATGAGAAATCATATAAAAATATATCTTAAAATAATGATTCCTTTCTTTTATTTAATGCCATCATCCAATTTTTTACTCTTTCAAAATCATCAAATATCACATATTGTAATGTAAGGAGTAATAGTTTTTAACCGCGCAGAAATAGTGCTTTTTCTCACTCTGTTACTATTAAGGAGACTAGAGCCGGAGAGTATTCACCAAGTTTTGACTTCGAAGAATACTCCATTTGATTTCTGAGTTTCTTCAGAAGCCGTCTAAATTATCTATGTTTCTGAATTGAATTGAAATGAAATGAAATGCAAAGAAGTCTAAATAAATAAATAGCTAGCTAGGTCGGCGATTTTTACTTTTATCTTGTCACCCAAGATTGATTGATGCACTTACACAAAACCCTAATTAATTTTCTGATTTGATATCCTTATGTATTAGTATTACTAGCCTTAGCCTTAGGTCAAATTAATTTAACATATTTTTTTTAAACCTTGATTGCCCCATCAATTTCTACTCCTGTCTATTCACTCCGTCATCAATTAAATATGAGTCATATGACAATTTACTTCATCTCCATAGTGATCCATATTTTTTTTGATAATTCTGCATGCATGCATGCATGTGAAGTCTCCATAGTGGTCCGTCGTTAAAGGAGAGTGAGTTGGGTAAGCTTTTATTTAGGTGAACTTAAGATCCGGACCGTATATATATATACACTCCCAATTTATCAAAAAAATGAACTTAATACTAGCCAAGGAGGAAATCTATTATCATTTATTTTTGTTGATTAGTCATTTTCTTAGGGTAGGAGGGACGTAACAGGCTAAGCAAGCATTCTCTAGCTGTTAATTTAAATGTTTTTATTTATATATATTTCATAGGTTCTTACTCAATTTGTGATAAAAGATAAAGAGGAGGCTGTCGCATATACTGCTACTAGTAGCCATATATGTATTGGTACATTCGTACAGGTATTGTGACCAGACAGACTATTAGCCTTGGCTTTAGATTGTGACATTTCAGTAAATTTCTGGTTAAATTAACTTCTTCTAATTTACTCACTCAAGGCTCCTTTCAGATTAGCATAATATATTGTTTTATATATACTCCATTACATCACTAAATTCCCTCTTTATTACGATCCAGTTATCATGAAGTTAATTTTATAATAAGTTGATCAATTGACCAATACAACGTTGACACACAGAGAGATCACCTCCAGCTTACGAGTCGACACTGTATTGATCAATTAATCAAAATTAACTTCATTCTAATCACTCCCGTACATTTCACACCATTAGGTCACTAAGTAGTTCTCCCTATATACATACAATGAAAGTACATTTCACACGTAATTAAAATGTAAGAAATTATAAAAGAGAGAAAACTAATAATTTTTACATAAAAATATGATTTTTTTTAAAAAAATAAATTATCTCACACAAACGTAATTACTACGAAAATAAAATTTAAATTCACAAAGGAGATGCTCAATATCAATTCTCTATTTAATAAGATATAAGTATGTACATTCACGTACATACACGATGAATGTTTTTGTTTCTTAGAGCACACTTTTGATGGTTTGACGTACACATCTAATATCAACATATATATTAAAACCTCTTGTGATTGTTTAAATTTTCTGTCTTATATATGTCGTTTATTTTTGTTAAACTAATGTAATTTATTTATAGAAAATCCAAAGGTATGTTTTAGTAGACAGAATTAATTACTCAATACTTTTGGACATCTTTTTAGAGTGGAAGGTTGTAATATAGATAAGTTCGGAAGACCGGCTGTGGTATAAATAATTTTTGTGAAGTTTTTTGGCTTTTCCAAAAATGTTTTCAACTTTAAGATTATTTTTTATTTTTTTGGACATCATTTTTGTTGTGACTCCTAAAAAATGTGTAGTATTTATTCTAACTGAAATTTGTATAAAAAAAAATATTTTAGGTGTAATTTGAATGCATATACAAGAACAATGTTATACAGTCTGTATAACACTATTCTTGTATATGTATCTAAATTACACCTAAAATATTTTTTTTTATAAAAATTCAAGCTAGAATAAATACTACACATTTGTTAAGAGTCACAACAAAAAAATTTTTTTTTGAAAATATCCAATTTCCATGTCCAATTTTCATGTCCCCATAGAAGGACTCCTCTTTATATAACAATAAGTCTTGGCAGACATGAAAATTGGACATTTCCAATTTTTTTTATTTTTTATTTTTGGTTTTTGTTGCGACTCCTAAAAAATGTATAGTATTTATTCTAACTGAAATTTTAAAAAAAAATATTTTAGATGTAATTTAGATACATATACAAGAACAATATATACAGTCTGTATAACACTTGTTCTTGTATATGTATCTAAATTACACCTAAAATATTTCTTTTATAAAAATTCTAATTAAAATAAATACTATATATTTTTTAAAGAGTCACAACAAAAATAAAATAAAAATAAAAATATTTAATTTTGATATCCCATTTCTATGTCCCCGTAGAAGTACTCCTTATATAGATATAGATATCATCTATATATATCAATGTACTATTAGCTAGCTGCTTCTGGAAATATCAATGTAATATCTTCTGTAAATATTTCAGGAGAGTAGGAAGATCTTTCACTAGATTTGATTTTGGAGTTTGTCCTCTCTCTCTCTCCTCATTTATCACGTGAACAAACTTTAATTCGTGCACCCTCACACACCCACACATTTATCTCTGCTGTGTGCATGTATGAGGACAGGAGCTGAGGGCCTCATCGGGTTTTAATACAATTGTACGAATTTCAGACTAATAAACCCGATAGAACTTTAATATTCAAATGCCTTGCATGGGAGTAGCTAGCTAGCTAGCTAGGTCCACCAAAAAATTATAGGAAAAACAAAAACAATATAGAATGATACGAGAGTTACAAAATTAATTAATCAAGTTATTACAACATGTTCATTTTGATATATGTTGATCGGAGTGATTAGTATGAAATTAATTTTAATTAATTAATTAATATAATATCGATGTTCAGGTCAAAAAATAATCTCTCTCTTTAAGTGTTATCACTGTATTAGTTAATTGAATAATTTATTATAAAATTAATTTTATGGTAACCGGATCTTATGTTGACTATAGAAAAAAATAAGGCTTGTTAATTAGTTTGGCATGTGTATTAAGAGAAAATAAACTGCGAGTATTATAGATTTATAGTAAAACTTGGTTATAATTATCAGCAAATTAATATAATTAAAAACAAATATTTTTACAGGAGTCTCTCTCATAATGAAATGGAACTCACTCACTATTCATATAAGAAAAATCATGTGAAAATATTTTTTTATGTGAAAATATCATTTTCCTATAACTAACGCGTTCAATGTTTTACAAAACCGATGATGTACTTTTTGCTGCCCAAAAATAATTTATGCAGCTAGGCCATTGAGAATTCTTCGAGCTTTAGCGGATGGTTTAAAATTATATTACTTTTAAAGAAAATTTGTAAGACATTAATTTTTTATGAATAAAAATTTAATTTTTTAAATATTATTATAAATAGTAAGGTGATAATTGAATAAATGCTATAGTTATGAGTGATATGTGCAAATTTTATAAAGTAAAAAAGTTGTCAGAAAATATTCGTTGTGTCGGAGAATATTCGTACGACGGCGCAATCATTGGTAGACCCCACAACGAAATAATTGTCGGATATAGAAAGCGACAAAAATAACTTTTTTATAAAAATAATGGCAAAATTATACAGTTAAACTATTGAAATACCCGGTGATAAAGATACAGTAATACTCGTTATTGTACAGTAGCACACAGTATTGCACAAGTATCTTTGATTATTGATGCTTACATAAGAAGTCACTCAGTTTTATTCAATAATTGGCACAGTAGTTGCTACATAGTATCTCATATTATTGATTCAATTATTGTCACAGTATCATCTGAACAATATTTTATATTATTAAATCAATAATTGACACAACACAGTTATTCATCTTATTACTATCATTATTGACAATATCTTGAAAGTTCTGTCGGAGAAATGGGTTAGGTTATTTAATTGCGCGCTAATACAGAGAAATTCTTATCGGAAAGCCCCCTTTTTCCTGGAACGATCTGGTTGTCAGTATTGTGAATTATAATATTAATGATGAATAATTAAAAATGTGTTAATAAGTGAATTGTGATAAATATTTATTCAATTTTTGATATAATAAGAAGGGTTTGTTATGAGGCGTTTGTTATAAGTTTGACTTATTATTCAGTGGGGAGACGTGCTAATTTTATGGACCGTCGATTGAAATTTTAATAGTAAATCAATATGGACCGTCGCTTGAAGTTTTAATAGTAAATCAATATGGACCGTCGGATTAAAATTTTAATAGTAAATCAATCTGGACTGTCCGTGAATCAGTTACTATTTAGTCCATTCTCTTATAAATAGAAGTCCATTTCTTCATTCTTTCTCATCAATTCACAAAACTATAGAGAGAGAAACTATAGAGAGAGAATAAGAGAGAAGGAAGAAGACTATTCTGCTGCTAAACAATTGTAGTATCCAATCTCCTAATAAGGTAAGGGGTATTATTTCTTTCGTATTCATAAATGATGTTATTTTCTTTCAATACTCGTAAGGGTTGTCATTCTATTCATTTTTAAACTGTAGGAATAACCTGTCTACGCGGTTATCGCATGCATGGTGAATAACCATTCGTATTCATTCTTTATTAAGCTGTGGAAATAACCTGTCTACGCGGATTACCGCATGTATGATAAATAACCCTTCGTATTCATTCTTTATTAATCTATGGCAACAACATGTCTACGCGGACTACCGCATACCTGGTGAATAACCCTTCGTATTCATTTTTTATTAAAGTTATGGAAATGATATGTTTACGTGGATTACCGCATGACGGGTGAAAATTCATTTGCAGTTTCGTATATTATTTCTTTTCATATTCCTAAATCTAAACTTACTATGGTAAGTATTACTTCTATAATTCCTGAAATGATTAGAAATTGTTTAAGGTTTTCGCTTAATCTAATATTATTTCACTGAAATATTGGTCTGGACTTCTTATTAAATTTTAATCTTTTCATGTCGGGGTATTAATCATACGGTACTATTCATGAGTACTATTCACAATGAAATTAAATTTTTTTTCTTTGTCCAAGTTATCTTTTATGAATTTTATTCTTGAAATCGGATCCATATTTTGATCTTCATGTCGACAATTTGGACATTCTTGAACTCTGGATAAATTGAATTATAAATATCTGATATTTGTCCTTGATCTTACTGAATTCATTCTTTATATCATTGTCATAAATCTCAGACTTAAATTGTGGTTAAAGTTATCTTTGGCCCGTAGTGCAAAGATGAACTGTTGATTGATGAATATTTTTGGCCCGTAGTACAAAGATGAACTGTTGATTAATGAATATTTTTGGCCCGTAGTACAAAGATGGACAGATGTTTGGCATGATCATGACCGTTGATGATATAAACGATTATCTTTGGGCCTACGGTGCATAGATAATCCGTTGATTGGAAATAATTATTTATTGGTGTTGCAAGGATAAATATTGATGACTGAACTTTTAAATCATAAAAGATAGTAGACATCATGCTCTACTTAACTATTCTAATGGATTATTATTTTCGCTACAGTTGTTGATCTAAAATTTATTGTCTAATGTATTCTATCAGATTTTTTTTTCTTTTAAGGACTAAGGATAATTTTTTCTACATTATCTTAGTCATAAGATTCTTTACTAGACTAGTTGAGCTCATTTTTTTTCCTTTGGTTCCATTGTTCTTCTCAGAAAATGAATGTGTAGCTAGGACTAGTCGGGGAGTGGAGTAATGATCCGAGATAATAGTCCTCACTGTTCTGTAAAATAGTGTGTCAATAATTGTAATAAGAACTTAATTTGAGCGTGAATTTTTTCGTGTCATATACGACACAATATTTGTATTAAAACTCACAGTTTATGTGTGGTCGTATTTTGCACGACAGAGTAATAGTTGGAATATGAATATTTGTATTTGAATTCTGTACCATGTATTTTGGTGACTCAAAATGGGTTGTGTGGACCTATTTTGGGGGCGTCACAGTTGATATCAGAGCTTAGAGATATGATTTCTAGTGGAGATCTGACAATAGAACTAGGAGGGGAGAGACGAGTAAAACCTTCGCTAGTGTGTCCTACCTAAGTTTATTTGTTATTTAATTGATCGATCGGAATATAGGGATAATATGTGACATGTCAATTTTCTTTAATTAACCCTTGTTTTGTGGCCGTATTTGAGAATAACATCTAAAAATCTAAGCAATGGAGCATATGAGACCATTGAGACACCATCAATCAATAACTAGGATAATGTGCATTAAGAAGATAATAATCCTCATGTAAACAGTACCACCGACCAAACGATGAACGATGGGGTGTTTAAGAGCTTTCTACGATTCATGCAAAATCAGACGAGAGAGACTCCTGTTCTAAATGCAGGTCGAAACAATGGTAACTCATGGCTAGTCACTGCTAAGCAATTCAAGGAGTTGAGACCGCCAAAATTTTTGAGAAAGACAGAGCCACTCAAGGCAGAAACTTGGATTAAGCAGATCACCAAAATATTTGATGTCCTGGGATGCACAGAGGAGCAAAAGGTTCACTTCGCCACCTTTATGTTGTGTGGAGAAGCAGATTATTGGTGAAAATCTGTGAAATGTACTCAGCTTTTTGCACTTAAGATGTCTTGGGAGAAGTTCCAGGAATTGTTCAACGATAAGTACTTTTCAGAAAGTATTCGTCATATGAAGGAGGCAAAATTCATCAAACTGGAACAGAACAATATGACTGTATCACAATACGAGGCCAAATTTGCGTAATTATCCCAGTTTGCATTCTATTTGGTGGATAATGAGGAACGAATGACACAAATATTTTTGAGAGGTTTGAAACCTGAAATTCGTTAATAACTCATTTCTAATAAACTTTGTTTGTATTCCAATGTTGTGAATAGGGCTCAATTATTAGAGCGAGATAATGAGACTATTCAACCAAAGGACTATAACCGATAACACGATAATAGTCGTATCGGTGGCAACAGACGTCAAAACAATGATAACAAGCGTAGAGGAAATTATAATGCCAGAAATGGTAACCACTTCGGTGGTAATCCTGGCCAAGATAATAGAAGAAATGAGTCAAGTGAAAATTTCAAAAATAGAAGATTTAACAATGATGGAAAGATATCAGCATCAGCACCAACAACCGTTTTTAGGGGAGGAGAATGACCACCAGGTCGTATGTTACAAATGCGAATAAGAGGGACACATCAGTCCAAATTATACACAACAATCCAAAGTGTGTTACAATTACGGAAAGGAATGTCACATAGCTCGAGTGTTGGGTAAAATCTAGTTACGCACAACACGCAAGTATACGTGATCAACAAATAATAAAGTGAAAGTAGAGTATCGTTCCCACGATGAATTATTTAATAAAAATCACCAAGTACTAACTTGTAACCAACCTAATCTTATTTAAACGAATGATGTAGTATTTTGAATTAACAATATATAATTAAACTAATTCTAACTACCTCTAGAATGAAACTAGAATATGAAGACTTGAGACTACAATTTCACCTATTATTTCATTTAAATCAAGACACTTCCCGTTAAATCAAATTAATTATCTCGGATTGTTAATCAAGAACAGTAAGGTAAAATATGACCATCTCTCGATATACCATACCCATATCAACTTAAATCCACAGATAATAGAATTAAGTAGAACACCCTAATTAACTAATCTACTATATCTCTATGTGAATCACAATTAAAGAGAGTTTGAGTACAAGTTCTTATAGATTACATGTTGTGTAAAGGTATATCTTTATCCTAAACACAAATTATATATTCCAATGCCATGCAGAAAACACAATAACATGCTATTATGATCAGATCTAAACCCATAATTCATCTCTCAATTTCATATGGATTATTACGGTTAGACTTGGCAAACGGGCCAAGTCGGCCCAAACGGGCCGGGCTAGAAGCCGGCCGGACCAAATTTGGGCCAGGCGAAAATGGCCCAACTTTTCGTGGGCTGAAATTGTGAGGACCGTGGCTCGGGTTGGGCCGGGTAGAACTGTCCCGCAGGTTTCTTCCCTTTTTTTTTTTTGCAAAATCTTGCTACACATGTACACCATATAATGAAACCTTAAAACAAGACTTTAAATCTTATGACAAAACAAGACTTTAAAACTTCCAGATTGGCAGAATCCAAATCCTAATAAACCGTATAAATAATTACAAAATGAATACAGCAACTAAGCTAGATTCTAAAGAACATAGAGGCTTCATCAGAAAACTGGGCAGTGGGCACCCTTTAACCACAATCCCTTCAGGCTTCAGCAGTTGGGTAAGAAGCCAAGGGGCATCCATCAGGTCTATTCTTCCACCTAATGCAGGCTAACATGCTCCATATCCAATATCCATACATAAATATTAAAAACAATAACACCCCCATTAAGACTAAATAGTAAACATTCAATTAGAATACTGTGCATACTGTGCACCCTTTCTCTTCAGTCTTCACTGCATACCAAATAGTAAACATTCAATTAGAACTTGCACAGTTAAATATATAATTATATCACCACAATTAAAATATCTTTCACTTGTAAAATATTCTATATATAGTCCATATAAAATGAAATACTTACTAGTTACTAGTGAGTAATGTCTAGTCACTCGTAACACTTGCAATTTTGGTCACATTAGAACCCTTTGACTCTTGATTTGCAACAAGCGGCACCAAAAATTGGTCATTCGTCGGCCCATCATCTATATTAAAAATACCAATTTAAAATATCAATACCCAAAACTAAACTAAAAGACTACAAGTAAAGTAAAAAAGTTTACAACTAGAATAAACCTTGTATTTCATATCCACAAATCCAATTACGTCCACAAATTAATGCTTGTGCATTATCCAGTAGAAGCGAACTACGATATTTTGTGAGAACTTTTGCTCCAATGCTAAAGGCCGACTCCGAAGCAACCGTTGTAATCGGAATTGATAAGATATCATATGCCATCTTCGCTAGTATTGGATATCTATAGTAACATAATATTTGAAAGTACTAAATAGTCATTATTCATGTATAAAATAATTATAAATGTATAAAACTAGAATAAAAAATAAGAATTAGGTACCTCTCACAAAGTTTTTTCCACTTTCCTAGAATATTAAAAGAAGATTTGTTAGTGACCATTTTCTCCTCTAAGTATTATTCCAATTCCGTTCTTGTTGATGTAGTACCTTGCACTTCCCTCACCATACGCCTATTAAAATTTTAAACAAAATTACATCAACATAAATCATGATTTTTATAGATAAAAATGCAAAAAACTAAAAAAATTATAATACATAAAAGATTTACTTACATCAAACTCATCATCATTATGTTCACTTGTGTTAGTGGTGGCAATAGTTGAAGTCCCGACACCACCTTGAGGTTGTGTATCATCTTTTGAAAACTCCGTTAAATATTCCATGTACAAAGATTTCATAGCATCCACAATTTTCTCAACTTTTCTATTTAGCACATGCTCATCGGTCTTAACTTTTTTCAATTTAAATTTTACAAATTGCACCTTATACCTTGGGTCAAGAATAGTAGCTATGGACAAGATAACAACATAGTCGTTCCAATATTTTTCAAACTTTGACAACATCACATTTGTCATGTTTCTAATTACCTCAATCTCACAAGACTTGTTCAACATTAAAAGTTCTTTGATCCTCAACACATGTAAGAAATACAGATTTGCTGTTAGATAACTCGTACCCGAAAAAAGTTCTGTAATTTTCAAAAAAGGTTTCAAAAAGATGGTAATAGCTTGTGTTATTTCCCACTCATCATTTGATGGACAAGTTGTGTAAGCTGATTCAACCATGGCATATTGAAAGACTACATCTTTAAATTTTAGAACACTATCAAGCATCTCCCATGTAGAATTCCATCTAGTTACACAATCCAAACGCAAACCCGATTCTACTGACACATGTAATTGTTCACAACACGCAACAAACTTTAATAATCTACTTTCAGACCCCTTAATATATTTGACATTCTCTCTAATCTTGCGTAAAGGTACAGCTGTAATTTTTAAACCATCTTGAACAATGAGATTTAATATGTGAGCAGAACATCGAACATGAAAAAAAGTACCATTGCAAAGCAAGTTTCCTCTCAAATGAGCCTTCAAGAAATTTTTCATGTTGTAGTTGTTTGTAGCATTATCTAAAGTGAGAGAAAAGATCTTCTTTTCAATTCCCCAATCCTTTAAAAACTCAAAGATTTTTTCTGACAAAAGAGTACCAGTATGTGGTGGGGGGAAATGACAGAAATTGATAATCCTACTGTGCAAAACATAATCATGATCAATAAAGTGAATGGTTAAACAAATATAACCCTCACTAGTACCGGACGACCACAACTCAGAAGTGAGACAAATTCTACAGCGGATGTTCTCAAATGCACGTTTCAATTTCTCTTTCTCAAGCTTATAAATTTTAATGCAATCCGCTTTGGCAGTGTTTCTAGTATACGATTTCACATCCGAATTCAAATAGTTAAGCACTTTTCGTAATCCTTTATGTTCAACAATCAAGAATGGATAGTTATGCATCATGATTGCATCAGCCATTTTATCCCTATAAATGAGCTGACTAAATTTTCTATGATGTATTTTTCCTTCATGATCTAGATGCATTTGAGTCAAATTTTGGTTAATTAAACCGAGACATACCTGTTCATGTGTGTGCAAATTTTTAGTCCCATAAGAACTACCACCATCTCCAATAGCATAACTTTTTGGGCATGTTTTACAAAATGCTCTCAACTTTTTGGTTATTGGATCCATCTTTTTTTCATAGTGCCCCTAAATTGAACTTTCTTTACTTTTCACACGTATTGACTTTGAACCGTCAATTGGTTGTGCCACATTATCTGAGCTTTGAACATCCCCATCAATCAAATCAATTGTTACACGATCCATAATAACTCTGCAAAAAAATAGAAGAAATAAAATTAGCACATTCAATCTAGTCTATATTAATTATAATTATAATTATTAGTCTATAGGATAAAAAATAAAGTCTATAGGATTAGATTGAAGTTTCAATTAAAGAAGTAAAATGAACACATCACAAGGAGTGGCAGCAGAAAATTAGTTTTGAATTGGGCAAAAGGAATAATGCAATATCAAAAATTTGGTATGGTATTTTCATGAATCACAACCAAAAGTTTAGAGGATTAGTACAACGTACTTGGCCAAACAGAAACAATTGGAAATTTTCTGTTTTTACTTTTCTGGCAAATATTAGTGCTGCAAGTTGATCAAGCAGAAATTCAATCCATCCCAGGTAACAAATTGAACTTTAAAGAAATATGATGCACATGAAACTAAAAGAATAGAAGTGGTGAAGAAATTATAATGTACAATCCAATATGGGGAAATATAATAAAATTATTTCATATGAGCACCATATATGTCTCTATGTCAGCAAGACAGCAACTCATCTCAACGAAACAATTCCTAAATCCTGGAGTTTTCTATGTATACTAAATTATACTCAGCAAGTCCCTTCTGTTTACCTCATTCAAATTTCCAGATATCACTTGTCATTTTTTTTATCTCTTGAGATTCAATTATTATTTTATTGTTAATAAATCTTATCTTAAAGTTTTATGTCTAAATAAATGTATGGCAAGAAAATAATCAGAGGACTTGGAGATCTTAGGAAGTCCCAAAATGCAAAATTGCAAATCAACCTAAACCCAAAAATAAACAAATCTAGATTGAAGAACAAAATCTGAACTGATATTAACAAAGCACTAAACCAAAAATCAACTCAACAAGAACATGATAATACAAACCTGAAGTTTGGATCGGGTTCTTTGTTTGATGAAGTTTGCTAGTTTGGAATGGATTAGAGTATTAGACTGACGAAGATCTTGATTCTTGTGAGTTGTGTTTGTGTCGAACTGCCGATTTAGGGACTCATTCTTGCTGCTCGGCTGCTTCTGATTTGAAGAGTTGGGAATGTGAGATTTAAGATTTAGGTTTTACTTTTTAGTAATAGTAAAACCTGAACAAAAAGAATGAAACAATATATTGAAGATTGCATTTAAAACAAACAGTTGTTGTAGCTCAGTTGGTTTGAGAGTTATTTATCAAATTAGAAGTCCTGTGTTCAAGCCTCATAAGTAGCTGCGTTTTTGCCTCTAAAAAAATTAATTCACTGGCGGGCCGGGCCAAAATGGCCCAACTTTACGTGGGCTTCAATATTAAAGCCCATAGCCCATTTTTTTATGGGCATGCCGGGCCGTCCCGCGGGCCCGGGCCTCTTTTGACAGGTCTAATTACGGTAATTAATAGCTAGGAAATTAAGTAATAATTCACAAACTCTAATAGACAATCCAATAATAATGAACAAGACTAATAAGGAAGCATTTCTGTAACGGGACGAATTTTTAATTGAACCTTGATTCTGGGGACAGAATCCTTTTAAGGGGGGAAAGATGTGACGAACGAGATTTTGTAATTTAATTTGAATATTTATTGGATTAAATAAATATTTTTTTTGATGATTTAATTATTAAGTTAAATAATTAATTGATAAAATTGTGGTAGATTAATTTAATTATATGTGTTACATTAGTTAAATTAATGTGGTAAATTTTTATATTCAAAGTATAAATCTAATTGAGCTTATTTGATTAATATATTAATTAATAAGCATAATGTTATTCTAATTAATTTAATAATTAATTAGAGATTTAATGATTTGGCATAATTAATAAATATGAATTTTAATTATGTGACTATGTGAATTATTGTGGAATTATACAATTTTTTTAATTAATTTAAATAGGATTATTTGATTAATTGGGTGTGCCATTTAATTACTATATAATAGTAAGTTAATTAAATTAAATAAAAAAAAAGGGAATAAGGGACAAGCAAACAAGGCCTTGGTGAAGGTTGAGGCCAGTTAACCCATTATGGGATTAACTGACGACCATGATCCCACGACTATTATACGTATATGTATATTATTTATATCAGAACTACTATATATCATATACCTACTCTGAGAAAACTTAAAGAAAAGAGAATTGAGAAAGAGTTGAAAGAAATTGAAGAATCAAAAAGGAGTCTATATCATCTTTACAGAGCTTGCAAGGGGTAATTCCTTTGTCCCAATTTTATTTCACGTACTATGTTTCCTTCATTAACATATATTCTAAGTTCTCTGTGTATGGAAAGAATTTTCAATTGTTGATTGTATGCTTATATATGTGTTATTATATGATTATAACATGTTAGATATTCGGTATGAATGATTTAAAATAGTTGAATTCATGAAATTAGGCCTTAATTGGGTTTACGAAAAGTTCCTTTCCATTTACGTGCTTTAAAAAATTCTCTATAAATGGAAAAATAGATATTTGTTCATTATATGGCTATATGTGTGTTCATATGTGGTTATCACATATTATATGCCATATATGCATAACTTCAGTGATCAAACCATCGAATTTTTGTTTATATTTGGTTTTCAAAATTACAGAGTCGTATATATGGCCATACGACCCTTACGTACAATTTTTATACCATGAATCGATGGTTTAACTTTAAATTGACACTTGCATATAATTGTGTACATTCAAACGAGCAACATGGAAGTTAAACGAACGGATTCGGTGTTATAACGAATCTGTAACGTTAAATTTCTTGTTTTCTTTCAAAACTTTACAAATTATGAAGAACAGTGAAATTTAATTATTTGATTCGAGTAATTGCATGATTTAAGATATTAAAAACATGTTAGTAACATTGTATGATATTTCTATGAAATTCGTACTTCATAAAAATCGCTGTATGAGTTTAATTTGCATTTAATTGGAGTAATTGGGCCAACGAACTGTCAAAATCGCAAACCAGGGAGTGCACCAGCAAAGGGACCCGCCCCAGCGGGTGTTCATGGGCATTAGGACCCGCCCCAGCGGATATAAGGGCTGTCCGGGAGCCTTTTTTTTGGTTTCCAAGACTGTTTTGACCTCCTGTAATAAAATAAGCATAACATTTTCATACAAACTTCGATTAAGGCGATTCAAGATGATTCGGAAAGATAACGAGTAGACCTACAACTTTCATTCTTTAAGTTTTTTAATTTGAAATCGTTAAAATGGGTAAAAATGGCCATCTTTGTGACAGATGCGTATTCAGAGGCAATCGGAGGGCTTCGGACATGCACGCACACATGTGTAGTGTTCTCGATAATAAAAGATGTTGTTTTAAGTTACATAAATAAATATTATATGATTTGAAGTTCATGATTAATAAATTAAGTTATTGACATGTATAAGATAATGTGAAGGTTCAAGTTAACAAACTAAGTGCGAACTTGAATATCGTAATTGTAAAACTTGATTATCATTGTTTAAAGGGCTATACATGTGTGATATGCATTTTGTGAGTTTACATTCATATTATGTGGTTAGCCATTGAGTAATATTATAAACCAAGTTGTAAGTCGAACTTAAGTGAATAGTTCAACAGTTAAACATGATAGTTATGAAAACTAATCGATGTCGTATACATAATGTAATGTGTAGGACGTTGAGGAAGTGAATTATAATTATATTTGTAGCTTGTGCAAGAGGCAAGTTTCCTATCCTTAAACTTGTCTAATATTTTGCAAGTTTCCTAAACTCAAACCTTATTTTTACATCGAGCAAGTTCTTATCCTTGTTTATTCAAGTTAAGATTTTCATATGAGATATTGTTATTCCTTTAAGTATTACTTCAGTTATAAAATACTTATTCGATTGTATACTCTTGAGATTTATTGTTCAAATTGAATATCGATATTATTGTTGAATCTAATAGGACTAGTGAACCCTTATTAATTCGACTAGTCCATAGTTAATGAACGATTCAAATTCTAGAATACTTATTGAGCTTATCCAAACCAAACTTCCTTTGGTGCGGACTCTAATGTCAAAACTAAGATGAACAACCCTGTAAAGGGGATTATTTACGCTTTAGCGTTGAGATATTGTGCACAGTATGGTACTAAGGGCTGATCCCCCTAAGTACGAGAAGTAGAGTCCATAGTCTTATGACTGTTAAAGGTTTAAAGTATAAACACTTTACAACCTAGGACATAGTTCAAGGTCTTATGACCCTCAGATGTTCTTTTGATTCCTGTTATTTGTCCTCGAGTCAAAAGTTGAGTTTCTTTATTCAGATGTCTTTGATTCACTCGCATGTTATTATATTGTTGTCATATTATTATACTTGTGGACAATCATGCTCACTCTTGCGTAATAATAACATTGCAGTTAAGAACGAAAGGTCCGACGCGCCTTCTACTAGCAAAGGCAAGGGCAAAGTCAACAAGTGATGAAGACTTGTTTAATTTATATGTTTATTTTTCAGACTTGGATAATGTTGTGTAAGACTATTTAATTGTTTATGTTCCGCACAAATGTTTAAGGTTAGTATGACCTGGGATTTATTTTATTTATTACTCAGATGTTGTAACCGCATAAGGGAAGGATTTATTTTATTTATTGCATGGTTTGCATTTACTATGGGTAGATACATAGATGATATTCGTACAGTGAACACCAAGTCCCGTGGAATTGAAGTACCCGAATTTGGGGGTGTCACAATTTTAAAGTAAACTACGTAACATGATCCATTATAATCTCAAAATTGAGTTTAGCTCATGATTAAGTCAAAATCCATAATCCACGATTGTTTATACATTGAAAGATAAAAAGATAGAAATAAAGAGAAGTTAGGAATTGAGATATGCAAATCTGAATTTTCTTGCTCCACTATAAATCTCCAATGATCTTCAATTGCTTAAATCTTCAACTCTAATATAAACTAGGGTTTTATCTAATCTAATCTAATGAATGAAAAATCCTCCTCATCCTTGTGAATACTCCTCCTTTTATATCCCTTTTTATGTGTCTTTTAGCCCTCCTTAAAGTCCTTGAACCAATTAGCCAAACAAATCCTTTTTAGACTCAACTTCTGAAATTTCTTTTTTTTCAATAAACTTAGCCTAGGCACATATTTTACACTAGGAAACTTAGCCCCGACGCATGAACAGTAACCAAAAATTATAAAAATGCCATTAAGCTCCATTTTTCATGTTTTGACCATCCGAAGCCGTTTCCTACAACAAAAATACAAAAACAAGTAAAATGACACTAAAAATACTTAAGGTTAACAAAGAATCAAGTCTAAAAAGTGTCCATTTCGTATGTATAAAACCCACTCATTATCGAGTGTGCCCTATAGCGAAGTCAAGTCCAGTTAGGATTGTGACACCAAAGGCTGTCCCAGACAAGTCAAAGTCAGTGGTTCAGGGGAGAGCTTTCGTCGTGACTTCCTAAAAAGCGAGGAACCCGAATGAAGTTATAACGGGTAAGCTAATTATAAACTCTTGCGAAGTCTATATCTTATTAGATACCGGTTCTACCCACTCTTTTATTTCACCTGCTTGTGCTCAACGTTTGAACTGACCCCTAAGAAATTAGAATTTGACTTATCTGTTGAAACTCCGTTGGGAGAAACCTTCGTTACATCTACAGTTTACAAATCTTATTTGATTCAAATTGGCATCCCTCATATTACCTGATGATCTCATCTCTTTGAAAATACTTGCATTTGATGTGATTTTAA
The DNA here is from genome assembly GCA_020205555.1 of Panax stipuleanatus. Taxonomy (NCBI): domain Eukaryota; kingdom Viridiplantae; phylum Streptophyta; class Magnoliopsida; order Apiales; family Araliaceae; genus Panax; species Panax stipuleanatus. The sequence goes on along the minus strand of CM035122.1, from coordinate 130,812,257 downwards.
GAATCGATTGGTTAACCACTCATCATGCTAAAATTGATTATTTTCGTAAGGTCGTTAACTTTCATATTCCTAACCAACCTGTTATGCGAATTCAAGCAACCAAACTACTAAAATCAATCACTGTCATTTCAAGTCATAAAGCCATTCATTTATTAAAAAAAGGATGTCAAGCTTTCTTAGCCCATGTCATCGATTTAAACAAAAATACGTCAGATTTGAATGATATTTCTGTTAATAAATTCCATGATGTATTTCCCGAAGAACTTCTTGGCCTACCCCGAGAACGTGAAGTGGAATTTTTTATTGACCTTGAACCCGGTACAAAACCCATTTCCAAAACCCCATATCGAATGGCTTTTATTGAACTTCAGGAGTTAAAGGTCCAACGACAGGAGGGAGTACACACGGGAAGTTGGCTTGTCCGTATTGTATGGAGCATACAAAGTCTTTCAATCTATTAAAAGGTCGAAAGCCTTTCTGGTTTGACTTTCATCGTCGGTTCTTATCAGTAGATCACCCGTTTCGAAGAAATAGAGAACACTTCAGGAAAGGGAAAGTAGACAATGATATGTCTGCATTGCGATTGTCGGGGACGGAGATGAGAGACCATGTGATGAGATTGCCGGTCATTGCAATCGGTAAGATTGATTTCGCGAACATAATCAATGGGTTTGGCGAATCTCATAATTGGGTTCGGAGAAGCATCTTTTGGGAACTGCTTTATTGGTCTACAAATTTGATTCGCCATAATCTTGATATGATGCATATTGAGAAGAATGTGTTCGACAATGTGTTTAACACCGTGATGAGTGTTACGGGGAAGACAAAAGATAATGATAAGACACGGTTGGACATGAAAGATATTTGTATGCGTCCTGCATTAGAACTTTATGAATCTCCTAATGGTAATATGGTCAAACTGCATGCAAGGTACACATTGTCCAAAAAGCAAGTTGAAGATGTGTTGACATAGGTTAAGTCTCTGAAACTACCAGATGGGTATGCGTCTAACATTGCAAGGTGTGTTACGGGTGGGAAATTACAAGGGATGAAGAGTCATGACTGTTATGTGTTCATGGAGAGATTCATGCCTATTGCATTTCGGGATTTGCTTGATAAACCAACATGGGATGCTTTGACGGATCTAAGTCGGTTCTTCAGAGACTTATGTTCAAAAACATTAAATGAGAAGGACATGTCCGTACTCGAGAAGAATATCATTGAGATCACGTGTAAGCTTGAAAAAATATATTCCCACCTGGTTTTTTTGACTCCATGAAGCATTTGCAAATCCATCTTCCCTATGAAGCTCGTGTTGGGGGTCCAGTTCAATATAGATGGATGTACCCTTTCGAGAGGGTGATGGGTAACCTTAAGAGGAAGGTGAAGAATAGAGCTTATGTCGAGGGGTCGATATGTGAGGCATATAGCTTCGATGAGATATCTACGTTTGTCTTCGACTATTTTTCGGACGAAGTCTTGATAAAGGCTAATCGAGTCTCGAGACATGATGATGGGGGCAATGTTGAGCTAAATGGTCGGCTTTCTGTATTTGGTCTATCGGGTTGCGCTTATGGAAAAGGGAAGTGCATATTCCTCTTTGACCAAGAATTACATGCTACACATACTTACATTCATCTCAATTGTGAAAAGATTGATGGATTTATGAAGTACACATGTATTATAAAACTTTATTCCTCGCTTTCTTTTAAAATGCAATGACATACATTTCCAATATGTTAATGTTTATAAAATTGTATAGATCATACGATGACGAGTTTAAAGCGAAGCATCCCGACATAACTGATAAAGATATTCAAATCAGTCGTGATCAAAAATTTACAATTTGGCTAAAGGACAAAGTAAGTTAAGTAAATTAAGTAAGACATATATATATACTCCATTAATTTATGACTTCATTTAATGTAATAGAGTTTGTGTAGACTTTTATTAAGGGAACGATTCCGGATAATGTACAAGCCCTAGCTATTGGCCCAGGCAGGGACCAAGTCATCCGCAATGGTTACAAAATAAATGGTTGTGAACTTCATACAAAGACATATGCTCGCGGTAAAAGAACAACGAACACTGGAGTTTGTATCCAATGAGATTGTTACAATGAGCTTGGCAAGTTGTGATGCCAACTCAAACAGTACAAGTATACTACACTCTTAGTTCTATTAGGAAAAGGGATAGACCGCCTGCAGATTGGCAAGTTGTAATTCATACTCCCGCGCGCAGTCGTGTAAAAGTAGTAGCCGGGGAGATCTACCAAGAGGAGATGATTCATAGACCTACCATAATAAATGTGGAGGACGACAATGAAGTAATCCAGTTAGAGGGTGGAGATGAACCTACTAAACTGAATCTTGAGTCAATACTAGTGCTAGATGACGTTGATACTGAGGAGGAAGAGTTATTGACAGAAACTGACACTGAATCTGAAGAAGATGATGGTTATAAATCTGCAATACATATACAAAATGATTCTAACTCAGACATCAATTAAAAAAATAAAATATATGTTTAGTATTACATGTTCTTTATATCATTGTCATGTTTATGTACTTAACTATTTCATGCAATTTTCTGTCATTATTGTCATTTTAATTAAAATTCTAATAACATCTTGAAATTTATTATTTGTAGATGGCTTCTGAACCAGCGCAGAAAAAGCGCGGCTTGGGTAGGGGGCCTAATCAAATGCCAAAGGCCCCTGCTAATCTAGATGACCGGATTCTCATTCAGATTCGTCCTCCTCCGGACAACATGTACGTTCGCATCATTTATATATAATTATTTTATATTTTCATTGTTGTAGATATATACCAATGTAAATTGCTTTAAATATTATAATAAATCTACTTATCTTTAATGTAAATTATTGTATATTGTAGTGATTTTACAGATAATAAGATAGTTAAGTGCATTGCATAACTATGCTTACAGAACTGGCCTACGCTAGTGATTACGTGGACGAACACACCTATCGCCCACAAGGATGTAGTATGGGCTGAATTTCATGTATATATATTTTTTAATTCTTACATATAATATAATTAATAAACTTGAACATTGTTTAGTAGTGTTGGATTACATGTTAATAACATCGTTTTATTAATATTATTATTGTTGTTTTATTTGCAGAAAAGGTATATGTGGGACGACACGCAGACATTGGTAATACAAACACTGTTATGGCAGAAGTGTGCTGTACGTACCAAAGATAACTTGAACAAAAAACGACAAAAAGCCATACATAATGCATCGATCGACCATCCAGGGCAGGGAGATGAGTACATGCACGAGCATAGTCTTTGGTGGTGCACCCAGTCCATATGGGCTGAGATGTGTGCCCAATAAAGAGCTGAGAACTGGGTGAAAAGACGAAATACTGCCGCCACTAACAGAGCCTCGGGTGTACCTGATGGAGAAAAGGCGAAAGGCACCTACAAGGGCGGCAGTATATCATAGGTGCAGCATATTACTGCCAGGGTACGTCTCATTACAGTAAACTTGTGAATTGGTTTTATTTTTTTTATATGTTTACAATCATGGTTTGCATACTTGGGATTTTTACATATATAGTAATATGAGAGTATGCTTTGTATAAGAGTCTCAGTCTCAAGGTCAGTCTATCCATTGGTTGGATGTGTACGTTGCCACTCGTGATGGACTGCCTGAGGCTATCAAGATAGCGGTAATAAGTTTTGGCAATTTTGATGTTGTTTATAAAGTTTTACGTCATTCTTTAGTTTCCTTTATTTATTTTTAACTATGTAATTGTTAACCTGCTGACAAGATACTTATAAGAGTTTATTGAACGAGCGCTATCCTGAAGGCACCCCACGTCCGCCGATTGATCAAGAATTGTGGGAGATAGCGTCTGTTGTGAAGAAGAACTATGTCAAAGGAAAAGGACAACGACGACGCCCAACCTTCAGTGGCTCAGGCAGCTCTGCTACCTAGTCTTCACAGCCATCGAGTCATCTAGCTATTCATACTCCTGCTGACTGTGTGAAACTTATATGTTGAGATAGTGATCTTCTTCGTATACTGGGCGGGCATCTAGCGGCTCTGAGTCTTGATGAGTTAGTAGCACAATATGCGAATGACAACAAGGTAATCTTATTAATTACTTATTACAGTAAAGTTAATTAGTCACTTACATATATATATATATATATATACATATATTGTTGTGTGTACTTGGTTATGTTTAAATGATTCTTATTGTTTAACTTTCACTCACTTTACTTTGCATAACTAATACTAGTATCAACATATATACTATATATGTAACTTATCTTACTCTTTTGTTAATTACAGGATCATACAAATTTGGACGATGATGCATGACGACCTAGGTTTGCCTGCTTTCTAGATATTTCAGCCTTGTACTTTTATATTTATTCTATGGACGAATGTATACTACTTAAACATTAGATTTGTATATATTTCTTCAGCTCATTGGTTTATTACTTTACATTGTGTTGGGTTATCATGTGTTAGCGTATGGCTGTTTATATGTACTATTTTCTGTTTGGTTTATTACTTTATATTGTGTTGGATTATCATGTACTGGTGTTGGGATATATATAAAGCTTGGTTGGATGTTTATATATAATGTTGTCTGTTTGGATATAAAGTAGGTACAAAACAGGTGCAGTTTTTTTCGGGAATTCCATAAAACACACATTTTTTTTAAATGTAGTGTTAGCATTAGCGACTACTTCATTCGTTAGGATATCAACAACCGGTTCGGTCGCTAATGGCGGTCGCTAATATGTGGTCCACATCAGCCTCAGCCCCTGGCCTATGCTGACTCAGACTAGTGACGGCTACGGTCGCTGATAGCTGTCGCCGATGTGTCGGTCGCTAATAGTCGTCGCTGATGTGCATCCTAGAGACCAAATTATATGCGACGGGTATCAGTGACCGTATGCAGTCGATGATAGTGATTTGTGATCGGTCCCGGTCGCTGAAAGGCGATCGCTGTTACGCCTTTTTCTTGTAGTGTTGTCAAGCTTCTTAGTATGGTTGTTTGTTCTTTGTGCAAGTTTTACGTTTGTTGATTGGTGATTCGGCGAGTGGAAATTTTTTGACGTTAACAGATATACATATCGATAAATATTTAACGAAGTTGGATTGCGACCAACGTGAAAGTTTATGCGATAAGATAGAATAAATTAAAAAAGGACCCTTCTTAATTTCTACATATTCAATATATATACATATATCACAATCATAATTTCGGTGAAAACTTTTATAATGTATAAGAGTACTCATTTTAAATTATGTGTTTTGTTCTCCTTGATACTCTCTAATTCACAGCATCAGTAGATATAATTATTGCAATTAAGGGGAGCTTTGATGAGTGGGTTAAAACCTACGAATCTGGTATTTCTTATCTTAGTATATTGTTATTTCTTGAGTAATTGCATGTTACTTTTTACATATGGTTTTTATGTTAATTTGCAGGAAAGGTGCATGGATAGGCTAAAGTGATGAAAAAGAGTTGAAAAGATGAAGAATTGGGAACACTGATGTTGTAGCGCGGGGCGCGCCACAATTGCATTAGACACAGCGCGGGCCGTGCCAGGGTGGAAGGAAGATACTGCATAGGCAGCGCGGGGTGCGTCGCTTTGTGCAGGAACCGGGTGCGGGGCGCGTCGGTCTGACGGGATTTGTGCTGATTTGTTTCTATAATTATCAAAGTTGACTCAATTAAGGATTTGGGCTTACCTTATGTAATAGGGTTTTGTTAGGAGTATAAAAACTAGTTGCTTACTTAGTTTTAAAAAACTTTTGACTGATATTCATTGGGAACTATTCTTGGATGCTTGGAGATCAAATTGAAGACATGGGGATACAAATATTGAAGGACATAGATTGGAGATCCTCGATAGAGTTTTCTTCTTATTCTTAATTTAATTTATGTATTCAAGATGTTATTCAATTATTATATTTTAGTTTTTATTTTGATGATGAACTAATTTCTTAATTAGGAGTACAATAAAACCTTTTGCAAAGCTTTAATTCAATTGTCATTATTTTCACTTGATAATTCTTTTGCGTTGATTATTATGTTATGTGCTTAATTAAATTATTTTTTGGCTAACAATTAATCTCATATCTTTGATTGAATTAAAAGAGAAAATCTTATATTATAACTGAATATAATAATGCATGAACTTATTGATGCTCTTTAGGATAACATAACAAGGTATGAGACGAAAATACTTGTATGTCATGCACAACTGTGATAAGAGTTTGAAATTAATGAACCTGTTTTAAGTATTTTGCACGAAAGTAGTAAAATAACTGAAATAAGTATTTTTACTAATCATTGAAAGGTGTTAGTAAATTGTAAGGTAAATCTAGTTGTCAATTCATTGGAATAAATCAAGTGGGAATAAGGTAAGAGAATTATTGCAAAGTAATTGAAAAAGTATTCATATGCTTTAATCATCTGATAATCAATACTTGTCAATTTAATTAGTTCTTAATCACTTTAATTTAGTTAATTCTCACAAATTAATTGGAGTGACTGTTTAAGTAGGATAATTTAGTAAAAGTTGGATAATTAGAATAATTGTTGTTGACTGTTCCATGTGGGTTTGACACTCTTCTTACTACTTTATTACTTGATTGACTGTGTGCACTTGTGCGTATTTGTCATTATATAAATCGGACAACAAGTTTGCATAGGTTTTTTTCTGAGAGTTTATAGTTAAAGTCATATGTACAATCTCCTTACTCACCATTTACTAAGGGAGTGGCTAACATAAAGTTAATTTTTGTCAATTGATCAATATAGTGTCAACACGCAGGTCAGAAGGTGATCTCTCCTTCTTCGTGTTTGTACTGTATTGATCGATTGACCAATTTAATATAAAATTAACTTTATGATATTCAGATCCATTTACTAAAGGGCAAGTAGGTTTATTGGTTCAAATTAAATTTGTGAGACTATAACCGTCACAAGATCTAATTGTTTTGGATGACTAAATAACATATATATTGGGGTCGGTTTATAGTAAAAGGTGACAACAAAATTTATAATAAAAGTCTTAACCAGCCACACTATTTATAAAAAAATTTGACAGTTAAATTTTTTTAAAAAAGCATAAATTTTCGGTAACACTATAAACACTTCCGGAGGAGAAGTTGCATGTCTGAATTTTATTTTCAAATTAGTAATTTACCATTCGCAACATTGTGCGGTGATAGTTAAATTGTTATGCAATATGATTCTTGCAAAACTCAAATAAAAATAGAAAACCACATTCTAAAAGAACGACTTCTTGAATCAAATCTAAAAAAAAATTGGTTTAAGAAAAAAATATCAAAATCAGGAACTTTGATATCAAAATATCAAATTTAGTGTACTCCAATATTTATAAGTTTGATATTTTATTTTCTTTTTATTATTATGTTTAGATATTGAAGTACATCAAATATATTACTTATATGTTTCATCTTCAATATAATAGTCAATATTTTAGGCTTTTTAAACTGATTGCATGTTTTATTAGCGACCAGTTTGAAATAGTCAATTGGCCTGAGCGCCTGACGTTAAGAAAGAGTTGAACGGCCACAGATCTATTAATTGAAATAATGCTCCCAGTTAACGCTAGCCGTGGAACGGAAAGTCTCTCTCTCTCTATATATATATATATATATCGTGGGGATTGATGAGGAATAAAATAAAGTTGATGTTTGAATCAGTTTTTCAGGTGCATGATAGTATATATTCTGTTACCCAACATAAAGTTAAAAGCAATATTTAATTTCCAACAAAGAGTATATATATATATATATATATATATATATATATATATATATATATATATATATATATATATATAGGATAAAGCTCTTAAACGGATTGTTCGTAAACGAACAATCCTTTTGCGTACATCCTTTTCCTATTTATCCTACATAATTGAGATAGTACATAATTGGGCCCACTTATTCAATTTAAAAGTGTACGCAAAAGAATTGTTCGTTTACGAACAGTCCGTTTAAGAGTCTTATTGTATATATATATATATATAGAGAGAGGATAAGACTCTGAAATGAATTGTTTATAAATGAATATATGTGGGACTCAGTATTGAAGGTTGTTGATTGTATGAGAATATTTAACACTAATTAAGAATATATAATGGTACATAATTGGGCCAATCAACAGGTTCTACATATGTTCGCGAACAGTTCGTTTTAGAGCCTTATCCTATATATAGATATATTAAAATGCAGCTTAGCTTAGCATTGTCTGTGTCGTCTTTCTTTCTTTCTTTCTTTCTTTCTTTACAAGGAAAAAGTAAAGGCTGGTGAAAAATGAGAGTGAAAGTGTGCTGGATCAATCAAAAGGCAATTCAGATTATCCTTTGGGCTGTGGAATCTAAAGGGCAATTCAGATTATCCTGTGGACATTTGAATGAGACCAGAAAAAAAGGTCATTTTTTGGTTTATTTATAATTTTCTGTATGCAAAATTATGTTGAGTGGATTTAGTAATGATTGCCATATAATCAAAAGAAACTAAACTCATTTCCCACTTCTACATGCACCATCTCTATCCCTAGCTAGTTGTACAAGTACTCTTTCAATTCAATTAAAGGGCCGGGGTCCAAAAACAAAATCATTTCCCTTTGAAAATCTGTCTCCATGTTCATGCATATCTGCATGCATCGCCCTCAATTTTTCATTTTCCTTCTTTAATTTGCCATAAAGAAAAAATCCATCACAATTTACTCAATTAAAGTGTATAAAGTTACCAGTGCAATCAAATGAGTAAATATTTGTTTATGTACGAAAAATTACTTATATATTTTATGTTGTTTATTTGACAGAACAACAGCCGAAACGTGGCCAATTTAAATAACTCGGAAAATAATTGTTTTTAATGAGAAGAATTGTCAATAAGACAAAACATTAGAATGACTCGACTTTTGTACGTTTGAATGATGAAATGCAGTTTAGTGTTTGTTCGTCTACTAGTATATGAAACGATAAGTATGTTTGATGTTTCAATCGCACTTGAAATTTTTGTTCATTTGTAAATAATTTATTCTAAATGTAATTTATTTTACTCACAAACGCAATGTTTAGAGTTCAAACTTACCATACGGTTGGGTATATAGGCCCAAATAGCCCAACCAGTTTAATTGAGTCTAGGCCCGAGAATCGTCATAGCGTGACCCGCTCAGGAAAAGCGTGTTAAGGAAAGCAATGGTACACTTTGACCGAATGATCCACCCAACCGTTCCTTGAAGAGTAATGCTAGTATCACATAAAACTATCACATAAACATCACATATTGTTGACGTGACAGTATGTGATTTGTTGTTGACATGACCCACTTAACTCAACAACAAATCACATACCGCCACATAACATTATGTAATGTTTATGTGATGGTCTTTATGTGATAGTAGCATTATTTTTCCTTGAATAGGACAACTGTGAAGCGATGAGACGTCGCCTACCAACCCCTCTTGCTCATGTGCTTGATATGACGGACCAAAGGGACATGAACAATTAGGGGCTACAAAAGGGAGTCCCAAAGGATAAAAGAGAGACCATACATTATTTACACTTGAAATCTATTTTAGATTGATTACTTATCTCTCGACACTATTCACTATCACTTGTACCGGAGGCGTCCCTCGACAGTTCAAGCTATTTGCCATCGTGAAACACTAATCGCTAACTAAACATACCTTTAATTAGTTGGTTGACAAACAAAAATAATTAATATTCTTGATTGGTTCTGCAATAGTTTCCACTTCCCGTAAATAAGTTTTAGTAGACAATTTATTGGTATAAATAAATAACTAAAAAAAAACATTTAATTAAAAACATTCTCTATGGGAGTACGGACAACTCACGAGAATGCCTAGTATAAACGAAAGACATTCTCTAGCTAAAATATGTCCAAAGCCTGCAAATGCGTGAGATTTTTTAAAAAGAAAATTTCCACTGAAATTAGATAAAGAAATTGATTTGATGGGGAAAAATAAATAAGAAATGTTACGGGCCAATTCTTTATTAGTATATTATTGTAAAGAGTCCTTTTACATGGACATTATTATTGGACATTAGAATTGGACTTTATAATTTTTTGATTTTTGTTTTTTTTTGTGACTTTTAAAAAATATATAATATTTATTACAACTGAATTTTTATAAAATATAATATTTTAGGTGTAATTTAGATACATATACAAGAACAATATTGTACAGACTGTTAAACACTATTTTTGTATATGTATTAAATTACGCTTAAAATTTTGTGGGACTATGGGCTCATCATAGTTGGAATATTTGAAGCATAACACAGAGAGAGACCCACTTCCCGCCTTTTTTGCCTGGAAGCAGGTTTTTGACTACTCTACACACACTACTACCCCTCCAACCCTCTTTTGATAAAAGCAAAATTTGAACCAGCACAATTCTCTGTTATTTTCCCCAAAAGACCTCTTCGTTTTGGCCGCGCATTTATAGTCTCTCAACTACTTTATAAATAGTTTAAAATATTTAAGTTTGTATAGAATTAAAATTAAAGTATTTTAATTTTTAATTCATAAATTAACTTTCAAAAGTCTCTGTGTATATTAATTTTTGAACAAAAAGAGTATTATTTACCAATATAAACATCAATTGTACTATTTTATTTGATTGATATGCCACCTTTTATCTCTAACTTGATTTATGTGGAAATTATCATAAGCATATATCTATCAACACACACATATATTTATATAAGGTAATGATCTATAGCATTAAAAATAAGAATGACCGATCAAGATTAAAAACTGAAAAATAATATCCGCTACTAATAGTAGCGAATGGTAAAAAAACTAACGTTAATCAAGGGTTTGACTTATTAACAATGGTTTAAGATTTATTAACCAAGATTTAGATTTTATTAACTAGGGTTAGGGTTTATTAGCTAAGATCTATAAACTAGGGTTTAGAGTTTATTAGAGTTGAGAAAGTACAAGTTGCGGATACATAATTGTAAATCTTAAACCCTGATTAGCAAACTTAAATATTTATTGATAAAGTCAAACTCATCCTGATAAGCGTATGCTACTATTAGTTTATCAAACTAGTTATAAATCAACAAATTATTTGGAAAAAAAATTATTTTTATTCTAATGAATTGAATTTATTGAAAGTTCACCAAATTAATTTAGAAGCATCTCTTAGCAAAAGTGGATGGAGGGGAGGAGGTGGATCCCTTGGAATTTGGATGGTGACTATTCCACTAAATTGATAGAGAATAAGTTTGGCGTAATAGCTTCCAAAACTTGACAATTTGGATTCATCACTTTACTTTCTCAATACACGGATCTAGATTTGATCAGAATATTGCGCATCACATATATTGCCGACAACCTGGTTCTAGTTGCAAAAAATAGTTGGAGTCCAAACAATTAGAAATAAAACTATGAAGATAAATTACACCTAATACCAATACCCTTTACTTTGTTTCCTTTTGATTAGATCCTCCTTATAATTTTTTCCCTTTCTCCCCCTCCCCCCCCCCCCCCCCCCCCCCAAACTTTTGTATATTCTTTCTTATTTTTTACGGTACGCGGGATATGGGAGTGGTTAGCATGAAGTTTAAAAATTGATAAGTTGATCAATTGGCCAATAGAGTGCTGACACGCAGGCGGAGAGATATTATCTCTCCCTGCGTGTCAGTACTCTATTGACTAATTGACCAACTTACCAATTTTTGAACTTCATACTAACCGGATCCGCGGGATATACTCCACTTATGTCTATTTTTGTCTGCTAGCCGTACATTTAATTGTACCTTATACATTGAGAATTGATATTTTCATGAAGTGAATCTCATTTACTATTCATGTTGGGAGGAGCTTGTAGAATTATCAAATTTACTTGTAAAAATATCAATTCTCTATAATTGCATTTTGAGCTTTAATCTATAACAACTTACACACAAGATAGAAGACTCTTGACAATAAGAAAACCCTTTTAACTTATAGGATCAATTATATGGAATGGAAGGAGTCCTTGTTTGTACTATTTTTGAAAAGATTATTGTCTCACAGCAACGAAATTGAGATGTATAATAGTACTAGCCTAATATAGGGAAGGTCTCCTTCCGCATATTATGCTATCCTAGTATAAAAGTTCCTTTTCGGTCTGTTTTTTATCTATTTCTTTTATGCATACGGAAATTTTAAGTTAAGACAACAATCTTACTATCACATAAAAAATCTCACATAATCTTCACATACACACACATGTATATTGTAGATTCTCGCGCTGACATGTGAAGCCCGTAATATATATATATATGTGAAATTATTTATGTGATAGTAGCATTATTTTAGAAATAATATAATGGGGGTACACGTCTGTTTCACACATTTTGAGATATATATATATATATAGAGAGAGAGAGAGAGAGAGAGAGAGAGTTCAGTAATCAATTCTATGTAAATGGAAATTTAGTGCATTCTTCATTAACTCCTTTGATTACATTAAAGCATTTGGAGGTTAAACGAATTTAAAAAATTTATTCATTTCATAAATTTATTTAGTGAAACTTATTAATCCAATGAAATTTGGATAATTAAAAAGAATAATGTCAACAGTTTCAAATTTTTTATATCAAGAAATGCTTCAAATAGTTGGTATAATTATTCTAGTTAAGTATATCATTTGACATATTTGAAATAAAAATTTATGACTCATCTCATTACCCAAATAAAAATAGTGTAAATCAGATAGGACCCACACAAGTTGATACCATTTTGGTACCAAATCAATCTACGGTGGTAAGGAGGTAAGGAGTGCTGTGACCATTCTGTGGTCACAGACTCTCACAGTTGTGGAGTAACGTGTGACTGAGGCAATGAGAACTAACTTTTCCACTATAATTTGTGACTGTTACCCCCGAATTGTGTCTGGTCGTCAAATTATTAAATGACAAATTTAAAATCTGCACATGAAACAAATAACAACAATGCTACTATCACATATATTCTTTTATATAATTCTCGCATACGCACACATATATATTGCGAGATCCCATCTGATATATGAAATTTGCAGTATGTATGTGAGTGTATGTGAGAATTATGTAACAAAATTTATATGATAGTAGCATTATTTAACAAATAAACATACCAAAAAATTTGACGGTCGGAGTCGTTGGAGTACAACTTCGGTGTGAGAATAAATACATACTACAAATGTCAACAATGAATTTATGTAATTGCTCTAATGAATAAAAGTAATAAAGTGTGTGTACCATGAACTTGAATTATAATTGTATTTATAGTTTGATCGCACCGCTCCAATTTACCACGCCCATCCCCAAGTTGGAATAGAAGTCCTATGCAGTGTCAATGTAACCATCCAACCACGTGTCGTGGGTTCCCCAAATCATCCGGACACATCAAATCACACTCCAACATTATTTAACAAATTATATACTCATGTTACCAGAAAAGTCAAACCAGCAACCTTGTATGCCACGTGACTAACAGAAACCCCCAATTTCTTCATTACCCCATATATGCGGAAACGTGCCCTTGTCATACGTCCAATATGTTATCCCTTTAAACCCCAAGCATCTGAACCGTCATTTCTCATCCACACATTCAAACAAAATCAAACTCCTCAATAGCATAAGTGTCATCTCCTATCAATCCTCCACCTTTTTCGTCAAACCGTAACGCTCACTTCTATCGCCGGCAATACTTCGTTCATCATATCAGGTGAATACCCCGTCAATATCATTCTTCCTATCGGCCAAACCTTTGTTGCAGCCGCCCCAACTACTTAAACAATCCCAACCACCACACAATCCACCACGATGATACCAACCACTAACGTTAATATATAAAAACAACATGATCGCTCTACTGAAACAACAATCACTTTCATCGACAACATCATACCCATCCCTTGAACCAGTCTGTCGTCGTCACCACTGAAATTAATATGCACACAAAGCCAATCATATTTGATATGATGAAGCATATACTTTGTAATAATCTTATTCATTTATTAATAAAAGAATTATTTATTAAAAACTTTTAATTTATCTACATATTGTTGTTTTATTAAATGTGATAAACTCATAGTTTTAAGCAATACTTTTAGATTCATGATGATGATCATGCTAATGAGATTTAAATTCTTAGATAGCTTAAAACTAAAATAGTTCTCAATCGTTGAATTACTAAAAGGGGATTAGTGAATCCGAATAGATTGGTACATACGTTGCTTGCTCTTTAGAAGAGAATGATCGATCTCATAATCATTTGTATGGAGACACTAAAGCAAGTATGTAGGTGCTTATTGGAGAATAAGTACACTGAACGTGACTCGCTAAGGAATACCTAATGGAGTTTTACTTGCTTATCAATTGAATTTTTTTTAGTGATAGTAGTACTGTGACGCCCGCCAAAATAGGTCCACACAACCCATTCTGAGTCGCCAAAATAAACACTACAGAATCCAAATACAAACTTCCTATTTACAACTATTACTCTGTCGTGCAAAATACGACCACACATAAACTGTGAATTTCAATACAAATATTATAACAACAGTACTCACACTCCAAACCAATAATATTTTACATAAAGGTACAGTCAATAACTTTTTGAGGAATTAAAATATTTAGGAAAATGCTCAAGAAAATCTTCGTACATGGGAGGCCATGCATCTAAGTTATAATAAATATCATAGGACTTGAGAATTAATATTGGTTGACCCAATAGACCCCAAAGAAGAACGAAAAGATTACTATCATGTTCATTCCAATGGTGGGTATTCTCTTGCCATATAATTATCTCCATTGTCTCAAATTGAGAATTATATCCCAACCATACTCCAAGATTATACAGATAGTGCTCATAGATATAATCAACAAGTGAATGCGCACAACCATGTCTTATGATAACACGAAGTCGTATAGTGACAAGCCAATCATATTTGATATGATGAAGCATATACTTTGAAATAATCTTATTCATTTATTAATAAAAGAATTGTTTATTAAAGGCGTTTAATTTATCTACAGAATGTTGTTATATTTAAATGTGATAAACCCATAGTTTTAAGCAATGCTTTTAAAATCATGATGATGATCATGCTAATGAGATCTAATTTCTTAGATAGCTTAAAACTAAAATAGTTTCCAATCATTGGATTACTAAAATGAGGATTAGTGAATCCGGATAGATTGGTACATACGTTGCTTGCTCTTTGAAAGAGAATGATCGATCTCATAATCATTTATGTGGAGACACTAAAGTAAGTATGTAGGTGCTTATTGGAGAATAAGTACACTAAACGCGGCTCGCTAAGGAATACCTAGTGGAGTTTTACTTGCCTATCAATAGGAATTCATTTAGTGATAGTAGTACAAATAATCCTTAGACTTGCGATTATCATAGTATCTTGTGTATGATGAGTTATACTTTGACATGTCTCTTAAGACCATAAGGGTATATCAAAGGGTATGATTGGCTATAATTAATTATACATGGAGATCATAATGAATGATCAATAAAGAATCTACCACTTCTAGTAAAAGAAGAGAATGTCCAATGTGATTCGATGAATGACAACTCAGTAGTCCTTGGTCAAGACATAATAAAATTAGAAAGTAGTTCCTAATTTGTATTAATAAAGTTTGTGCATTTAGGATCGAAATACATATAATTAAATAAAATAAGACTTGATAGTAATTTCATGTCTTATAATTAATTTGGACATTGTGTGGTGGAAGGAATGAATTGTACGGTAACTATTAACTCAAAGGTTCTTTTATGATTAACATTGAAATTTATATTATTTGAAAAGTGGTTGATCGCTAAAGGGGTTTACCCTTATTGTAGAATAAATATTATTTATTTAAATAAATTAAATAGTTTAATTTATTTATTTAAATAAGATTAGAAATGTTTGTTAGTTCCCAGAGGCACAATAGTTATCTAGAAGGGGGGGTTGAATAGATATTTTAAAACTTTTGCTTTTCAAAAATAACTTATCAGATTTGTTAATTAAATAATTAATTAACCACAACGGAATATATGATTTGGTTGTTCCCCTTAAGATAAAATCAAGTTTATAGTTCGAATAACAGTTATAGCAGTTATGACAGATATAACAGTTAGTGAATAACAGAATGTAAATGACACAGTTATTTTAAGTGGTTCAGAGCACTCAAGACTCCTAATCCACTCTTCTACTGCACGAGTTAGAAATCCACTAAGGATATCTATACAACTTTGAATCACTAAGATTCTTTCAAGACCAACAGCCTTGGAACTTCTAGTTCACTAAGAACTCTTTAAGTCCAGCAGACTTGGAACTTCTAGTTCACTAAGAACTCTTCAAGCCCAGCAGACTTGGAATACACTGTAATGAGAGTTTTGTTCGTTGGTGCTACTCAGTTGCCTTTAAGCATAAGTTCTAAAGAATTGAGTAGTGAAGTAAGATATTCTTTTGGATCGTAGAGTTTGGCTTTGAGATGTTCTTGAGATTTGTGCGTTCTTGCTTAGTCTGAAATCTTCAATCTATTTTCCTTACGTAGGAGCCTTTGAAATCTTTCCGTTGAAAGACTTCAGTTTGAGCATTTAATGTTCCAGACGTTCTGAACACTTGATGTTAACTTTCTGGGAATATGGTGCACTGTTTTCTGACTCGCACGACACTGCAGACTGCTTTCTCACCTAACACCTGAAAAGGTGTTTTCAACAGACAGTTGGTAGTCACATTTTCTTTTCCCTCACGTTTCTTTGATTCAAACTAAGGATATTTGTTAGAGCATTGGGATTCCCAAAATGTCAACGTTCATATGTCAGTCTTCATTGTTAGATATCTACTTTCATCAGATAGGCGAATCTTGATACTTATGATGCTAACTGAAGAAGCACCATGATCGTTGTCTTCTCACTACGATTGTTGTGTGTTGGAGAGTGCTTGTAAGCGATTCGGGATGGATTGCTTAACTGATGAGAATTGTAGAGTACTCGACGATTCTGCTTTAGCCCTGAAGAACTTTGACTGACTACTATCTTTACTTGCAACGACTTGCAGACTCCACGATTCTGAGAAAAGACTGCGATTCTTGACTTGGCTCGGCAGGCGCTCGGCAGACTGTCTCAATGATTCTAAAAGTGGCTTCCTTGACAGACTACGATTCCGAGAGAGGCTTCCTCGACAAACCACGATTCAGCTTTGGCTTCTGCAAACTCTTGGTTGGCACGGCAGACTAAAATCTATAGGCCTATCTATTACATTTCAAGAGATCAACCTAACAAGCTTGATCTTTCTACTATACATTCATTTACAGAATGATAAGCGTTCAGCTCAAATCAACTTAACAATTTTGATTTTCAATCTAAGTCCTTGTACATATGATCTAATAAGGACTTTATAGCATTGAATAATACATGCACATTTATTTACTTGCAACATTAAATTTGAATATGCATTTCTCATCAATGTTCTAATTGATTTATTCATAACCGATTTAATATGAAGAACCTAAAGGGTCACACCATAAAAAGAAGAATATTTATCTAAGAAGCATATAGCATAATCGTAATAATAAGTTAAGTATATTTAATTTAATCTATGGTGATAGAATAAATTAAATAACTTAATATTTATTATTTAATATTTTGAAAATATTAAATATAAATTAATAAGAGGAGTCTTATTATTATTACTACTATTATTATTAGTTTAATTCCTAAAGGAATTTAGGAATTAAATTAATAAAAGTACTCTCATATATTCCTAATAAGATTAGGAGGTTAATTAATTAAAATAGTTTAATTAATTATTCCTAATAAGATTAGAAAGCCCAATTAATTAAAAGATTTTAATTAATTAAATAAAACCCAAATCTTAAATTGGTTAGGAGGGTTACCTACATCTATAAATAAGAAAGTCTTATTATAGAATAAGGTTACACAAGTTACACACTAAATTCCAAGAGTTGGGAAAGTACATAATTTCTATAGAGATAGAAATTAGAGTTTAGCCAAACACCCTTCTTCTTAAATAACTGTTCTTTCTTGGTGGATCACCTCTAGAGGCCAAACGCTTGGGTGGCTAACGTTGATTAAAGTAAGAAATCAAACCTGGTGGATTTAAGTTGAACGCGAAAGGAATTGGAGTTGAACTCGTATTGAGAAAACTTTTTTCTACAAGGGTATGAATCTAATTTCATCTATTTCGTTTAATTAATAATTATGAATAAAGGATGATCCTGGTATGTGGTTTGTAAATTTTTAAAACTCTGATTTACCATGCTACCGCTATTTTAATGCAATTTGATTATTTTTATAGATATTACAAACCTAACAGTTACCACTTCGAAAAAGCTTACTCCCATATCAAAATCAGATCTTCCATATCTGAACGCTTTCTCTTAATCTTTGATCCCAATACCAGATTTTCGATCAATACAAACTTTAGGCTCCAAACTTTATCGAAGAGAATGTACTAGTTCCTGAAGGGTGAATGGGTCGTAGTTCCCATATGCGCCCTGAGGTATGGAGTGACATTTCCTCTTCATAAAATATTCTTTTCATTAACATGCTTTGTTAGGATTGGGTTCGCATAGTTGGTGTCGAACTCCTATACTCATTTAATTTGCTTTATAGCCTTTTGTCAAGAATGTGGAGTCGAAACTTCTAGACTTCTTCTTATGCATATTCACCCTAGTTTGGTCGAAGGAACTAGGGTGTTGCCAACTGAGAAAACAACCCGGTAGACGTATATGGATGAAATCCCCTTCTAGCAATAAAGGGTAACATTCATACTGGGTATTTATCAAAAGCCCCGACACCCACCTACTCTCAAACTGGGATGAACCCTCAAAGAACACCTTCGGGTTTGACTCTGCCCCCCAGAATCAAGAAGAAGAATTTAAAGACTTCTAAGCCAAGATGTCGAAGACATACCAGTCCTTAGACCTATTATCCGACCAGCCTTGGCTCTTCAACCACAAACTTAAGTCCTAAATTCAATATGATATAGTATATGCAAAATTATTTACCCCTGGCTATAACTAATTTTATTTGTTCTCAGTGACCATTTTCAAGCTGCAACCAACAGCCCAAATTGGAATGAAACCATCCACCGATGCCACACCAACTAAAGGCGTCCCTAAACCGACTCCCAAAACTCCTCGTGAAGATATCTAACTAAAGGGGAAGCCAATCACGACATCACCTCTTTTCACTATCCCCATACCCGATCATGTGCCCGCAATGAAGAACGCTCTAGAGCCCAACGATGAGGAGAAAAGGGTGTTAGCAAAAATGAAAAAACAAAAGCTGGTTAAGGCTGCGTCAAAAATCTCATCCACACCATTGACCCCCTTTATCGATCCTCCCTAATATATTATTCACGAACCGATCTTATCACATACCTCTCGAATCCATACACAAAATGACTTCGTCCCCGACATACGAAAGAAATCCAAAGCACCAATCCATGTTCCTCCCTTATCCAAGAAACATCACATAGAAATAGTCACCCTGACACACATCGACTCCTCCACAAACCTAATTCCTCCCCTAATAGCGCTCAATTCCCTTTCGACCACCTACCCGAAGCAAAGAATCCCACCACCAACTACCCTTTTGCCTCAAAGACATTCAGAATGATTACATGATAAGTGGGTTATATATATATGAATTGGGTACCTTTGACTTGATGATTTTGTAAGTTCTTAAGTATATTTAGTTCATTTTTATGCATTGTAATGTTTTTGCCTAGGAATTGAAGACGAGCTTGAAATGGTGTGGAAGACAGCAATTTATGTGATATCAGCCTTAATTGTGTGTCAAAATGCAGAAAAATGTGTGTTGGTATGGGCAGTAAGGCATCTAGGTGAGCATGGCTTGGCGGGACTCGGTAGAACGCGTACGCGCGCGCGCACAGAAGGCATCGAGCGCCTAGGCACAAGAGCAGAGCGTCACAACGCTAGGAGTGAAGATCGCAAACGCAGAGGCACGCTGGATAAGAGTTGTGGGGCTTAAGGCTTCCAAGACTACTGATAGTTTAGTGCCTAGGTGTGTGATACAAGGGTCACAACACTAGTTACGGGCACTGGATGAAATTGTTAGGCCTTGTACGCGGGTTAATGATGGTTTTGGCTTGGCTGTGAGCTATTATTCTAATAAAAACCTGATCATTTACCATAGGAGGTGAATCAAAGTCTAAAAAGCTGAGGGGATGCTTAATAAAAATCTACATCTAAGCTTATTTTAAGGAGAATATAGAACACCATACCATATGTCATCAGATCATAGAGGCTAGGGTTTTATCAGGTTATGAAGGGAAGCACGAAAAGGTTTGCAAGGGTTCAAGACCCAGTGTAAAGATTAAACTGTGATAGAGTTTTATTCTTTACTCTTAATCTTTTATTCTTACAATCTGATGATGTTTTCTGGATTGATAATGATGTTTTTCTTATGTTACTTTGAACTAATTCTTTATTTATGATTGCAATGGAACCCGATGCGTTATATAATTTAATTTGCTCTCTTTTTTATTATTGATTATGGATGGATCGATTATCATATTTTGTGCTTAATTTTAATTGTCTGGTACATAATTATTTGATAAATCTAGATGAAATTATAAAATGAATTCAAGGTTCAGACCTGGATATGATAACATATGATCTTGTTTATTCTATGGGTTGAATATTATGATTTGTGTATAGGATAGAAATATAACTATATGTCGTATGTAACTTTATTGAGAATTGATGTTTAATGAATTTATTCTTATTTGGGTCACATAGGAATATAGTGATTTAATTGTAATAGATATTTTTATCTAACTACTTGGAAAACGGTTGTTAAATAATTATGAATTCTCAGTTAACGATTTAATATAATTAATTAATTGAAAAAAGAGTGAAGAGATTTAAGTGAAACATTGGGGAAAGTTGTAATCTTAGTATTTTAATCTGGTGTTAATCTCTGTTAATTAGTTTAGTAATTTCAATAATTATTTTTATAATATTAATTTTCATTTGCTTAAATAATTGATATAAAGTTAGTAGTTGGATTAATATTATTAACATATTCCTTGTGGGATTGACACTCTACTTACTACTTTATTACTTATTGATCGTGTATACTTCCGTGTAAATTGTCAATTACCTAAATTGGACAATAAATTTTTGTCACCGTTGCCAGGGAATATTTTTGATAATTATTTTTCAATATTAATTTCCATCAATTTGGTCTTAATTTAAACGTTTCTTTTTGTTTTATTATGATTGTCTCTTTTGCAGGCACTATTTGATTGTTTATGCAAATGCGATCAAAGGGATTTTAACCGCAATATACTTAACTTTCCCCTCTTTTTCCTACTTATCATCTGGTAACCTAAGCATGTTGATTTACGTTTTAGGCTCTTGTTACCTTCTGACGTGTCCTTCATATGTTCGATGAGGTAACCTCTCAAGAAAAAGAGCTGAAGGCAGAAGTTGAACGTCTTCATGAGGAAGCAAAGGTTCTTTGACTTGAACTCTAAAAAGAGCCAGATCAAAACCCCGACACCCTGTTTAAATCCTAATACTTTAAAAACTTTGAGATGACAAAGCTCTGAACTAGCAGAACACTGGCAAAAACTCTTGGAAGACATGATCGAGCTTAAAGAAGAGAATGAAGAGCTAAAGAAGACTGTAAAGGAATCTAAAAGCTGGCTTCGGGACACAGACAACCAGATAAGGGGTCTGGTTAAAGAACCTCCCAACAGGAGAAAGAACTCAATGACCTTTGGGCCCAAGGCAAAAAAATCACCAAAGCCAATAAACAAAAGATTATCGATGAGTACAAAACTTATCCCAAGCTAACTGAAGCTGTTGTGGAGCAGTTCGATAAAGGCTACCAGTTCACCAAAGCAAAGATCAAGGCAATTGGCTTCGACTGTAAGGACCCGAATTTCCAAGAATCATTAATAATAAGAATTTAATGAATAAAATTCTTAAAGCATGAGATAGGTTCAAATATGAATATATATATATATATATATATATATATATATATATCTGTGATATGAGGTTTGTAGTATTGAATTACATAGGGTGATATGAACTATGTAATACGTGATTCTTAGTGTTTAATATATATATATCATTATTATATATTTATAGAGATGAATTAGTAAGAGAGATGGATAATATTTATCTATCGATATTAAATGATTTATAAAATTTTTATCATAATAAGTTGGTGACATTAAATATTTTGATAGTCACCATTTTCTGGAGTATATATATTGGTTAGAAAATTATTAATTAGTTTAATACACGACGAGTAGTGTAGATTAAAGAAATGTATATATGTATTACATATATATAATATATATATATATATATATATATATCTTGAGTTATGTGGATTGGTGGAAAGAGAAATAATTATTATATATATATTTTTAATAAAGAATATTAGAATAATTTCTTATTGAATTATTTTAATAAAAAGTGGGAGCATTATTTTAAATAATAATAATACCTTGTATATTTTTGAATGAGGTAATATGAAGGAGGGTAGATAAATTAAAACATATTTGCTATATGTGGTATACTGATAGGAAATAACTTATGGTCTATTTTCTATATAGAAGGTGTACATGTGTTGTACATGTAGCTATTTCAACAATGCTTAAATATTATGATTAAATAATATCTTGAGGAAATGAGTAAGCCACTTTATTAGGATTAATGCCTCTATTAGAAATGATATAATATAATAATACTTATTATACCATGTTTTGAATGAATGATTAAATGGGATTAATTAATATTATTATGAGAATTATTTCTATGTGCAAGTATACATGTTATGTGAATTAGAGCCTATGCGAATAATTGCTAGGAGTAATTAAGGGGAGTTACTAATCGGTTATTAAATTAGTAGACCAACCCTAAGGTTTATATCAGGGTATTAACAGAAGCATTAGTATTTAAATATTCAATTTACTTGAATATAGTATAGAGGTTTAAATGTGATTGATTAATTAATATTTTGGATAATTAATCGATAACGTATGAATTTATTATTGTTGAGAATAATAAAACATAGGCGTGTAAAGGATTAATTGTGAGTACAAAGGATGGACTATTTACGAGTAATTAATTGATAATATTCAATTAACTATTATTGTGAATAAATAATATGTTAATGAGCAAAGGATTAATAAATATAATGAGATTGATATTTATTTGATTAATTGTTTTATGCAAGCATGCGATAAAGTAAAACTTTAATATATGGTAATTAACTTTATATCATATAAAGTGCAATGTGACGCATTAATATGGTTATATATTATTTTAAATATAGACTATATAGTAAACTTAATTTCAGTCTAGGAGTTACATAATATTATTGCTTATGTGACATGATGTGTATGGGAAAAACCTAGTGTATACCCTATCACCTTATATTAATATCAATAAATAGTTGTTCATTGATAATGATTTCAATATGTTATTATAATAATAACTATTATGATAATAAGTAATGATAATACCCAATTAAATTATAGTTGGTATTAAGAAAAATATACATGTATTATATATATGAACCCTTATTTGATACACTGTATTATTGATTGCTTATTAGAAGTGACATTGTGACTTAAATGTATATAGAATGTATATTGGTAACCTAAGTAAGCATGGTAGGTATATATATATAACCTTAGTGTATTATATTTGCAAGTTGCTGAGATTCATTTGGCTTGTCCCAATATGATAGTCACTTCTCTTTCTCACGTGTATAACTCATGAAGGCTAGCCTATTCCTCTTCTCTCAAACTCAGCATTTCTAGCTATTGATCATGAGGGGGAGTGGGCATAACAGTGTTCTTCAACTACTCTACCAACCCATCTCTTTAACCATTATACAATATCTCATTTTGTTGGTTTAATATAGTGTAAGAAAGCTTTATCTGGATATCCAATTCTCTATAAATGAAGCTTCTTTCCTTCTCATTCCATTTGCTGAGATTTTTCCTAAGTATAGAATTGAGAGCAAGTATATATATCTCTGATAAAGATTCTGAGGTTTAAGGAGTCCAATTTAGCAGCAGACTCGTTTAGTCATTAACAGAGGTATAACTCCATGTTTTTCATTTTGGAAATTTCTACCTCTTGATTTTTGGATTAAGCTTAAATTCATGATAATTTAGATTGGAGAATAGTTGTTAGTTGTTATATTAACTTGCAATCATGATAGTAATGCAATATAGCTAGTTTACAATCGAATTCGTATGAAATGTTGATGTTTGGGTTGTTAAACTGCCGAAGCAGTGCAGCTTCAGGCCTGGTCGCACGCCTGCGCAGCTGCGCCAGTATTGTACTGGCCAGCGGCGCAGCTGCGCCAGTCCCTGCTTGCTGAGTTTTGCTTCTGTTGCAGAACCTGTTAAGTGCTGTTATGTGCTAGCAAGTGATATATCATTAAGCAAGCATGAAAACTAGAATTAACTTATAATATATGTTTCTTGATATAACATGCATGATTTCAACCATATTAGTATACGTTAGGGAAGAAAAACGTATGTTTTGAAATGAACTTATGGTTTTCAATATTAACTTTGACATATGTGTATCACATGTGCCTTCTGATTTTGTGAACCCGATAGTATGGTTTATATTAACATGAAATGCATGTTTAAAGTGTTGAACACACTAGCATACATAATTGATAGATTCAAGAAGTTTTCAAGAAAAACTTAAATACATTTGAAGTGAACTTGACCAAGACTTATGTCTTGTAATTTCTGACTATTTGAGTATGTGTAAATGAGTTAGACATGCATGAAATCAGGATTAACATGTATGAATAATTACCTTGACATAGCATGAACATTCTTTACTTCGTCAGTGTGCAAGTTCTAAAGAAAGTTATAAAGTTTTAAAATGAGCCTTGACACCTACTATTGATGCATATGTTCTGACTTTTGAACATGATTGCATGGTCTAGATAGGCATGAAATGTAAATTTAAAAGTGTTAAGTTTACCTAGCATTTATGGTTTAAGTCGTAAATGTTTTCAAAAGGAGGATTCGGACTTTTTGCAAACTAAGATGCGTGATCATAGTGTATTACTGTTCTAATATGTTTGAGCATGCATGCTAGAGCTTTTAAATGACATGTATGTGCACACACCTTACTAGACACTATGAAAGTTAGTTAAGCATGAATTAGATATGTTTTAAAACAATTATCGATACTAGTTGTACGTATATGGTAAAAGTAATTGTGAGTATGCGTCTTAACATTAGTATGACACCTCACATGTATACGTGATGAACATAGTAGCATATTTACATTATTATTTCTGAGTTACAAAATAGAATCTTAATTATGCATTAAGTGTTGATTTGTGCAAATGGTTATATAAACTCGAAAACTATAATCCCGTTAATGTTTGAGAAACGTATAATAATAAGGATCATATAAGTTTAAATATATGTCAAACACCTTTAGATAAGTGTGTGATACATATATATGATAGATTATAGTAAGTATGTATAGATAAGGTATACCTATACGAACATAGTTTTCTAAAAACATGATGAGAAAGTAAAACAAAGGTTCTAAGAACCAAGTTAGATAACAATGTAATCAATGGTTATTATATTGAGAATGTATGGATATGTATAACTGATATGTATGAATCCATAATTGTATAATTGTGTAGGAATACACGAAGCGCAAATATCTTAAGCAGTTAAGTCGTAGTTGTTAAACTACGCACCAGGCAAGTCTTTCAGTTCCTATTTGATATATGAATTCAATAACTGTTAGTTGAATTATACTATGCTGTGATAATGTGAACTTATATATGAACTGTATATGAGATATAAATGAGATTGAAAGTTGATCTTTGATGATATACTTGTTGTGTGAAAAGTAACATGCGTAGTAAATATAAATTGTTTATAAATGCATGAACTGAGTATGATTGTTATATGCTATGTGATGCATGAAAACTGTTAGAATTGCTGAGCTGTCAAGCTCACTCTTGCAAATAACCACTTTTGCAGGTTAAGGACTTCGTGCTTCTTGATTGATAAATATAGATAGTATCGCAATGAAGAATACTGTTTAGATTATTACTTGAACCACGTTTAGGTTCTAGGAGTGTGCTTGATATATATTTACGATGTTTAATACTTGTTGCATTGTAAAGATGTATTAGTTAATACATAGAGGATATCGAGTTGAGTTGTAAACCTTTATACGGTAATTCTAATATAGTGAATCATATTATATAGTTGATTTAAGAATTATAATTGATTCAAAGTTATGGAATCAATAAGAAGAATTTATTCAAAGAATATTGAATAGTTTTAGTTATTCCGCATTTTTGTAACATCAATTGTGATGTATAGACAGGGATGGTATATGACCGAGTTTTGAAAACTTATAAAAGGTTTAGGGTCATTATACAAGATCTTGGATATGAATAGAAATTATATTTCTATATTATTATAAGTGAAATTTATTCATTAAGTTTTGAATAAAAGATGTATAGTTCCGCGATAGATGTACCGTGGCGGACCGGATCCGAGGTGTTTGAGAGACCCGGATTTGGGGTCGTCACATCGACCCCCTCCTCCTCGGCTTTTTCAACGATGAAGAAGTAAGAACCGAAACCAAAGAGGATCTCCTTGCCAACTCTTAACTTTATATATTTGAATCTTTATAAACTCTTTATGATGCTTTTGTGTAAATGATAAATGTTTATATATTTAAAACTTTAGCAAATACAAATCATTTAAAAGAAAAAATAAATCTTTATTAATAATGTAACAAGGCTACAATTCAACTAACTATTCACTCCCAATTACAAATCTGTAATTTCTAAAAAAGAAAAACTACGCGTGTAAATAGAATACATATCTTATTGATAATATTTGTGAAGCCTTCTCGCATACCATATATTCTTTATTTCTATACTCTCCATAGTCCAAAACTGATACGTTTCTGACTTTTGCGCATTGACGACTTCATACGGTCCTCCTAGTTAGGCATAAGTTTCCCTTATTCTGAGGAATAGATGTATCGGCCTCCCAAAGCACCAAATCTCCAACCTCAAACCTTCGTTATTTAACCTTCCAATTATAATATCGAGCAGTTCATCGTTGGTAGACGACTAACCTTATCATTGTCGAATCTCGAACATCATCTAACAAATTTAGGCTTAACTAAAGGCCATTATTATTATACAATTCCTTAAACTGGCAAAACCAAAGAGTGGTATAACCAATTTCTACAAGAATAAGGGCATCGGTACCGTATAACAACTGAATAATGTATGATTTGTTACCTCGACCTGACCGTTGGACTGAGGTCGGACCACCGAGATCGTACGATGCTGGATCCCCAAATCGTTTAGAAACTGATCAAATTTGGCTCCCACAGACTCCCGTCATTCGATACCATAGTCACAGGAATACCAAATAGAAACACCATCGACTGCTTAAAAATTGAATACAATTCTGTTCGGTGATCGTCCGAAAAGGTTTGTATTCCACCCATTTGGTCATGTAATCAATCCCAAAAATCACAAACGCTAGTTGAACCTTCACTTTGAGAAGGGGACCCAAGATATCAATTTTTCATATTAAAAACGGGATCGGGGACAAAACCGATGATAACTCCTCCGGAGGCTGGTGCGGAATAGGGCTATTGAGCTAACATTTGACACATTTTTTCACATAATCCTTCGCCTCCTGAAATATGGTCGGCCAATAGTACCCCTTCCTTATCAATTTATACGCTAATGTCTTGACCTCAATATGATCCACGCATATCCGTTCATGTACTTCTTAAAGAACATAAGATACCTTCGAAGGTACCAACCACTTTAACAAAGGGGAAGAATGGACCCGTCTGTAAAGATCTCCGTCAATCAAATAAAAATATGAAATCTTTTGTTCACTTTTTTGCCAATATCTGATCTGAAGGCAACTTTCTCTCATAAAGGTAATATAGATAGTGGGTTAACAAATAATTTGACCTCTTGATCACCATGACCCCTTTTTTACTCGGGGAGTCTGGAACCACTCACGTCTTTCATGGCTAATTTTGACAAGGCATCGACCACTTTATTATTCGCTCGATCCACTCCTTATAAATAGTAAGAGTTAAAATAATGTAGCCGATTCTTAAATTCATTCAAATATTTGGTCATTTGTGCCCCCCGAGCCTCATACTCCCCAGCTATTTGCTTAACAACTACTTGTTAATCACTAAATACAAGCAAATATTGAACCTCCAAACTCTATTTCAATCGTAACCCTGCTAGAATTGCCTTATACTATACCTCATTATTAGTCGTCTTGAACCAAAAATGTATTGCATATTAGACTTTAAGCCCTTCATGGGTTGTCAGTATAACTCCCGTCCTACTTTTGTCCATCGTTGAAGACTCATCCACATATAAAATCCAAGAGGATTGCGCTAGCGAAACCTCGGTCACCTGGCCCACCTCTTCCTTGAACGGAACCTGTGGATCCAGTTCGATAAATGAGCACTCAACTATGAAATTTGCTAAAGTCCGACCCTTTATTATCATTCACGGATTGTACTCCAAGGCAAAATGGCTTAACTCCACCGCCCATGCCATCAGGCGCCCCGACGCATCCGGTTGCGTAACACTTTCTTCAGAGGTTGATCGGTAAAAATTACCACCACCAGACCTTGAAAATAGTGTCGACGTTATTGAGTGGCTATAATCAAAACATAAGCAAACTTAGTTAAGTTCGGATATTTATTATCTGCATCCCAAAGAACGTGGCTGACGTAATTCATATGGTACTACTTTCCTACTGACTCTCTTACCAGAATCGCACCGACAACCAAAGAGCTCCCTGCCATATATAAATATTATGGTTCAAAAGCAACTGGCTTCAATAGCAAAGGCGTCGAAGACATATACCTTGTTATCCCCTAGAATGCACCTTCACTCTTTGAAGTCCACTGGAAAGTTTCCTCATTCTTCAACCCTTTTAAAGTATTAAAAAAGGGCAGACACCGTTCCGTTGTCGGGACATAAATCGTCAAAGCGTTGCTACCCGTCCTACCAGTTACTAAACATCCTTGAAGGTCTGTGGGGACCTCATATCCAGTATAAGCTTTATCTTCTCCAGATGGGCTTTGATTCCCCTTCTACTGACCAAATATAAGAAGAATTTTCTTAATTAGAGACAAAAGGTGCACTTAGTCGGATTTAGTCGTATATTGTGATCTCGGATAGTTTGGAAACATTCTTCTAAATATGCCAAATGGTCCCGCACCACAGTGCTCTTGACGATCATATCATCAACGTACACCTCCATATTTTATCTGATATATTTTTAGAACACCTTATTCATCATACGTTGGTACGTCGCTCTTACGTTAATAAACCCGAATAACTTCTTCTTATAAGCATATATTACGCGATGTTTAATGAATGTCGTATTCGAGATATCCCCCTTATATATCGAGATATGATTGTTTCCTGAAAAGGTATCCAAAAAGTTCAAAATAGTGTGTCTATAAGTGGCATTGATGACCTGATCAATGTGCAACAATGGATAAAAATCCTTCGAGCATGCCTTATTTAAATCAGTGTAATCAATAGACACCATCCACTTCCCATTTTGCTTTCGGGTCAACACCACATTAGCCAACCACTCTAGATAGTCAATTTCAATGATGACATCGGCCGCCAAGAGTTTAGTTATCTCATCGTCAATAATCTTCTGTCGTTCTGGGGTGAAAATTCTTCTCTTCTACCGAACCGGCTTTCAAGCTGGTTCCACACTGAGGTGGCCTGGCATGTCACTAAAAACCAAAGCAAAGATATTTGCATATATTCGAAGGAGATCAGCCAAGCCCATCTAAAGAGGCTCAACCAGTCCTGATCCGATCTTAACTGTTTTTACCGAATATCCCAGAATCAATTCCACATCTTTCGTCTCTTCGGCTGGGAGGGTAAGAGGTTTTGTAGTCCCTCGGTGAACGATTCCACTTAAATCTTCATCGTTTGTTGTTTCTTACTAACATTGACTCTAGATGATATCAATGTATTCAGGTAGCACTTCTGAGCAATATATAGATCTCCCTTCACCATGTCGACCCCATGCAACGTAGGGAACTTGATTTTGAAATGAGGAACAAATGTGACTGTATGTAGTGTAGCCAACGTTGTTTGACCTAGTATAACATTATAAGCAGAATCTACTTATACTACACAAAATTAATATTCACCTGAACCTGTTGAGGAGTCGTACCGAAGATGACTGGTAACTCGACGGCACCGACCACATTGATCGGATCATTACTAAACCTGTATAATGGAGCGCCATGCCCAACTTCCATTTTCCTTCTCTCTAGATTTACCCTTTGGTACGCATAATTGTAAAGAATATCCACCAAATACCCTCTATCGACCATAATTCTCCGTATATCAACCAGCCCTACCCGTGCCGTAATAACCAATGATCTCTCATGTGATTCCACCGTGTCAGCGGCCGTTTGGACAATGTCAGAAAGGAATCCAAAGAGCCTCGACGCTTTTATACCCGTCATGCATCCAACCGAAGCTCCCAAAATAACATCCACAACTCGCCGAATAAGCTCATCCTAATCGGGTTGTCATTCATCCTCCTATCTTCGCTCCTAGGCCTTCTCATCTAACAACATAGTGTACTAACTCCCTATTTTGGACATTCTTCTTAATCATATTATTCAGCTGTCAACATTCTTCAGTCGAATGACCCATATTTTGGTGGTACTAGAAAAATAAATTCTGATCTCCCTTTGTTATACGGTTGCTCACCGGGTATGGTTAAAAAATGGGTTTATCCCTAATCTCGTTAAAGATTTTGGCTCGGTCGGCATTAAGAGAAGTATATGTTTTATTTTCAAACTGATTCCGGAATAGAGGTCGGTCGTTTCCCATAGACCCGTTGTGTGCCTCCTTCTTTTCCAGTCTATCTGGCCTTGGATAATAACTCTGATCCCAATCCTGTAGTCGATCAGTTCAACGGGGTTGTGACTTTAGACTCCCCATGACATCATCATGAAAGTAGTATGCCCTCAAGCCAATCACATTGGATGTGATGAGCATTTCCTTTTTAATCTTGTTAATTTATTAATAAAATAATTTATTTAATTAAAAGCATTATTTATCCATGTTTAATTGGTTGAATTACATAAATGTGATAAACTTATAGTTTTGGAGCAATGCTTTTAGAATCATGTTGATGATCATGCTAATGAGATCTAAATTCTAGATAGCTCAAAACTAAAAC
Source organism: Panax stipuleanatus (assembly GCA_020205555.1). Lineage (NCBI taxonomy): Eukaryota > Viridiplantae > Streptophyta > Magnoliopsida > Apiales > Araliaceae > Panax > Panax stipuleanatus. Next base: position 130,780,891 of record CM035122.1, on the reverse strand, counting down.
GTTCATAATCGTTGAATCACTAATGTGGTGCGGTTACTGATTCCGGATAGATTAGTACATACTATGTTTGCTCTGTTGAAGATGATGATTGATCTCATAATCATTTGTGTGGAGACATGACGCAGAACGGAAAGCACAAAGAATTTACCAGCGTAAATTCTAAGAACACAAACTGAAATCCACCAGAAAATAATACAATATCAATTGTAAAAGATAATAATTATCAATGAATGCATTCTCTCAACCCACAAGTCGGGTTTATATAGCTAACAAAACTTTCTTCCCAAGTCACTCTAGAATCTTCTTAGAGATATGAAAACAAATCTTGCCTAGAAATATGGAAACAAATCTTCCTAAAAATAAGGAAACAAATCCTAACAAACTTCCTAAAATTACGGAAATAAAATCTTAATAGGTAACAACTTAATTATAAAAGATTTACTATCTAATAAAATATAATTACTATAAAGAACTAAATAATAATAATAATAATACCCAATCCAGTCTTCCCGAAGTTAGAACGCCCAATTCCGAAGAAGTTCCGATCTCCCGAAGCTATGACGCCATCTCCGAACCCGAAGACATCTCCTGAAGCAAATCGAACCAGCTCTTCGGGAACAACTCCAATCTTCGGGAATTATGGTCGTTTCCTCGGACCAGTTCTCCTTTCTCGTTTCCTATCTAAATCCTCCTCAAACTCCAAAGCTAGTTGTCCTACATCAGTCCTTCCCACTTAAGAAGAACTCGACCTCGAGTTACAATCTGGATAAAGTGGAACATCTTCACAGAACTCATAAAGTTCGGATATATTAAAAGTACGAGATATGTTCATCTCAGCAGGTAAGTCGATCACATAGGCATTATCATTGATCTTCTTGATTACTTTGTACGGACCGTACTTTCTCGGCTTCAAATTATAATTAGAACCGACTGGAAACCTTTCCTTTCACAAAAATACCATAACCTGATCACCCTCTTCAAATAACTTCGAACGCCTCTTGGCATCGACTACGACTTTATACTTCTTATTTTTCTCCTCCAACCTAGCTTTGACTTCTGCTTGAACATCGCGAACTTGTTTAGCCAGGTTTTCAGCAGCAACATTGTTCCCAGCAACCTTGGGAAGGCTTGCTAGATCTAACGCATGTTTAGGAGACTACCGGTACACTAAAGCAAAAGGAGACTGACATGTAGTAGTGTGAGTAGCATTATTATATGCGAACTCAGCCTGTGCTAACGCCACATCCCACTGCTTCGGCTTATTACCACAAATACTCCTGAATCAAATTTCCTAGCGTACGGTTCAGATTTTTAGTCTGTCCATCAGTCTGTGGAAGTGCAGTGCTGCTTAACTTCAAAGTAGTATCCATCCGTCACCACGGTGTGATCCAAAAATGACTAAGAAACTTCGAATCTCTATCAGAAGTAATAGATTGAGGAACTCTATGTAGACGAACTACTTCCTAAAAGAACAACTGAGCCACGTGGGATGCATCCGAGGTCTTTAGATAAGGAATGAAATGTACCATATTTGAGAACCGATCAACCACAATAAACACAGAGTCCATTCCCCGTTGAGTCCGAGGAAGACCTAAAATGAAATCCATCGACGGATCTTCCCAAATAACACTCGGTACAGGTAAAGGCATATAGAGGCCTGTATTCTGAGCTTGACCCTTCGCAGTCTGACACACATAGCACTTGCGAACCAAGTTTCCTACATTACGTTTCAGCTGAGGCCAATAATACCGTTCGGCTACTCCACTGTTGGTCTTGTCACGTCACAAATGACCACTCAAACCTCCTCCATGTAACTCCTGAATCATTCTCTCTCTCAACGAACCCCGAGATATACATAACTGATTTCCCCGAAACAGATAGCCATCAACTATATGAAACTTTCCCTCCGTTTATTTTTTAGCACACTTTTCCCATACTTTGGTGAAGTCTTCATCATCCGAATACAGCTCTTTCAGAAACTCAAACCCAATGATCTTTTGTTGTATAGTGACCAACAGACTCGCACGCCGACTCAATGCGTCGACTACTTTATTTAGAATGCCCGGTTTGTGTTTTAGAACAAAAGAAAATTTTTACAAAAAGGTTGCCCATCGAGCGTATATATTACTCAAGTTTCTCTGACTGTTCAGGTACTTCAACGCTTGATGATCAGTATACAGAATAAAGTCACGCTGAATCAGATAGTGTTCCCAATGTTTTAGAGCTCGAACAATAGCATAAAACTCTTGGTCATTTGCACTCCACTTTCGCCTTGCATCACTGAGTTTTGTGCTGAAAAATGCCACTGGCCTCTTCTCTTGTAACAAAATGGCTCCAACTCCAATACCACTAGCATCACACTCCACTTTGAAAAGCTTCTCGAAAATGGTAGAGCCAGAATAGGAGTAGTACACAGCTTCTCCTTGATAACTGCAAAAGCGGTATTAGCTGCTTTTCTCCACTGAAATTTACCCTTCTTTAAACACTCGGTAATGGATGCCACAATGCTATTAAAATCTTTAATAAATAGGCGATAAAATGTTGTCAGTCCATGGAAACTCCTTACTTTTCCCACATTCTTAGAAGTAGGCCAATCACGTATAGCCCGTATCTTTTCTTCGTCAACCAGAATACGTTCCGAACTAACCACATATCCAAGAAATAACAGACGTTCGGCCAGCCAACTACACTTCTTAAAGTTAATGAAGAGTTTTTTTTCGGCCAAAACCTCCAACACAGCCCGAAGGTGTTCCATATAGTCTTCCTCGTTCTGACAATAAATCAGTATATTGCCAAAATAAATAACATATTTCCCGATGAAAGGTTGTAATACCTGATTCATAAGTCGCATAAAAGTACTAGGCGCATTGGATAATTTGAACGACATGACTACCCACTCGTAGATTCCATCCTTTGTTTTGAACGTTGTTTTCCATTTATCCTCAGGCTTAATCTGAATCTGATGATATGCGCTCCGAAGATCCATCTTTGAGAACAACTTGGAACCCTCCAACATATCTAACATGTCATCCAACCTCGAAATCGAAAAAACTGTATCTGACCGTTATCTTATTGATTGTTCGGCTATCCACGCACATTCTCCAATTGCCATCCTTCTTCGGGATCAACAATACGGTAACCGCACATGGACTCGTGCTTTCTCTAATAAACCCATTCTTCAACAATTCCTCCACATTCTCTTGTAAGATCTAATTTTCCTTAAGACTCATCCGATAATAAGGCAAATTAGGTAAGCTTGCTCCCGGAATTAAATCGATATGATGTTGAATATCCCTTAGTGGTGGTAGGTCATTTGATAAATCATCGGACACAAACTCACTAAATTCTCCTAAAAGGGATTGTACCTTATCGTTTAGCTCAAATTTTTGCTCTTGCTTCCCTTCTATCACTAGAGCTCGCACTACCATAACATGTACCTCTTGCGCCTCTTTAATTTCTGACTCCAAATCAGCTGCTGACGTGATGTCCGATAGTAAAGGTTGCTCTTCTTTCTGGTTCTTAGTTACGCCACCACCCGAATTTTATTTTGGAACCATTTCAATCTTTCTGCCACCCCAATTGAAAACAAATACATTGTCGCGTTCTCTATAAGTGACTTCTATATCAAACTGCCATGGTCATCCCAATAACAAGTGACTAGCATCCATGTCGACTACGTCGCAGACCACTTCGTCTCAGTAATGTTGTCCGATCGAGATAGGTACATTGCACACTTCGATCACGTTCACCTTGGGACCCTTATGAATCCATCCAATTATATAAGGCTTCGAGTATTTCTCTACCCACAGTTTCAGGTGTTCTACAAACTTCTTCGACATAAAATTCTCGCAGCTTCCATTGTCTACAATTAGATCGCAAACCTTCCCTTGAACACTGTAGTATGCCTTAAAAATATTATTTCTTTATGATGAATCTTCTAACTTTGTTGAGCACGTGACTCGCTGTATCACGTAGTTTACATGCTCCCCATATTCCTTTGCTATTTCTGCTCCATCCTAGAATTCGCCCATATTTGTTTATTTTTCGGCGTCCTCATCGTCCTCTCCAACTTCCACGAAGTTCAGTGGTTTCCTCATTGGGCACTCGTTTGAACGATATCCTGGTTGTCCGCATCAGTAGCACTTGAAACTGCTTGATTTAGTATACGGGTTCAGTGCTCGTGGGGTTTCCTTCGTAGCTGATGTTGTAGGGCGTGTCCCAATAGGATTGTTAGTAGGTCCCGAACCTCTTTGTGCCTGAACGGTATCAGTTGTAGACTGATTCTTCACGTCACTCTTAAAAAATCTATTTCTGTTCGTGTTTTAGTTGGACGTCTCCACCATGTCCTTCATGTGATAAGAAAATCGACTGGATGTCTTCTCCATTAACTCCGCCTTCAAGTCCATGTTATGCGCTTCAGCCACTATCCAAACAACTTGCAGTCCATATTTATCTCGAATAGAAGGTTTTAGTCCCTCCAAATATCTGGACACTTGTTGTGCCTCAGTCTCATTTAGGTTGTTACGAACTGACAGCCTAGACCATTCATCTGTGTATTCTGTTACAGTTCTGTTACCCTATGCACAGTTCTGATAACTCCGAAAAATAAAATATTCATAATCTGGGGGTAAAAAACTACTCATCAAAAGTTGTTTCATTCGCCTCCACGATCGTATAGGAGTTTTGCCTTGTCTTCGTTTATCCACCTGTAACTTCTCCCACCAAGCAGCTACCCCGCTTCGCAACTTGTACCCTACCAGATGAACTTGTCGATACGCCGCGACTTCCGTTAACTTGAAAAATCTCTCTACTTCCAAAATTCAATCCAGAAACTCTTCAATCTATAACTTACCATGAAACAATAGTATGTCCGCGCGGATTCTATAGTCAGATTGGTTTTGGTTTCGATTTTGGTTTTGGGTTGATGATGATTACTTTGCTGACGTGCAACATCTTCATCACTGAATCCTTCGAACGGCCCTCGTTGGGATATTATATGCTGACGTTCCCCACCAAGGTGACCAAGGGCAAATCCCTTGCCTCCGTCTTTGTTGCTGTTGGGGTTGGGTCGTTGTACCAACAGTTGTTGTATCATTGCTTCCATCCTCGCCATTGACTGTCGTTGATCATCAATCGCCGCCCATAACTCGGCATCCCTAAGACCAGCGTCGTCAAGGATATCTCTCCCGCCTTCGTTGTTGGCCATTGACAAGGCAAGATTCTTGGCTCTGATACCAATTGACGCAGAACTTAAAACACAAAGAATTTACAAGAGTAAATTCTAAAAACACAAACTGGAATCCACCAGAAAATAATACAATATCAATTGTAAAAGATAATAATTATCAATGAATGCCTTCTCTTAACCCACAAGTCGGGTTTATATAGCTAACAAAACTTTATGCCCAAGTCACTCTAGAATCTTCTTAAAGATATGGAAACAAATCTTTCTAGAAATAAGGAAACAAATCCTAACAAACTTCCTAAAATTACGGAAATAAAATCCTAATTGGTAACAACTTAATTATAAAATATTTACTACCTAATAAAATACTATTACCATAAAGAACTAAATAATAATAATAACCAATCCAGTCTTCCCGAAGTTATAACGCCCAATTCTGAAGAAGTTCCGATCTCCCGAAGCCATGACGCCATCTAGATATGGCAAACGGGTAGGGCCGGCCCAAACGGGCCGGGCTAGAAGCGGGCCGGGTAAAATTTGGGCCGGGCCAAAATGGCCCAATTTTTTTTGGGGCCAGAATTATGAGGCCCGTGGCCTGTGTTGGGCCTGACTGGCCCGCGATTTTTTTTTGCCAAGTTATACTACACAAGTTGTCAATTTAACTCAAAAGGAATATATATTTTTATACAAATACATAAATGCACAATTAATCTCAATAATACAAATGAACATTTAACTTTAATAAATAACATTCTTGAAAATAGCCATATATCAGCTTTGGCAGTCTGGATCCCATATGCAAAACTGAAAAAAAGGAAACCTCATTGCATGTTCTTAGAGTTTTTGACTTCAACAACAAGTCACTCCATTCAACAAGATAGCAAGAAAATGACTTCCCAAAAATCTGCAGTGAAAATTTAATTAATAGAAAATGACATCTCAGGTGGACTATTTGATATGATATGATATACATAGTATTATATTAACTCCAAGGGTGATTTAGATATTTGAGCACATGAATATCTTTTGGGTAAACATATCTTTGTACTATATAGTAGTAGTAGTAGTAGTAGTAGTAGTATACTCGTATTAATGCATAGAATACAATGTAGTTCAAGAAAGACCCAATATGCAAATGCACAGAATTTCCCACTAAGTGGAATGTCTACATTTATTTATATCAGATATTATCTCCAAAGAAAATTAACCTTACAATAACTTAAATACGTAGGAAAAGAAATGTTCATGTATCTTAAAAATATGTTGGTGTAGCTCAGTTGGTTTGAACTTTTATTTAATAATTTGGAGGTCTTGTGTTCAACCCTCACAACCAATATTGTTTTTGTTTAAAAAAAAACTCACGGGCCAGGCCATCGTGAGCCGGGCCAAAATGGCCTAGCTTTTTGTGGGCTGCAATACTAAAGCTCGTAGCCCACTTTTTTTGCGGGCGAGCCGGGCTGGCCCGCGGGCTTCTTTTGCCAGGTCTAACGCCATCTCCGAACCCGACGACATCTCCCGAAGCCAATCGAACCAGCTCTTCGGGAGAAACTCCAGTCTTCGGGAATTATAGTCGTTTCCTCGGACCAGTTCTCCTTTCCCGTTTCCTATCTAACTCCTCCCCAAACTCCAAAGCTAGCTGTCCTACATCAAGACACTAAAGCAAGTATGTAGGTACTTATTGAAGAATAAATTCATTGAACGTGACTCACTTAAAACAATCCTAATGGAGTTTTACTTGTCTGTCAATAGGAGTTCCTAAAGTGATAGTAGTACAAGTGATATTTGGACTTGAGACCATCATAATATCTTTTGTATTCTAAGTTATATTGTGTTATATTCCTTAAGACTCTTTGGGTATATCAAAGGGTATGTGCAGGTATAGTAAAGTATACATGGAAGTAGGTGAAAGATCAACAAATGATCTACCACTTCCAGTAAAGGGAGAGAATGTCCTAGATTCAAAATGGCAACTCAGAAATCCTTAGCCAAGGTAGAATGAAATTAGAAAAGAGTTTTTAATTTGCATTAATCAGATTTGTGCATTTGAGAATTGAAATGCATATGATCAAATAAATAAATTTAACAGTAATTCTATGTTTTATATTTGATTTGGACATTATGTGGTAGAAGGATTGAATTATACGGCAATTATTTACTGAATATGTTCTTTGTGATTAAACGTTGATTTCATATTATCCGAATAATAATAATATGCTGAGAGGTGTCGCTCATGATATAGAATAAATATTATTTATTTATATTTAAATTAAATGAGTTTAATTCATTATAAATAATATTAGAATGGTTCTAATTTATTTATTATACCACCAATATAATATTGAACCTAAACGACCACACCATAAAAGAGAAATATTATTTTAGAAGTAATTGACTTCATAATAATAAATTAAGTATATTTAATTTATTGGTGGAATAAATTAAATAACTTAATATTTATAATTAAGTATTTGGAGAAATACTAATTATAAATTAATAAGAGTCTTATTATTATTATTATTACTATTATAAATAATTTAGTCCCTAAATAGTTTGTGAATTAAATTAAAATCATAAGTTCTAAGGAGTTTAGGAAGGATGACTAATCTATAAATAAGAGGGGTCTTATTATAGATATTATAAGATTGTTAGTATTTGGATACTATGAAAATAATTATCTACAACCTAAGTAGTCAGGAAAGAGAGAGAGATAATTAGGGTTAGCTATCCAAGGTCTTGTAGAACCTAAATTTACTTCTTCAATCAATTTACTCTCAGTGGATCACCTTTAAAACGCTACACACACTAAGTAGCTTGCGTTTGATCCATGGATCTAAAGAAGTGTGAGGGTACAAAAGATTAGAAGTTGAAGATCATATCAAGGAGTTGATTTATCTTCATGAATGTATATATTTTATCTCTCCTAGATTAATAATATTGCATAAGGTGATTCTTGGGAATTGCAAAAAAAATTTAAATATAATTTATATCATGTTTTCATTGTTTACAATGTTGATTGTATATATGTCTAATTTTTGCAAACCAACGCATCAATGGCGATTAAATTATTTGCCCTATCACAAGCTTCTGACATATTATTTGAAGGATTGAACATGATATCCTTCATTAACTTTCGCGATCTCTACATATCTAACCCAGTAGTAAAGAATCTGAGCGTCTACTATATGTTGAGATCTGTCACAGTGCCAAATGCCTCTCTAAACCTCTTCACATATTGACTCAAACTTTCGTTCGATTGTTGCTTAATTTGCATAAGGGAGGCTGTCAACTTCCCCCTTCTCGTGTTGTTACCGAACCGATCGTGGAATTTATTACAAAGCTTCTTCCAAGACCTGATGGAGTTGGGTGGCAGCAACGTGATCCACAACCAATCTCCTTTCTTTAGCGTGGTGACAAACATCTGACACCGAGTAACGTTAAAATGGTCATAATAACGCATAGGACGTTCATACTTATGTGTATGATCATAGGGGCCGCCCGTGCCATTATGTCTCTAAAGGGGGCATCTTTTTAGTCAAATCGGCTCGAATCGATCAATCTTCGGTGTAAAAGGTAACTTCGGGTCAAAATATAATTAATTTGTCTGAGCCGCAACCGATATCTTCTGCTCTAACTCCGTGAACTTTTGCATTATGGTATTAGGTATCCCCTTTGGGGGAGTTCTTCCACGACGATCCCTTAAATAAGCAGACAAACGACGCCCAAATCGTACACGCCCTTCCTCCGGTTCCTAGGATTGTGTTTTGCGTTTGTTCCTTCCTTTCAGCATGCCTCCCAATCGGTGGGTTCTAGATCGACTCTACGGTGTAGACTCCCGACGCCCATGCTGAGTTGGGGTGACTTCCCCCTTCCCCTCTAATTTTGTCAATTGTGTATTCCACTATTCCTATTGGAGGCACAATGTCTCTAAAGTTTCCTTTGTTCGTTTGATCTTACGTAACTAAATCAATTCTCACCTGTCATTCCCTTGTGCCCTTGATCCCAATCTTGGGGAGTGTGGGTTTGGGACAAACAACATGCCCCACATTTATGGGGATTGTGGGCCTTCTGGCTTGTAGAGAACAGTTGTCGTCGAACCACAACCAACTAAGCTTTCGCTAGAACCGATTTGGGGTTATTGGGTTGAGCCTGTCTTTGACCAACTTGCGGACTTGATACGCTGTCTAATTGATTGGGGACCTCTCCTAATCAGGGACTATCTTTCCTTTACCTGCCATCCATTAAACTTGACAATAAATGGTGATTTCAATTTCAACACTAGAACAAGACTCTCATTCTAGAGCCAATGTTAACGTTGGATCCTGTCTACTCGCCAAATCACCAAACAACGAACTTAAAACTGCACAGGGAACAAATAAACACACCAAAAAGTTTGACGACCGGGACCACCGGGGGACAACTCCAATGTGAAAATAAGTACTAGCCAGAAATATCAACAATGGAGGTATGTAATTGCTCTAGTAAATAAGAGTAATAAAATGTGTGTACCTTAAACTTAGATTATGGCTGTATTTATAGCTTGATCACACCGACCCAATATATTACACTCGTCCCCGAGTTGAAATAGAAGTCAAAGTCCTATGTAGTGGTTACTTATAACTGCAAGTTCCATAATTGAATATGATTTGACTTTCTCAAAAATAGAAAGTTAAATAAGACAAAAAAATTATAAGTTTATTTGAATTGTGACCCTTCTAAAATATCAAACTACTTATTATCAATATAATCATCCTGTCTAGCGTCATTCTAGCGCCAATGTTAATGTTGAATCATGTCTACTTGACAAATCACCAAACAACGAATTTAAAATCTACATAGGGAACAAACAAACACACCAAAAAGTTTGACGCTGAGACCACCGGGGGACAAATTCAGTGTGAAAATAAGTATTGGCTAAAATATCAACAAGTAAGGTATGTAGTTGCCCTAGTGAATAAGAGTAATAAAGTGTGTGTACCTTAAACTTAGATTATGATTATATTTATGGTCTGATCACACGACCCAATTTATCACACTCGTCCTAAGTTGTAATATGAGTCAGAGTCCTATGTAATGGTTTCTTATAACTGTAAGTTCATAACTGAATATAATTTGATTTTCTCAAAAATAAAAAATCAAATCGAACAAAAAAATTACCAACAATGCTACTATCACATAAAAAATCTCACATAATGCTCATATACACATATATGTATATTGTGGGCCTCAGCCTAATATATGAGGCCCGTAATATATATGTGTATATGTGAATATTATGTGAAATTATTTATATGATAGTAACATTATTTAAAAATTACAAGTCTTTTTAAATTATGACAATTCTAAAATATCAAACTACTTATTGTATATATAACTATCCAACTAAGGAGTGTGAAGTCCCAAATCATTAGGACCCATCAAATCACATTGCAACGGTGACCATTTGAATCAGAAAAAGAAAGGATGGAATCAAACCGGAGGTTAGTGGTAAGTAAATTAAGTTGAAATTGGACCCTTTTATTTATTTAATATTTGCTTAAAGATTTAGCAGCTGGTAGTACAGAAAGACTGAACTGCAGAAGTGACGGGATGGGCAGCTGTGCCTCCCATCAAATCCATCCAAGCAAATATAGGCCTGTGCCACTATAGACGACTGCAAGCAAAATTAAATAAAGCAAAAACAAAGCAAACTTGTTTTTTGTTATTATCCCTTCTCATAACTCTCTCTCTCCTTAAATACCCCCACTAGATTCAACTCATTTACTCACTCTGCAACACGAGATAGAGAGAGAAAACAGGAGAGAGATAACAGGGTTTAAGAAGGGTAGTAGTATTCTTATGGGTTTTTCTTTAGGGTTTAAGGCTTATTAGTATTATTGTTATTATTAATTACAAAGAAAGAATATAAAGCAAAATACTTGATCTTTATCTGTTTCTTTTTCTTTCTCAGATATATATAAACACACTTGTATGTATTTATATATGTTTACACAGATCCCAAAGGAATGCAGGGGTGCTACCCAGCATTGCTTGCTGTTAGTCATTCTTTTTGTTTAGTTTAAAGAGACCATTTTGGTTTTCTTGAGAAACAAAGAAAGAGAGAAAAAAGATACTAGTACTTAATTGCATATAGATTTAAGAGAGACTTGGCTAGTGGGGATCCATATATTTTACTTGGCTTCAATCTTCATAAATTCTGCTGCTGCAGCTACACTACATAAATCCCAAGTTTTTCTGATGAGAAAAAGAGATTATTAAAAGGAAAGATGATTAGATTTTTGAAATGATTAGTTTATTTGCTCTGCCAATCATTGACTTGCCTTGAACCACAGGAGATTCTGCTGTGTTATATAAATTCTTGATTCTTCAAAAAGAGAAGGAAAAAAAGAAGAACGAAGTAGATGAAGAACATGAATGATTCTCCTACTAACAATGGCAGTAACAATAATGGTACTCCTAACTGGTTGGGTTTTTCTCTTTCACCTCACATGAAAATGGAGGATCCTCATCATCATAATGTTCCAACAAGCTTCTTTATCTCGTCTTACGGAGAAAATGGTGTTTTTCACTCTCCTTTATCAGTTATGCCTCTCAAATCTGATGGCTCTCTTTGTATTATGGAAGCTCTCTCCAGATCACAACAATCAGAAGGTAAAAACATTAGCTTTTCTCTTTTCTTCAGTCTTTATATTTTATCAAGCACTGTGTTGAAACTTACTTATTATTTTGTTTATTTTATAAATAAAGGGATGGTGCCAAGTTCTTCCCCAAAACTTGAGGACTTTTTAGGAGGTGCAACAATGGCAGCCCATCCATATGGAAGCCATGAAAGAGAATCAATGGCTCTAAGCTTAGACAGTATCTATTACCACCACCAGCAACAACAAAATGTTGATGACCAAGAAACTCAAAGGCAAAACTCCCTTGACATTCTTCAACAACCCTTTAGGCAGCAAGAAGAGATGCAATATTTCACTGGGCTGCCTTGCCATAACATGTATCAAACATCAGCGGGCGAAGAAAACAGAGATGCCCAGATTGGTGACTGGATTTCTGGACATTATAATACAGCCGAACAGATGATTGATGATGAAACTGCTTCTGCTTCTGCTTCTGTTTCTGCTGTTGCTGCTTCTGCTTCTGTGGGGTCAATGGGTTGTGGGGATTTACAGTCTTTGAGCTTATCTATGAGCCCTGGCTCTCAGTCAAGCTGTGTCACAGCTCCAAGACAAATCTCACCCACTGATTCAGAGTGTTTGGCCATGGAAACTAAGAAAAGAGGGGCTACAAAAATGGGTTCCAAGCAGCCTGTTCATAGGAAATCTATCGACACATTTGGCCAGAGAACATCTCAATATAGAGGTGTCACAAGGTTAGCTCACACTAAACATTGTTTTCAACTTGTTTTGGGATTTCTGCTCTTTTTTTATAAAAAAAAAATGTTTGTATTCTTAATCGGAGAATAGTTTTGTTAAATGCCAATATTTTTCTGCCATAGACATAGATGGACTGGTAGATATGAAGCACATTTGTGGGATAATAGCTGCAAGAAAGAAGGCCAAACCAGGAAAGGAAGACAAGGTCAGTAAAGATGTGAAAAAGAAAAACACATTTCACACTATTCTTTTGATTCTATTAGTTGTTTTTGTCTTTGATATGTTTGGCTCATCATTGTTGAATATTGATAAATCTAATCATTGCTATACATTTCTTGTCATGCTTGTTCTTGGTGGGGAAATATGCTTTCTTGCAAATCCATTGGTGATTTTTCAGTTTATCTTGGTAAGTCTTTTGTATTGACACTAATGAAATTCATTATCATTGAATAACAAGATTTTATCTTTATTCAAAAATTTTGGATGTATACTTTTTAGGGGGTTACGATATGGAAGAGAAAGCTGCAAGAGCCTACGATAGCGCCGCGCTCAAGTATTGGGGACCTTCAACTCATATCAACTTCCCTGTATGATTTTATTGAATCCTTAAACGAGGTATAATATAATTTTTTACCGAGTGTAAATTAATTACTGATAGTATTGGCTTTGTTATGTGTTTTTCTTATAGTTGGAAAACTATCAACAGCAGCTCGAGGATATGAAAAACATGAGCCGCCAAGAATATGTTGCACACTTGAGAAGGTAAAACTTGATTATTTTATTTTATTTACTGATACTGATGAATGTAGTTTTACTGATTTTTTTGTTCTTCAGGAAAAGTAGTGGGTTCTCAAGGGGAGCTTCAATGTACAGAGGAGTAACAAGGTTTTTCTTGATGGCTCTTTTTTTTTTGTTAATGATTATGTTGGTCATCATCCTCTCTTTTTACTAGTAGTTTACCCGATTCACTGGTTTGTTTTGATAAATTTTTTACTAGGCATCATCAGCATGGAAGATGGCAAGCTCGAATCGGTCGGGTTGCAGGAAACAAGGACCTCTATCTTGGGACATTCAGTAAGTTCTGTTAATATGAAGTAATAATGCTGTTTTGTGCATGAGTTTATATGGATCGAGTTGGTATGAAGTTCATGTTTCGGTAAGTTAGTCAATTGGTCAATAGAGTGTTGGACACGTAGGTAGAGAGAGCATGTCTCCGTCTGATGCGCGTCCAAAAAAATAAACTTCATTCTAATACTCCCAGTTTATACATTACTTTATCATATGATAATTATTAATTTTGAAGGATTCAATTTCTCAACTCAATTTGAACTACATATAGTAAATTTTTACTACTTAAAAAGGGTTCTTATTTTTTTGAATAAAATTTAAAACTTGAATACTTGTTTTAATTTCAGCCACCCAAGAGGAAGCAGCAGAAGCTTATGACATTGCTGCAATAAAATTCAGAGGGGTGAATGCTGTCACCAACTTCGACATAACACGATACGATGTGGAAAGAATCACAGCCAGCCAGACATTACTGGCCGGAGAGCTTGCAAGGCGTAACAAAGATGAAATAATAATAATACCAACTACTGAGGCTAATAATATTATCGACTACATTAGCCCAACAGCAGCAGCACCTCAGCAACGCATTCAATCAGACAACAATGGGAGTGGTTCGGATTGGAATATGGTATTAAATCATCCCCCACAGCAACAAAATGGTGCTGCTAATAGTTGTGTGGAATCTCTTCATGAGAAAACAGTTGGTATTGGGGCCGGGCAGCATTTTGGGAACTCTTCATTCTCAATGGCCCTACAAGATTTGATTGGGATTGAATCTGTGAACTCGAGCCAACTGATGGTGGATGAATCGACGACTAAGATTGGCGGCAGCCACCATTTTTCGGATCCGTCTTCACTGGTTACTAGTTTGAGTAGCTCAAGGGAGGTTAGCCCCGACAAATCCGGTGCGGTGTCCATGGTGTTTGCTAAGCCAAATTCTTCTGTAAGTTCTTGGATTTCTTCAGCCCAGATGAGGCCTGCTGCTCCAATCTCGATGGCTCACTTGCCGGTTTTTGCTGCTTGGAATACTTCTTAGAAGAAAATGGGTTGTGTTATGTTGTTTGCATGTAGTAGTTAGATGTTTTTTGCATGAACAAGTAAAAAAAGGGGAAAATGCAAGGAATTTTGGAGGGAAAAAGGGAAGAATTTAGGTGTTAAATTAGTCTTATTATTAGTGGAGGACATTGGGGGCCAGTTTCTTTGTTTGTAACAACCCATGTGAGGGAAACTTTTGTCAAACTAGACGCCTTTGGCTCATTTTGGAATCAGATTTGGCAAAATGGTGGGAATGGTTTATAATTATAATTAAGCAAGTCTTGTGGAGATCATCATGATTATGGATGGATGATATGAGGGCTTTTACATACATACATACATATATATATATATATATATATATATATATATATATACATGTAAATGATTGGATCTGCTTCTCTTTTTTTTTGCTTTTTTGATCCAAAGAACACACAGCCAGCTCAATGACTCAATAATGTAAAAAGGGTATTACATGCTTTGACCACATCATCTAAATTCACCCCTCAAAATATGTTCCTCAATCTGCATGACAATATGATTGCCATTCTTGTGTTTTAAACTTTCCTCAAAGGCAAAAGACATTCTCCCTCATTATTCAAAAAAAAGCCAAAATAGAGAGAGATTCTCTTGTGAGAACTTTATATACTTGGGGGGTTTATTTAAGAATTAGTTTGTCATAATTAGTTAGAACTTTGTCTGCTAATTTAATTTTTTTTTAAGCCTTTCTACTTAAAAATCACCTTAGCTTTTCTCTAATTCCACTACCAGTGTTAAACTAAAAGTAATTCCATGTCCTGGTTTGCCACTAAAATTAAGAAGAAATAATTAAACTGTGCAATCTTGAAAACTAATTAAGAATAATATAATAATTAGCAGACAATGAGGAAATGGTGCCAGAAAAGGTGGAATTCATTGTCAAAAATACTGTTGAATTAGCATTAGGCTTCTGTATAAGTCTAGTTAATAGTCACTTATATAGGCCAGTCAGTAGTAATTGACATGCAGCTGGTATGAACCAGGAGTCTGAAGTGGGGGCATATTCTAGCTAATCAATCACTAAGACCAACTTAAGCAGGCCGGACGTCCGAAAATTCTATACTATATTTAATTTAGGATGTAGATTTTATTTTAATAGATGGATTAAATTTAGTCTAGTAATTCTTCCGGTTAATCAAATCGACCAAATTAAAGAATTAAAATCTCGTGGACTATAATTTTAATATATTTAAATAGAAGAGAGCCCGGAGAAAAAGAAAAAGAAAGAGATGAAGGGATATTGAAGGAGATGAAGGAGAAGAAGATACTGAAGAAGACGAAGGGGCAGGATCTTGCAACGGATAAAAATTGACGAGAACGGTAATAAATTTTTTATCAGAACGGTAATTAAAAAAAGCAACGGATAGAAATTAAAAATCTTATTTGAAAAATCTATAAATATGTACAATGATTCAATAAATTTTACCATCTCTCAATCAACTACTTCAACATTTAGCAATTGTAAGTATTTTGTTAATTATTTTATTTTTATTATATTATATTATATTTTATTTTTTATTGATAATATCTCTTTAATTTATTTTTTAGATGAAAAATCATGGTCCTCCGATGTATTATTCTTCATTACTATCTGAAGATTTCTCACTTGATGATCCAAATTTATTGGATGAATGTTGTTGGATTATGGCTGTTGGAGTTTTTTTGAATTCATTGATTATTTTAATCTTTTTATATTATAGTCCACGGAATAGTCCACAGGATAATATATTGCGGGAAGGATTAAAGACTAAAGGACATTTACTGACGTCAAATGGACTAAATATAGTCCAGCAGATAGTCCATCTGCTGGAGATGCCCTAATAACAGAATTACTAGTTAATCTTATTTATTTATTTTTCAATAAATTTCATTCACTTCAATATTTTTTTTCTACTGATATTTACAATGAAAAGTACTATTTTTATGTGTTTTTTATATCTTTACACAATTCTTTCTCATATAAAAATGAGATTCACTGTATGCTCACGCAGAAGAGGCATGAGGCATATAAACATAATTTGAAATTCATCGCAATCTTTTCTTACCTTTCCACAAATTTAAAACGAAGGTGAATTTGTGTGGATGCTTGTTTTAAAAATGAAAAAAAATAATAATTGCCATCATAATCATATTAAAAAAAAAAAGAATAAGATAAAATTAATGACCGAAAGATGAAAAGGAGATCCACCTTGATTGGACAATGAGAAAAGATGGAATAAATAAAGGGGGGAACAAGGCCAACAACTATGATATTTTTGCTTAAAAAGGTCAGTAGATAGATAGAGAGAGAGAGAGGTAATTAGTGGTCAAAAGATTACAACACTTGCGGTTTTGTATCAAGAATTTGTCCCCAAAAAAATAAAAAATAGAGGGGGTTAGAATAATGTTTCCATACTTTAGTTTTAGTCAAAACAAAATGATTACATATTTGTTGTGGACAGTTATGATCCATTACAGGAGTTGGAGAGAAGATTAGAGAACAAATTACACATGTATTCATTTGTGCACGAGTTGCAAATAGGGACTTGTAATAATAGATGATTAGTCAAAAAGATGTGTAGATTTCTCAATATTATCTTTGCATCCTAATCATTTGTTTCATATACAACTGTCAAAATCGGCTCAAATTCGCGGTTCGGGTTGACCCGTCTGTTACGGGCCTAGTTTTGAATTTTATATTTTCAATCCATCAAAATCTAGGTCGTCTTGGTTCAGCCCGTCAATGACCTGTCCCGTTTGGGCCAAGTCCAGAAATATAGACATAAATAAGTCCAGGTTCGCGGGCCGGATTAACTCGCGCGTCACAAGTTAGGTTTTGGACTTCACTTTTTCAACTCATCAAAACCTGAACCGTTTAGGCCCGGTCCGACGATGACCCGACCTGTTTGGGACGACCCGACCTATTTGGGCCAGCCCGGCCCATTTGTCAGATCTAATTTCATATGACAACACAAACAAACTAGTTTATAAAATGACTTAACAAAGTGTAATTAGTAAATGATCTGTCATATATGAGTGGACCCACTAATACGAACCAACCGCAATCAACCACATCATTTGGTAAACAATTGTTTGTAAGTTCGTCAAAGCACAATTGATTTGGTGCATTCTGGAGAAGAAGATATAAATTTGCAAGATTTGTTGGTTTTTTGAGATTGTCAGAATTACCATTGAAGAGATAAGGAGCAAGAAAATGTGGTAGTCAGAAGAAGAAAGTTTAAGTGCCCTTGGATCCTGGCCTGGCCTGGCCCATGTCTGTGGTTCTGATCATGTATAAGCCCATCAGATGTAAAATATGACCCATTTGTATTCAATGATTGTACCCAATCTCTAGATATTCATTTTCTTATGATATCTCAAGTTAAACTGTGAAGGAAAGTGAAATTTCCAGTTGTATTCCACAAAGTTTCCTCGTATTAATAGTAAACGAGGTATCCGGTTAGTATAAAGTTCATTTTTTGATAAGTTGGTCAATTAGGAGATAGAACATCTCCCCGCCAGCGTGTCAGCAATTTATTGGCCAATTGACTAACTTACCAAAAAATAAACTTCATGCTAACCACTCCCGTAAATGAGATTCATTATGAATATGTTATTATTTTTTAGGTATATTTTATACATGCTATGTTTTGGTGCTCAAGTTAGGATTTTCATGTATAAGGAGGCTTTGGTTTGGTCTATCTATATGTAATATTTAATAGGTAGGAAGATTTAATATGATTCTATCTTTATATTTCCCACATTTTCTTTCAACTTCTTATGTCGGTTTCTCATTATTTTATGTTATTATGTGATGATACTTTGTTATAATTTTGTCATATTTTGTTCTACTTATCTATTAGTACTATATATTAAGAGATAAAATGGGACAATTGTTGGTTTGGTATTCTTTTAGGGTTGCAATAAATTCTTTCTAGTAAATGTTATAGGCCGTAATAAATTTTCTCGAACAAAAATTAAAAATTAATACCTTCATTTTGTTGGTACGTTACAATTATCTTATAACAATATATTCCCTTTAGTTACAATCTGAGGTGCTGTTTGTTTACATCTGATTGTCTCTTAATGGACTGCCTCTTATTCGCTAAGAGGCATGATGTTATTTTTTTTTTGTTACCTCTGAATGTCTCTTAATCGGTAAGACAAAAAATAAAATCTTAATAATTAAGAGGTACCTCTTAATGAAATTTTTTTGATAATTTTTTTTTATATAAATATATTCAACAATATTATTCACTCATTTTTATTAAATTGAACATTTAAAATTATTAAATAAAAATTTACCCTTTAAAATAGTAAAATAGTGTCATTAAGAGACAACTTACTTTTTAGTTATCAAACAGTTTTTTAGATTCAGACCTCATAACCATTCAGATGATCTAATTTATTAAGACATCATAATCCTTCAGATCTTAATCGCCAGATTTATCAAACACAACCTGACTCTTCAATATGCTCCAATTTAGTAGTAATAAGATGTCCCAAAGGCCAATTAAAGAGCGGTTAATATGAAGTTAACGTTGGTTAATTGACTAATATAATGTCTACAAACAGATCGGGAGGTGATCTTTTATGCGTGTCAGTCTGTATTGGTCAATTGATCAACTTACAATAAAATTAACTTCATGATAATCGGATTTGCCAATGAGGGACCTGTGAAACCAAACCAAATCAAGTTCTAAAATACTTTCAATAGTTTTTTAACATTTTACTAAAGACACGTTGATCTTTGCAAGGTAATTTATTGTTTCTCTTATACTTTCAATAATTTAAAAAAAATAAATTTAAATCAAGTTCTTATAAATTACATGATTAAACAAATTGGTCTTAGTGGATGTAGAAAAAAATAATACTAATATTTATACAGAAAATATAATAATTTTTAATAACAAAATACAAATTAAAACATGTAGCACTTGCAATTCTAAAAATAAAAATTGTCAATCCCATAACAAAATTTACATATATCTAGCCCAAAATTTATTTAAAAAAAATTGTGTGGGGCCCTTTAACTCATGCAAGGCATGAATTTGGTGAGTACCGTAAAATTATTATAATTTATGTCATATTAAATATGTAACAGTTTATTATTTAAATGGGATAAATAGGTGCATTAATATTTCTTTCATTATATGTGTATATTTAATACTCATAATATATATTAATCATAACCGACTATACTCTATGTAATAATTTTGTATGGAGAAAATTTACTCTGACAAAAATTAATATATGGAGTTATCGCATGGTAGCTATTAAATGTGTAAAAACAAGTAAAATTATAAAACTGAAAATCATCTGATATATTATGTTAAAATTGTTATGAAAGTATATTTAATATTATTTATGGGACATATGGCAACGGTCGATAATAATTTCTCATTCCTAATCAAATTTTAAGGATTTGACCGTTAAAAGTATACTAATATATAATATAAAAAGGCAATCGTCTGTTTGATTGGCCTAGAGCCTTACTAAATTCTTTCCCATAAAAATACCTAGGGTCACAATAAATTTTTTTTGTTTTTTGGATGAAAATTAATACATATGGTTAATATATATATATATATATATATATGCTAGCTATTTATTATTGTCTTAAATCATGTGAAATCATAATTTGAATTAAACCACACACATTTAAATAATAAACGATTACATATTCAAAATTTATTGTTTATAATTAAATAGCAAATGGTCTATAACAATAACAATATATAAAGAGGCAAAATAAGGACAATTAAATTATTGATTTGGTTTGGTCTTGTAAAATTTACAATTGATCCAATATTGAATAACAATTGTATTAAACGTTAAGAAGTGCAAATAATAAACAATTTGAGATGAATTAGTTACTTATTGTTCTTCAAAAAAAAATTACATGAACAATTACATTTTACTAGATTGAAAATTATACAACAATAAAAAATTAAAGTAACTATATAATGCCGATCAAAATCTGTGTCTTGCACAAATTTAAGAGCTAGTATATATTAAATTGTACTTTTTGTGGTTGTCATTAGGTTGCAAAGCCGTTCTTGAGCACAGGTAGGAGGGTCGACCGCTCTGGATCCCCGATCAGAGGAGACCCAATTTTTTTTATATATTCAGTAAATGTATATATATATAAAAGATTTTGAAGATTTGATTAAAGATTTTGACTTTAGGAATACTAGAAGAAGTATATTTAAATGAATATATTATCATATATTTTGTTGTAGTCGAACTATTATGTTTTAAGCTCCGGAAAGACATTTTTTTGGATACAACTTCTACTTTTTATTTATTTATTTTTACCTCTTTTGTATGAAGACAATGTTTCGAAAAGAATCTCATTTTTATTTTTCGCCCTGAGTCATCAAAATCTAATGAACGAGCCTGCATTAGGGTTACCGATATCCTACTCATACGCATTTATTTTGATTATGAATGGACATTGCGTAGAGATCTCATAAACAACCGGTCGTTAGCTTCTCTATTGTTTTGCTGGATTCATGTTAATATAAATTTAACTTAATATGGTGATAGTTAAGTTAAATAAAGTTTGTATATCAAATACATTGATATAAAATTATGAAAAAATTGTAAATAATTAAATAAAGTGAGCGGAGAAATTCATCCTCAAGAGTTCAATATTTTCGACAATATACAAGCCTAATAGGACCCATGCACAGGGCCGGTTCTAAGAATTTGGAAGCCTTGTGCGAGAAAAAAATAGGGGCCCTCCCGCATACAAAATTATTAATTTTTTTATCAGCACCAATATATAAATCACAATTTTTATCAAAATTCATCATTAATTAAAATAATAAATGTCAACGTCGAGTAACAAAATTATAAATTAAAAAGAAAATATAGCTAAAACTTCAATAAATTATCAATTAAAAAAAAAGTAGCTAAAACTTAAATGGACAATAAACTTCACACGATTGCTAACATCATTTTTGTATTTTTTGCTGCAAAATCATCAATCAAACTTCCATAATTAATTTTCTACATATACAAAAATAAAATAAAATTCGGGGGCCCTCCGAATTTGGGGGCCCTGTGCGGTCGCCCCTTCTGCACCCCTCAAGGCCGGCCCTGCCCGTGCACAAAAATATGCAGGCTAAAAAAAAGGCTGAATGACACTTATGTCTCTCCAAGTTGCCACTCACTTTTAAAGTCGTTCTTAAAGTTCATTTTTCGTCACTTATGTCCTTAAAGTGGCATTTCTCTGGCGTTTCCGTTTCTCCTACCCAATTAGACCCCAATCCGACCCATTTTGACAAATATTTGACCCAACCCGACTCAGTTCGACCCAACCCCAAATTTTAATATTTTAAAATAAAATAAATATTTTTAATATTTTAATATAAAATAAGTATTTTTAAAAAGTTGTTTTTAATATATTTTAAAATAATAATATTTTTAAAATAATAATTATATTTAATATTTAAAAATAAAATATTTTTTTAAATAATTATTATTTTTAATACTTTAAAAGAAAATATTATTTTTAAAAACATTTTAAATAGTAATTTAATTTAATATTTTAAAATAAGATAATAACTGTTTTTAATATTTTAAAATAAAATATTTTTTTAACATAATTAATATTTTTTATATTTAAAATAAAATATAAATTTTAAAAATAATTATTATTTAAAGAAAAAAATAATAGAAACTTTTATATTTTTCAAAAATGAGTAAAGTTTCAAAAAATATAGATTCAAAAAAAGTAAAGTTAAATTTTTTTAAATCTTAATTATTTTTATGAAAATATACACATAAAAAAATTATTTTGTGAAAATAAAGTTTTATTTTTAAATATATATTTTATAAAACTTTACTCATTTTTTTTAAAAAATAAAAAATTTTCCAAATTTTGTTCCAGAAAATAACAATTATTTTTACAACTTTTTAATTTATTTTTTTAAAAATAATTGAATCATTTTTTTATTTATCTTTTACCGTTTTTTGTATTTTAATTATATTTTTAGTTTTTGTTTTTAAAAAGTCTTATAATAAGAATGCATATAATAATGGTAAAAATATTCATTTTTTTACTGAAAATAAAGTTTTACATAAAAAATGAAAAAAATTCACATTTTTTAAAAAATAAAGTTTTATTTTCCTATTTAAGTTTTTTGAATCTATATTTTATGAAAGTTTACTCATTTTTGAAAAAAATAAAATTTCTAATATTGTTTTCTTAAAATAATAATTATTTTTATAACTTTTGAAAAATAATATTTTATTTTAAATATAAAAAATAATTATTATTTAAATAATAATTTTTTATTTATAAATATTAAAATTAATAATTATTTTCAAATTATTTAAAAAAATATTTTATTTTAAAATATTAAAGATAATTATTATTTTAAAAATAATATTTTATTTTAAAATATTAAAAATAACTACTTTTAAAATAATTATTTTATTCTAAAATATTTAAAATAATTATTATTTAAAAAATAATTACTATTTTAAAATTATTTAAAAAATAATTATTATTCTAAAAATAATAAATTATTTTAAAATAGTAAATATAATTATTATTTTAAAATATTTATTTAATTTTAAAATATTAAAAATTAGGGTTGGGTCGAACTTGGTCGGGTTGGGTCAAAATTTGGTCAAAATGGGTTGAGTTGGGGTTAAATCGTGTAAAAGGAACGAAAACACCAGTGAAATGTCAATTTAAGGACCTAAGTGACAAAAAATAAAGTTTATGGCCGATTTTCAAAGTAAGTGGTAACTCGAAGGGACAAAAATGTCATTCAACCAAAAAAAAACTAATAGGGATGGTGACCTCACCTCAGTCTGTCCCTGAATAACGATGAACCACCAAGATCTATAATCGGGCAACTCCTCATATTGATTTTAATCTTTAAGACTATATTTATTTAAGAGCTAGTATATATTAAATTGTACTTTTTGTGGTTGTCATTAGGTTGCAAAGCCGTTCCTGAGCACAGGCAGGAGGGTCGACTGTCCTGGACCCCCGATCAGAGGAGACCCAATTTTTTTTATATATTCAGTATATGTGTATATTTATATATATATAAAATTTTGAACATTTGATTAAAGATTTTGACTCTAGGAATACTAGAAGTATCTTTAAATGAATATATTATCATATATTTTGTTGTAGTCGAACTATTATGTTTTAAGCTCCGGAAAGATATTTTTTTGAATACAGCTTCTATATTTTATTTATTTATTTTTACCTTTTTTTATATGAAGACAATGTTTCGAAAAGAATCTCGTTTTTATTTTTTGTCCTGAGACATCAAAATCTAATGAACGAGCCTGCATTAGGGTTACCCATATCCTACTCATACGCATTTATTTTGATTATGAATGGACATTGCGTAGAGATCTCATAAACAACCGGTCGTTAGCTTCTCTATTGTTTTGTTGGATTCATGTTAATATACATTTAAATTAATATAGTGATAGTTAAGTTAAATAAAGTTTGTATATCAAATACATTGATATAAAATTATGAAAAAATTGTAAATTATTAAATAAAGTGAGCGGAGAAATTCATCCTCAAGAGTTCAATATTTTCGACAATATACAAACCTAATAGGACCCAAAAATATGCAGATTAAAAAAAAAGGTTGAATGACACTTATGTTTTTTCAAGTTGTCACTTACTTTTAAAGTCGTTCTTAAATTTCATTTTTCGTCACTTAGGTCCTTAAAGTGGCATTTCTCTGGCGTTTTCGTTCCTCCTACCCAATTAGACCCCAATCCGGCTCATTTTGACAAAATTTTAACCCAACCCAATTCAGTTCGACCCAGCCCCAAATTTTAATATTTTAAAATAAAATAAATATTTTAATAATTTAATATAAAATAAGTATTTTTAAAAAAGTTGTTTTTAATATATTTTTAAAAAATAATATTTTAAAAATAATAATTATATATAATATTTAAAAATAAAATATTTTTTTAAATAATTATTATTTTTAATACTTTAAAAGAAAATATTAATTTTAAAAACATTTTAAATAGGAATTTAATTTAATATTTTAAAATAAGATAATAATTGTTTTTAATATTTTAAAATAAAATATTTTTTTAACATAATTAATATTTTTTATATTTAAAATAAAATATAAATTTTAAAAATAATTATTATTTAAAGAAAAAAATAATAGAAACTTTTATATTTTTCAAAAATGAGTAAAGTTTCAAAAAATATAGATTCAAAAAAAGTAAAGTTAAATTTTTTTAAATCTTACTTATTTTTATGAAAATTTACACATAAAAAAATTATTTTGTGAAAATAAAGTTTTATTTTTAAATATATATTTTATAAAACTTTACTCATTTTTTTTTTTAAATGAAAAATTTTCCAAATTTTGTTCCAGAAAATAAAAATTATTTTTACAACTATTTAATTTATTTTTTTAAAAACAATTGAATCATTTTTTTTATATCTTTTACTGTTTTTTGTATTTTAATTACTATTTTTAGTTTTTGTTTTTAAAAAGTCTTATAATAAGAATGCATATAATAATGGTAAAAATATTCATTTTTTTACTGAAAATAAAGTTTTACATAAAAAATGAAAAAAAAATCACATTTTTTAAAAAATAAAGTTTTATTTTCCTATTTAAGTTTTTTGAATCTATATTTTATGAAAGTTTACTCATTTTTGAAAAAATAAAATTTCTAATATTGTTTTCTTAAAATAATAATTATTTTTATAACCTTTTAAAAATAATATTTTTTTTAAATATAAAAAATAATTATTATTTTAATAATAATTTTTTATTTATAAATATTAAAAATAATAATTATTTTCAAATTATTTTAAAAAATATTTTATTTTAAAATATTAAAGATAATTATTATTTGAAAATATTAAAAATAACTACTTTTAAAATAATTATTTTATTCTAAAATATTTAAAATAATTATTATTTAAAAAATAATTACTATTTTAAAATTATTTAAAAAATAATTATTATTCTAAAAATAATAAATTATTTTAAAATAGTAAATATAATTATTATTTAAAATTTTAAAATATTTATTTAATTTTAAAATATTAAAAATTAGGGTTGGGTCGAACTTGGTCGGGTTGGGTCAAAATTTGGTCAAAATGGGTCGAGTTGGGGTTAAATCGTGTAAAAGGAACGAAAACACCAGAGAAATGCCACTTTAAGGACTTAAGTGACAAAAACTAAACTTTATGGCCGATTTTCAAAGTAAGTGGCAACTTGAAGGGGATAAAAATGTCATTCAACCAAAAAAAAAACTAGTAGGGATGGTGACCTCACCTAAGTTTGTCCCTGAATAACGATGAACCACCAAGATCTATAATCGGGCAACTCCTCATATTTGATTTTAATCTTTAAGACTATATTTATTTGTAAAAATTATAGTACTTGAGATTAAAATCAGTAATAACTTTGTTTGTTTCAAAATATAAGAACATTTTATAACATGTCATTCCTTTTATTATAATCATGTTCAGGGGTAGATTTAGGATTCGTTCTCAGTAGGGGTGAATTTTTTTAAGTTGAAAATTAAAGTGAAGGACTAAAACTTAGAGAGTTAGAGAGTAAGAGTTTGAATATATTATACATCCATGTGTTTAGTTTTTTTAGCGTAGTAGTAGTTAAATTTTTTTTCTTTCTATAAGTTTAAGTTTATCAAGTTTTATTTTTGCCCTTGTATTTATACCTATAAAAAATTTAAAAAAAAATCCCAACATAGGCACTGCCTACTCTTCCCTCTTAATAGATTTACCACTGACCTCATTACCACTTTGAGTTTCGCTTGGTTTATGTACAAATATGGTTCTACAATTTTTTGTCTTTATCTAATTTTAAAAAAAATATAGTATTTTGATATAGAAACAAACATTACAATTGATTTGCAGCAGCATGTACTTGGTAACATAACAATTTATATAACAATGTAAATTATTTAGTCTCAAAATTTTAATATGAATTAAAAACTAATAGTTAATTAAATAAATGAAAATATGTGCACTATAAAATTGAGAACTCAATGGGTTTAAAAACTAATAATAACAAACACGCATAAATAGTTTAATTAACTTAAAAGATGCAACTCGCATGACATTAATTTCAAATCACTCTATTGCCATGAATCTTCAACAAGAATTTGTTAACCGATTTATAGCTAGTCTGTAAGACCCCGAATTTTATGAAATAAAAATATTTAATTTTTATATAATTCAGTAATTGGTTCAATTGATAAAATGTTATAGTTATGGTGATTTGTGAAAATTTTACAAAGTAAACAAGTGGTCAAAAAATATTCGTTGTGTCGGGGAATTTTAGTTTGGTCTGGGAGTATTATTTTGTCGGAGAATATTCGTACGACGGCACAGTCATTGGTGGACCCCACAACAGAATAACTGTCAGATATAGAAAGCGAAAGAAATTACCTTTTTATAAATAATGGCAGGACTTTTACCGTAAACTGTTAAAATACCGGTGATAAAAATACAGTTATACACATTGTTGCACAGTAGCACACGGTATTGCTCATTCGATAATTGTTACAATAATTACTCAGTAATTACTGTTTAATATTTTATATTATTGATTCAATAATTGTCACAGTAACTTCCATTATTAAATCAATAATTGTCGCTCATATTATTTAAATAATATTATCAGATAGCATTATTGGCAATGTCTAAAAAATTCTGTCAAGAAAAGGGGCAAGGTCATCTAATTGCGCGCTAGTAAGGAGAAATCCTTATCGGAAAGCCTCCTCTTTTCTGGGAACGGCCTAGTTGTCAATATTGTGATTCTGTAATATTAATTTGAATAATAATTGATGAATGGTTGATAAAAATATTTTTATTATGTTGGGAATATTAATGTTAGTGGAAATCGATATTTATTTTAATAATAGTTCATTTTCGGATGTTAAATTGATCAAACAGGAAATTAATCGGATAAAAGAGCAATTAATGGGTGGTTAACATATGGGACCCACTTATTGGTGGATGATGAATGGTTGGGTGGTTGCAATTAATGCAATTGGTTGAAATTGGTGGAGAGTGGTTGCTGAATTGTTTTGCTTTGCATCCGAATGCCTATAAAAGGAGTGCTTCCTCAGCAGAGGAAGTACACCATTCCAATAGCAGAAATTCTTCCTTTACATTATTGCGAGTATTTCTTTTGAGTATAAGGATACTTTGAGTGTAGTTTATAGTTCAAGATTTTCTCAGAATAATATCCAGTATACTAGTAAAATCTAGTTTCCTACTAAGGTAAAGGATATTATTTTTTTTGTAACGGATGTTATCTTCTTTCAATATTCATAAGGGTTGTTCTTTTATTCCTTATTAATCTGTGGGAATAACTAGTCTACGCGGACTACCGCATGCCTGGTGATTTACCCTTTGTATTCATTCTTTATTAAATTATGAAAATGATCTGTCTACGCGGACTACCGCATGACGGGTGAAAATTCATTTGCAGTTTCTTATATTATTTCATTTCAGATTCCTAACTCTAAACTTACTATAGTAAGTATTGCTTCTATAATTACTGAAATGATTAGAAATTGCTTAAGATTTTTGCTTCATCTAATATTATTTCAATGGAATATTAGTCTAAACTTTTTATTGAAATTTTAATCTTTTCATGTCGGGTACTATTCATTCGGGTACTATTCACAGGTTACTATTTAAGGATTACTATTCACGGGTTACTATTCACGAATTTTTTTTTGTCCAAATTATCTTTGATTGGTTCCATGTTTTTATTTTTATGTCGATAATTTGGATATTCTTGAATTCTGGATAAATTGAATTATAATTCTCTAATATTTGTCCTTGATCTCACTGGATATATTATTATATTTGATTGGATCCATGTTTTTATCTTCATGTCGATAATTTGGATATTCTTGAACTCTGGATAAATTGAATTATCAATCTCTAATACTTATCCTTGATCATAATTTATAATCATAGTGATGAAAGTTCTCTTTGACTTGAGTGTAAAGATGGGTAGATTATTTGTAATACCTGAGAATTTTCAAATATTATTAATAATTAAATTAAAAAAAATGAATATTTATTTGAATATAAATGATTATGTGTTATGAGATGAGTTAATTCAAATAAGTTCAAATTGAATTTATATTAATTAAGAGAATGTGGAGTTTACGATAAACTTGTAGAATGCCTTGTGTGGCACGAGAATGAAAACAATGATGATTTGTTTTAAAAGATGAATAGACAAGTAATTTATTAATTAATATTATATTATTAATTAACTGTTATCGTGAGTAATAGAATATTAATGAGTAATTAATTAATGTTGAGTAATTATGATTGTGAATAATAAAGCATTAACGAGTAAATTATTAATAAATATAATAAGATTATATTTACTCGATTAATTGTTATGTGCAAAGTATGCGATAATTAAATGTATAATATATAGTAGTTAAATATATATTATATAAAGTGTAATATGAAACTTATGTGTGACTATTGATACGAGAACTATACATTAAAATTAAATAAGTTATATGAATACATCATGAGGTTATGTGACAATAAGTGATGTGGGTGAACATTAGTGGGTACCTTATTAATATTATAATGAACCAAATGAATAATTGTTATTCAATGATTATTGTAATATTTGATATGATTAAATAATAGAGTTGGGATGATATAAGGTGATAATACCCGATTGAATTATATTCGGCATTAACAAAATGTACATGGATTATATGATGAGATATATGTACCCCGACGTATTACATTGTAATATTTTTCCTCATTAGAAATACATTATGATTTTAATTTAATAACTAAGTATACATATATACCTAAGTGTATATAATATAACCTAAGTGTTAATACTACATTTGCCCAATTACTGAGCTTCATTTTTTTGTCCCATAATGAGAGTCACCCCTCATTCTCTCCTCACGTGTATGACAAAAGGCTAAAGCATATTCCTTCTTCTTCTCCCAAGCTCAGCAACTAGCTCATCATTCTATGGGGAGTGGGCTTCATGATGGAATGTAACAACTACTCACCAACTTCTTCTTAGCCATCAAACAATTCTTCAATCCCTTGGTTTGAGTTAGTGAAAGATAGCATTGTCTGGACATTCAAAACTCTATAAATATAACTATCTCCTTCTTCATTTCAATTTGCTAAGAATTCTATTAAGTGAAGCTAATATAGTATATTGAGATATATAGAGAGAGAGAAATTAGTTGAGCAGCAAGCTTAATTCTATTAATAGAGGTATGCTCTCCCTATTTCTCATCCTTATAAATTTCTAACTCCTGATTATGTTTGTATTGCATGTTAAGTGGATTTAAGAACGTTTAATAGTTGTTATATTAGCTTGTATGCAAGTTAGAACTGCAATGTAGTTATTTAAAATCAATTTCGTAAGAAATTTTGAAGTTGGGCTGCTAACTGCCGAAGCAAAAAGCCATTTCAGTGTTGGCCGAGACCCGTTGCAGCTGCGCCAGTATTGTACTAGGGCGCAGCGCAGCTACGCCAGGCCCCTGTGTCCGTTTCCTGTATCTGCTAAAACCTGCTATGTGCTAACATGTTGGTATCGCTTTAGACAAGCATAAGAACATGATTAATATGTATATATGAGCACATTGAAATAACATGAGCATGTTTGACTAAGATAATATACATTATTGGAGAAACGACTTATAGTTTTTGAAATGAACTTAGAGTTTCAAAAGGAACCTTGATAGGCTATATTCATGTTTGTATTCTGATTTTTGCGAGCATGATCGTATGGTCTAAATAAACATGAAAGGTTAGTCTAAAGTGTTATGATTACACT
This sequence comes from Panax stipuleanatus, assembly GCA_020205555.1. Classification (NCBI taxonomy): domain Eukaryota; kingdom Viridiplantae; phylum Streptophyta; class Magnoliopsida; order Apiales; family Araliaceae; genus Panax; species Panax stipuleanatus. The sequence goes on along the minus strand of CM035122.1, from coordinate 130,750,364 downwards.
AGCATACATGGGTTACGTTTAAAATAATTTCAAAAGCTAAACTTGAAGGTTTTGAAAAGCTAAAGTTGCATGAACATGGTAGAATAACATTCTGATATTTTTTACATACATGATATTGCTTTAACATTATTTAGTTGGCCTACATGTATACATGTTATGTTAGATACCATGAAAGTTAGTAAGCATGAATAAGATATGAGCTTAAGCAAGTTTTCAAACGAATAACGATACTAGTTATGCGTGTATGAGATAGAAACTTGTGAGCATGCCTAGAACAAGTTATGTGACCACCTTATGTGTTTAAATGACAAGCATGATAGCTTACGTGATTTCATGACTTTGTATGGCCTTAAGTCATTGAAAAACTGTAATCTAGGACTATAGCATGTAAAATTACTTGGAAAGGTTGTGTGAGCATGAAAGGACCTTTAACATATATATACTATGTGGCATTGCATGTTGATGAATTGGACAGAAACAGCAGGCAAAAGCCCAACCCTGGTCTGGCCAGGGAACAGCGCAGCTGCGCCGTCCCTAGGCTTAGCCCGGGCGCAGCTGCGCCAGGCTGATTTCAGAATTTATGCAGTCTGCTTATTTTTGATCTTTCAAGTTGGCTTATATTGATGCCTAAACTGCTAAACAGGGTCTGCACCCTACTGATACATGTATATGAGCGTTGATAGTATAACATAATGATGTTTAACGTATAAACGGAACTCCATAGATAATAATGGTATAACCGACTTGGCGTTATGATTTACCATAATAACATACATAATACTTGATTTCATGCTACGTGTGTACAAGTACGCAATGACGTACGTATAGAGTCAAATGACTAAGTTAGAACCATATGTGTATACTTGAATTACATATCGAGCTTGTGTACCGAATGTGCTTAGCTAATGAGTATCCTATACATGTAAATGTATTATAATACGATTCGAAAGTGTTGATTAGCCTTACGTGGGTAGACTACGCATAAGGCAAGTTCCCTGACTTACACTCTTTTATTGTGCAAGTTTCCTTGAACCCGATTTTGTATTATTAATTGCAAGTATCCTAAACCCTTGTATTACTTTATTCAACGGATATTGTAAGCAAGTACTTGAACTCTATTCTTATTGAACATTATTGAACTTGTGCTATTATTGTTGTATAAGTAAGCTATCTGAATTGAAATTCATGTTTTATTGCTTAAATACTTCGTGGATAAAGATAAAGTCGATTTATATTCTTCGAACTTTAAATCTTGAGTTTTAAATTTATGATTGTTCTCATATACCTTGAAAGAGCGGTCTATGTCATTTGATTCGGCTAGACCTATACCATGACTAGAAAGCTATCCAAACCAATTGATTGGTGCAGAATCTTATAGTGACTGAGATGAACAACCTTCTTTGAAGGGAAACTATATATTGTCGGGAGACCGACGCGCGCAATTGAGATTATCAACATATTTCTGTTAATTATAGTAGAAGTTCATAGTACTTAGTGACTGCTCAGTATTCATTGTTTAGAAATTTTGAATTGATTAAAGCGTTGAATCTTGTTGATATCTTTCTGTCCTTAGCGACCGTTATTGAGAATTGTTGATATTTCTTGCTATCCTTGAACTATCATATCCTGTTATACTTCTTTTTGGGATTCTAAAACTTTAACGACCCTAATTGCTATTTACTGGCTGAGCAAACTTGTTGCTCATTCTTGTTTTTCCCCTAAAAACATTTCAGTTAAGGCAGAGCAGTGTTGACCTTCGGGCATAGATAAGGGTAAGGGCAAGGCTACCAACTAGCTAGTCCTTTTATGTTTTAAAAATTCTGGTGTTGTATTATGACAGCTATGATAATGTATTAAGACTGATTTAGAACTATGTTTAAACTTAAGTAGGGTTATGTAATAAGTCTTTATTTGATATTATTATGTAATTTATTAAGTACTGTAGGTTGCGAGACTTAGGAGAATAAATATAATAAATCATTGTATGTTATTCTAGATTATCCGCTGTGATTGTATGATTTTAGTTATTATTGTTAGATAGTGACACACCGAATTCGAGGCATTGTGGTCCGAATTTGGGGGCGTCACATTATTGATATGATCATGACTATGGGTTCTCTTCGGCCAGGGGTGCAAAGATGAATTGTTAATTGATATGATCAAGACCATTGATTTTACAATTGAATATATTTAGCTTAAGTGCAAAGGTGAATAGATCAACATGGTTATAAGTATTGCTTCTATAAATTCTGAAATGATTAGAAATTTTCTTTGAGATTTGCATTTCATCTAATATCATTTCACTTAAATTTTTAATTACTAAAATCTTCTTATTAAATTTAATCGTTATCTTTGAAATATGAAACTTAAATATCTTTGGCCCGTAGTGCAAAGATGGACATGTGTTTGGTATAATCATGACCATTGATGTTACAAATGAATATCTTTGGCCTGAGTGCAATGATGAATTTATTTGCATGATTATGAAAAGGCACTGTGATTTAGTATAACCATGATCTTTAGTGTTTTAGGTAAAGATAGGTGATGAAAATTATCTTCGTCCTGGGTGCGAAGAGAAATTTATCAATATAATTATAATCATGAACTATTTACATGTTTGTAGAGAGGAACTGTTGATCGATGTTACAGGGATAAAATATTGTTGGTAGACTTTTAACATGGAGAAGATAATAGACATTATGGTCTATTTGACTCTTTTAATGGATTTCTTGTTCTGCTGCAACTATGGTTGAAAACTTTTATCATCTACTATATGTTCTAAATATCGAATTTATTACTGACGAAGGCTATTGATAATTTAATTATCTTTAGTCATAAAATTATTAATGGGCTATTTGTGCTCACTCTTTTCTTTCATTGTTCTCTTCAGAAAATGAGAATGTCGCGGGGACTAGTCAAAAAATGGTGTGATGGTCAGAAATAGAGCTGTAGTAGTCCTCATTATTTTGTGAAATATTGTGATAATAATTGTAATGAGGACTTATTTTAGTGTTTATATTTTCGTATTATATACGATTTTTATTAAAACTCACAGTTTGTGTGGTCGTATTTTGCACGACCGTATAATATTATAAAGATTTGTATTTGGATTCTGTACCATGTATTGGCGGCTCATAATAGGTTGTGTGGACCTATTTTGGGGGCGTCACAGTTGGTATCAAAGCTTAGGGATATGGTTTCTGACAGAGATCTGAGACTAGAATTAAAAAGGGAGAGACGAGTAATATCCTTTGCTAGTGTGTGTCGTAACTAAGCTGAATTTTCTTACTTGCTAAGTTGATAAATTGTGATATGTCAATTAACATTTGTTTTGAAGCTGTATTCTGGAATGATATCTGAAATCCAAGAGACGAGTAATGGAAAAATCTTGATACAGAGGAAATAGCCGGGAAGATAGAATCTGAAATGAAAGCAAGGTATCCTCATCTCTTCGAATTACCAGGTACATAAATTTCGGGGATGAAATTTCATAAGTAGGGGAGATTGTAAAACCCCGAATTTTATGAAATAAAAGTATTCATTTTTTAAATAATTCAGTAATTGGTTAAATTGATAAAATGTTATAGTTATGATGATTTGTGAAAATTTTACAAAGTAAACAAGTGGTCATAAAATATTCGTTGTGTCGGAGAATATTCGTTTGGTCAGGGAGTATTATTTTGTCGGAGAATATTCGTACGACGGCGCAGTCATTGGTGGACACCACAACAGAATAACTGTCGGATATAGAAAGCGACATAAATTATCTTTTTATAAATAACGGCAGGACTTTTACCTATAAATTGTTAAAATACCGGTGATAAAAATACAGTAATACACGTTGTTGCACAGTAGCACACGGTATTGCACAGTATTTCAAATTATTGATTATTACGTAAGAAATCACTCATTCGATAATTGTTACAATAATTACTGTTTAATATTTTATATTATTGATTCAATAATTGTCATAGTAACTTACATTATTAAATCAATAATTGTCACTCATATTATTTAAATGATATTATTAGATAGCATTATTGGCAATGTCTAGAAAGTTCTGTCAAGAAAAGGAGTTAGGTCATCTAATTGCGCGCTAGTAAGGAGAAATCCTTATCGAAAGTCCCCTCTTTCTTGGGAACGGCCTGGTTGTCAATATTGTGATTCTGTAATATTAATTTGAATAATAATTGATGAATGGTTGATAAAAATATTTTTATTATGTTGGGAATATTAATGTTAATGGAAATCGACATTTATTTCGATAATAGTTGATTTTCGGATGTTAAATTGACCAAACGGGAATTTAATCGGATAAATGAGAAATTAATGGGTGGTTAACATGTGGGACCCACTTATTGGTGGATGATGAATGGTTGGGTGGTTGCAATTAATGCAATTGGTTAAAATTGGTGGAGAGTGGTTGCTGAATTGTTTTGCTTTGCATCCGAATGCCTATAAAAGGAGTGCTTCCTCAGCAAAGGAAGTACACCATTCCCATAGCATAAATCCTTCCTCTACAATATTGCGAGTATTTTCTTTGAGTATAAGGATACTTTGAGTGTAGTTTATAGTTCAAGATTTTCTCAGAATAATATCCAGTATACTAGTAAAATCTAATTTCTTACTAAGGTAAAGGATATTATTTTTTTTGTAACGGATGTTATCTTCTTTCAATACTCATAAGGGTTGTTCTTTTATTTCTTATTAATCTGTGAGAATAATCTGTCTACGCGGACTACCGCATGCCTGGTGATTTACCCTTTGTATTCATTCTTTATTAAATTATGGAAATGATCTGTCTACGCGGACTACCGCATGACGGGTGAAAATTCATTTGCAATTTTGTATATTATTTCATTTCAAATTCCTAACTCTAAACTTACTATGGTAAGTATTGCTTCTATAATTCCTGAAATGATTAGAAATTGCTTAAGATTTTCGCTTCATCTAATATTATTTCAATGGAATATTTGTCTGAACTTCTTATTAAAATTTTAATTTTTTCATGTCGGGTACTATTCATTCGGGTACTATTCATGAGTTACTATTCACATATTGCTATTCACATGTTGTTATTCACGAGTTACTATTCACAAGTTACTATTCACGGGTTACTATTCACAAAAAATATATATGTTTTTTTCTGTCCAAATTATTTTTTATTGGATCCATGTTTTTATCTTAATGTCGATAATTTGAATATTCTTGAATTCTGGATAAATAGAATTATAATTCTTTAATATTTGTCCTTGATCTTACTAGATGTATTATTATCTTTGATTGGATCCATGTTTTTATCTTCATGTCGATAATTTGGATATTCTTGAACTCTGGATAAATTGAATTATCAATCTCTAATACTTATCCTTGCTCATATTTTATAATCATGGTGATGAAAGTTCTCTTTGACTTGAGTGTAATGATGGGTAGATTATTGGTATGATCATGACTATTTGTTCTCTTCGGCCAAGGGTGCAAAGATGAGTTGTTGATTGGTATGATCATGACCATTGATTTTACAATTAAATATATTTAGATTAAGTGAAAAGGTGAATTGATTAACATGGTTATATGTATTGATTTTATAAATTCTGAAATGATTAAAAATTCATTTGAGATTTGTATTTGATCTAATATCATTTCACTTGAATTTATAATTACCTAAATCTTCTTATTAACTTTTAATCGTTATCTTTGAAATATGAAACTTGAATATCTTTGGCCCGTAGTGCAAAGATGGACAGGTGTTTGGCATAATTAGGACCATTGATATTACAAATGAATATCTTTGGCCTGAATGCAAAGATGAATTTATTAGCATGATTATGAAAAAGAACTGTGATTTAGTATAACCATGATCTTTGGTGTTTCAGGTAAAGATAGGTGATAAAAATTATCTTCGTCCTGGGTGTGAAAAGAAATTTATCAACATAATTATGATCATGAACTATTTACATGATTGTGGAGAGGAATTGTTGATTGATGTTACAGGGATAAAATATTATTGGTTGACTTTTAACATGGAGAAGATAATAGACATTATGGTCTATTTGACTCTTCTAATGGGTTGCCTGTTCCGCTGCAACTAAATTACGAATACCTAATTACGAATACCTAATCTTTGTCCTTTATCTCACTGGATTCGTTCTTTAAAATATTTTTCATCATCCTCAGTCTTAAATGGTGATACAAATGAATATCTTTGGCCTGTAGTGCAAAGATGAATGATTATCTGATGAATATCTTTAGCCCATAGTGCAAAGATGAACATGTGTTGAGATGAACATGACCACTGGTGATGCAAATGAATATCTTTGGCCTGTAGTGCAAAGATGAATGATTACCTGATAAATATATTTGGCCTGTAGTGCAAAGATGAATGATTACCTGATGAATATCTTTGGCCCGTAGTGCAAAGATGGACAGGTGTTGAGATGAACATGACCACTATTGATACAAATAAATATCTTTGGCCCGTAGTGCAAAGATAAATATTTAATTTGTATATATTGATTGATGTTACAGGGATAAAATATTGATGATGAACTTTTAAATCATAGAAGATAGTAGACATCATCATTTTCTACTTAACTCTTCTAATGAATTGTTATTTCCGCTGCAGTTGTTGATCTAAAACTTGTTGTCCATAATATTTTATCTGACTTATTGAAGACTAAGGATAAATTATTCTTTATTATCTTAGTCATAATATTATTTACTAGGCTAGTTGAGCTCACCCTTTTCTTCTATTGTTCTCTTCAAAAAATGAGAATGTCGCCAGGACTAGTCGGAGGACAGAGTGATGGTCCGAGTTAGAGCAGTAGTAGTCCTCACTATTTTTATAAAACAGTGTGATAATAATTGTAATGAGGACTTAGTTTGAGTGTTTATATTTTTTACATGTTTGTATTGACACTCACAGTTGTGTGGTCGTATTTTGCACTACCGTATGATATAAAAGATTGTATTTGGATTTTGTACCATGTATTTGGCGACTCATAATGGGTTAAGTATTGAACCTATTTTGGAGGCGTCACATATGAGTTACTAGTTATAAATAAGAACTTATAAATAAAAGAATAAGTGTTAAATCTAAAATAGTACAATCGTACTCTTTAATGGTTGATGTATAGTAGCTGGGCTAAACGATTCCTTCAGGGAGCGGAGGTATATACGAATTAGCAACCGATCTAACTCATTGTGAAAACAGTGTAGACGAGACGGAAACTAATTTGTTGGTTGTTTGTGGGAAACCACTCAGTATACTATATTGAATACTATTAAAGATTCGATGTGTGCTAGGTTTAGACTTGTGAATACATATGGTGTTAAGGTAATATCTAATATTTGACTATGTGGTTAAATGTTAGATACTTTACTTATAAAGTATTAGTATTTTGAGATAAAGTATGTTATACTAATTGAAAGATCAATATTATTAACTGATAGGTCTTTTCAATAAAGCGATTAAATTAGATTGCGTTGCAGTAATCGACGATACAGGTAAGTTTTTTCCTAACTTAAACTCGAGTTATTATTTTTCAAGCATGGTTGTGGGTAATTACTGTTAATTATTCCACATCTAAGATTATTATTGAATATTCGCATTTAGTGCAAGTTCTCTAACTCAAACTTGAGTTATATTTTCAAAGTATGGTAGTGAATAATTATTGTTGATTATTAATATCTATACTGATTATTGATTCGCACTTAGTGCATGTTGCATATGTTCATCAGGTATGAAAGGCTGATCACCTTATTTACCCTAAGGTTCAGTTAAAGTTTTTTATGGTCCTTGTTGACATTAAACATTATTGATTCAGTCATTCATTTATTGAAATTCTGATTTATATTCTTTCATAATTATTATATTGTTAAAAATTCGAAAGTTTATTTTTTCTTTTAATCATGATATTACTTCATTGTATTTAAATTTGCTGAGCAAAGTCGTTGCTCACCCTTGCTATATCATGATAATAAATTTTAGATTAAGACGAAGGCTCGAAGAAAGACAAATGCAAAGGCAAACTACAAGAGTAGAATATTATGCATCTATAACTATTAGGTATCCGATGTAAATAATATATGAGAACCTTTTAAGTTTTTAAATGTATGTATTCAGTTAAGGTTAATAGACCTTGGAAAATATTTATAGAATCATGTGAAATAAATAATTTATGTTTATATATTTTGCATTAGTTAATAGAATATGTATAAAGATGATGCATCATGACGCACTATGTCCGAGGTTCTGGGGACTCGGATTTGGGGGCGCTACACACGCAATTTATCACGAAGAGTCAACTAGCCAAGTGAATTGTCGGAAAACTAATCAATTTAAAGGAATCTCTGCACTGCCACAATCTTCTTCTTTTCTTAATCTTTTTAAACAAATTAATAAAAAAGTATTTTTTAAAAAAAGGTCAATCACAAAAATAACTAATGAATAACACAAATAATCTTCAAAACGATGATTGAAGCAAAAAAAGTCTACAAAATGTCTAAACTAAATATATCAAAGTTATAAACTACTCTCCCCGTTCCCAAAAATATGAACAAAATACAATTTGCACATATATTAAAAAAAATAAAAGTAGAGGAAAGAGAATAAAAAAGTTCTAAATTTATCCTTAGTGACCCTACAAGATTACATAAAGTGATGAATACTTTTATTTTTTTATATTAATAAACCCCACTAAATAACATATGTTCCATTCACTTTATATATTTTATCTCACCTTTTTTGAAACAAAAAAATATATATATTTAGCCATCCTTTATGGGGACGGAGGGTGTAGTACATTTCATCCAAAACTACTTCATCTCATTGGAAAAATAAAATATATTCTCTTCAATTTATTTTTTAATTTGAAGTCAACTTAAAATATTTTAATATAAAATATATGTGTCTTATTATCCCCTACTTACTTCTTCATTCAACAGGCGGAAAGTAGATTAGCAGATTCAGCTCAAATGAAAGCTACAAAACAGATTCATTTAAATTTTTAAATTGAGAGTTAAAATTTTTTTTTTTGCCTCCTTTAAGTATAACTCTTTCATTAATCTGCCCACGTTAAGTTTATTAAATTATATATGTACCCCTCCACTATACCTATAAAATAAATGTCTGCCTATGCTGTCCAAGCATAGGTCCTCCCCCAGGGGCGGATGCAGTTAAGGGGCAGGGGGGGCACCTGCCCCCACTGAACTTTAATTGGTTAGGGGTATATATGTCTAACTTAAAAAAAATTAGAAGAATTTTAAAGGCTACAACAACAGCTACACTGGGTGAACTTTTAGTTTTTGTCTTTTAGACTTTTAGGCTTTAGCTTTTCACTTTTTTCTCAAGCCTCAAGGAGAGTACTCCTCTCAGTTCACGGCTTCACGCGATATTCAAGCAGCCAACAAAGCTAACAAAGCTATTGTGCCTTTGGTTTTTCACTTTTTACTTTTCACTTTTCTGTAACATCCGACCACAACAGCCAACAAAGCTACACGCCTACACAAGTCCATATTAGCAATTAATCGCAAATCGCAATCTCGCAACAGCAGAAAATATACTCCAAATTCAGATTTCAGATTTAGGTATATTTTAATTTTAGTTTTTTAATTTCACAAATTTAACAATTGTTTTAGAAATTTTTGTAATTGTTTATAAATTCTTTGTTTGTGTACTTTTATAAAATTAGGGCTTTTTACTTCTTAAAGCAATATTTCAACAATGAAGAGAACTCCATCAAATAAAAGTTCTTCAAGTTCAAGTATTTGTTTTATTCTATTTTTACTTTCTTTAAATTTTGTAATTTATTTGGTAATGTTACTTGTTACTTGTTAGTGGTTTAATTGAGATTGATTATTTTGTATATTGTTTTAATGTTGAATTAGTTTTTAAATATTTAATGATTGTTAGGTATGGACATACGTAATTGGGTTACAACAACTAAACGTACAAAATTTGAATCTATTCCTAAAAATGTCCAAGCCGAAAGGACTAGTGAGGAACATGTCACTGCTGATATTCACCAAGAAACTCACCCGCAAAATGTCAATCCCCAAACCCAAGTACCAGAATCTTTTGCCCAAAATATCCCATTCCAAACTCATACACCGGTATCTCCTTCCCTTAATATTGAGTGGGATCCCAGTAAAAGACCGCCAATAAGTTCTTATCTCGCTAGTGAAAGAGATAATTTTAGAAGAAGTTATTTACTTGGGGGGGCGACTCAACCAATACCTCACAAATTTCCCGATACACTAATTAATGGAGTTGCTCGTAAATTCAACAAGAATTAGTACAAGAAATATCCAAGTTGGCTGGAATATAGTTTAAGTGAAGATGCTCTATTTTGTTTGCATTGTTACCTGTTTAAAACTGATCATGGTAATCAAGGTGGCGGGGATGCATTTGTTGGTGAGGGATTTAGAAATTGGAAGAAGTTGAATAGATTGGAAATACATGTTGGAGATCATGGTAGTGTTCATCGTAAATGTGAACAAGCTTGTCATGATTTAATGAATCAACCTCAACACATCGATATCAATCTTGCTAACATAACTAAGCAACAAAGGATCGATTACCGTCTTCGATTGTTCGCATCAGTTAAATGTGTTAGGCTTTTTTTGAAAGAAGGATTGCATTTTCGTGGTCACGATGAGTCAGAGGGTTTAAGAAAACGAGGGCTATTTATTTCTCAGCTAGAGTTTCTTTCAGAAAACAATGATGAGGTGCATAAAGTTGTACTAAAAAATGCTCCAGAGAATCATAAATTGATTGCACCCTCAATCCAGAAAGATATTTGTAGAGCCGCTACATTTTTGACTACACAAGCTATCATTAAAGAAATTGGGGATGGATTTTTTTCTTTGTTGGTTGATGAGGCTCGTGATTCATCAATCAAAGAACAAATGGCAGTGGTTTTACGATACGTGGACATGTATGGTTGTATCATTGAGCGATTTCTTGCCATCATTCATGTTCCTAAAACTTCTGCTTTGACACTAAAAGCTGTTATTGATCAACTTTTTTCTAAACATGGATTGAGCATGTCACATGTGCGTGGACAAGGTTATGATGGAGCTAGCAATATGTCAGGAAAGTTTAAAGGTCTTAAGAGTTTAATATTATCTGAAAATCCATGTGCTTTCTATATTCATTGTTTTGCACATCAGCTTCAGTTGACACTTGTTGCAGTTGCCAAGAAACATAAGTCATTATGTTCTTTCTTTGATTATCTTGGATTGTTAGCAAATTTTGTTGGGGCTTCTTGCAAGCGAAAAGAAATTCTCCGATTGAAACAATTTTAAAAAGTAGCTGAAGGGGTTGCTAGTGGCGAAATCAAGAGTGGACGAGGTTTGAATTAAGAAACAACATTAAAACGGCCGGGAGAAACGCGTTGGAGTTCACATTTTAAAACAATTTTGAGTGTTATTACCTTGTTTTCTCCAACAATGGATGTCTCGAGTTTATAGCAGATGATGTCGAAGGGGAGAAAAGTACAGAAGCTAGTACACTTTTGAATTCATGCATGATTTTGAGTTTGTGTTCTTGTTACACTTATTGAAAGGAGTTATGGGAATTACAAATGACTTATCACAAGCCTTACAGAGGAAAGATCAAGACATTGTAAACGCAATAGCTCTAGTCAATGTAACCAAGCAACGATTACAACGCATGAGAAAAAATTGGGATGATTTGTTAGCGATAACGTGTGAATTTTGTGCATTGCATAACATAGTTGTCCCTAGGATGGAGGATATTTTTGTGTTTCAAGGGAGACCACGACGCAATATTGAAGAAATCACAAACCTTCATCATTTTAGGGTTCAATTATTTTTCACTGTGATTGATAGTCAACTTGGGGAGTTGAATGATCGTTTTGATAACACAAATACAGAGTTACTTTCAAGTATAACATGTCTTGACCCACGTGACTCTTTCTCGGCATTTGACAATAAAAAATTACTTGAATTTGCGAAACTTTATCCTTCAGAATTTGATGATATGGAACTTTTGGCACTTGATGGTCAACTCCAAAATTATATTGTGGATATGAGAAACGATCCCAATTTTTCGAGTGTAAAAGGAATTGGTGAATTGGCTCAAATGTTGGTTAAGAAAAGAAAGGATGATGTGTATCCCCAAGTTTATTTGTTGCTGAAATTGGCTCTACTTTTGTCCGTTGCTACTGCAACTGTTGAAAAGACATTTTCAGCCATGAATATTGTGAAAAATGAACTCCGTAACCAAATGGGAGATGAATAGATGAATGACTATTTAGTAACATACATTGTGTAAGACCCCGACTTTTATGTAAAAAAAATCTAATTTAATTTACGATTATTATTTTAAAATTATAAAATGTTAAATTAATAAATGGTTAAATGAGCAATTAAATGAATAAGTGAGTAAATAAGAGAGGATGAATTAAATTTTTGGAATGGTGGGACATGAGATGTTTGTTAAAGGGTTTTAGCAAGAAAAGCATTTCATCATTTTTTTTTCCTAGCCTTCCTTCCGTAGCCAAATGTGGAAAAAGAGAGAAAGAACAAAAAAAAAGGAGAGAGGAAAGTTGGAGGAAGAAGAAAATAGGGAGAAGAAAACAAAAAGGTGGGGGAAGGAAGAAGAAAAAAGGGGGAGAAAGAAAAGAATATAAGAAAGAAAGAGAACCTATAAGCATTACACTTCCTCCCATACCAAATTGGGGAGAGGAAGAAAAGAGAAAAGAGAAAGGAAAAGGAAAGAAAGAAAGAAGAAGGAAAGAAAGGAAACAAGAAGAAATGAAAACAGAGAAGGTAAAATCAAAACCTTTGTTATTTTTGGTTATTAATTTTTATGAAAATTCATGGAAGAGTATATGTTATGCTTATTAATTTGTGATGGATTAAATTTTCAAAAACATGAATCAAATAAAAGAAATCAAGAAATCAAATGAGAAACGAAATCTGAAAATTTCATCAAAATTAGTTTGTTACCATGTTTTTATAAAATTCATATCTCCTTGTGTATAATGAGTTAGGAGATGAGCCTTATATCAAAAGAAATCTCTGGAAGTAAGCTAATTACAGAAATTTGAATCACCCAAAAATTTCTTGTGAATTTTTCGTGGTGCCTGTTTGAAGGAAACTAGTTCGAAGGACTTATAGTCCGAAAAGTCAGTTTTCTTAAGCTCTATTACGGGAATTATAATTCTTAATTCGACCGTTGGATCGTTGTAATTTTTGGATATGTTATACAAATATAAGTTGAGTATATGTCCACAAATTGTGAACCGTTAAAGATTAACGTATGATTTGTTATGAATTTTAAGAGGTGACTGAGTTAGAATTTTTGTAGCAGAATTTTCAGCAACATGCTTTAAGTTTTAAAAATGTATAACTTAATAATTTTAAATCCGATTTGGGTGATTCTTGATGCTAAATTGGAGTATTTGAAGTCTAGTTTTTGTTAAAATTAATTATGTTGACAAATAAGTTTTAATTAATGGCGGTAATACCATAATAGTTGACAGACGCTTTAAAAATAAATTGTCATATATAGGTTCTTAAATTTTGTTATTAACTTATAAGTTTTGGAATATTAATTAGAAAATTTGGTAAAAAATCCTATATTATTATTTCAGAGTTCCTAAAAAATTTTGGAGAACTATTAAAGAGCAGGAGTATATATTTAATTTTTTTAAGCTATTTAAAGTTAGTTTAGGAGTTAGTAGAAATTTATAGAAAATTCTATGAATGATGGAAACTTATGAAGTTTACTGAAAAATCTTATAATAATATAATATTCATATTGATGATGTTTTAAAGATATAAAAGTATGTGGAGTTAGTATTTCTATTTTAAAGCTATTAAATAATTTTTATAAATAGAAATAATTATAGAAAATTATCTGATAATCCGAAAAATGTGAAAGCTGTTTAGAAAATTTAGAATAATATTTTAAATATTTTTGAAGTGTTAGTAAGTTCATAAGGTGTCGGGATGTAAACGCACAAATAACGAATAAGTTATGATAAATGTTTATATAATTATATTGTTGTATTTTATCATCACTTGAGATTGTGCCTTAGTGGTGGAAAGCCGGACATAAGTCCCCATTAACGTGGATTCGAGTCTTGGTAAACTCCTCTATGCTCAAGTGGTCTCACGTCCTGAATTTATTCGGGGGTAAGTTGAGCCCTTGATTTATTCAGGGGTAAGTGAGTTGTGCCGATGAAGACACCACTGAGGCCTCTCAAAATTTTAGAGAACATGTATTTATTTTTTCCTATCATGCATATACTTATTTATTACATATGTTAATAAATAACAGTTATGATATTATAAAACCAGTTGAAAGTTTTATGAGTCTATAATAATGATGGTGAATAATTGTTGAAAGGTTAAAAAGGTGTAAATAATTTATGGTTAAAATGTGTTGATGATATACAGATGCTTGTTCAATTATTTTTTCTTTACGAAAGTAAGTTGGCAGGACTTGCCGACACTCTACTTTTTTAAAGTAGTATGGACCACAACTCTATTATTGAACAAATTCTGTTAAAACGTGTACAAATTGATTTAATTTCCTCTGTGGGACCATAAATTCCACTATCATTATTTTATATAGCTCATTTGGTTATTTTGTCAAAGCTGGTGTGCTAGTTGTTTTCTCGATTTTCAGTATAAATAGGTTACTTGGTTGAGTAACTAAACACACACGATGACTACACCAAAAATATAAAATTCTTTTGTTATAATATTGTGAGGATAATATTGTTAGTATTTCTCTTGAGTGTAAGGTTACTTCAAGTGTTGATAAAGAATGCAAGCAGTGTTCAGATTGATTAATTTTGTAGAAAGCATAATCTAGTCACGTGCTAAGGTAAGGGGTGTCACCGTTTCATAATATGGTAAAGGGATATCATTTTCTTTCATACTCCATATTATTGTAAGAAATTATTATTCGTTCTTCAGGTTATTATTAAATGGTGAAAAGTCCTGAAATGATTAGAATATCCTTAATGGTTTGTGATTCATCTAATATCTTAACCTGAATTTTTCTATTCAGTCTTAAGTTATTATGTTTGATCCGATAACTTTACATTTACTTGAAATTTATATTTTAATCTATTTTCTGGGTATCGTGTTGGTAATTTAGACTCTGGATAATTAAGTTGAAAATCAATAAGATCTATTTTTATCTTATTATTTTGATTATATATATCATGGTGGTGAAATTTCTCTTTGGTATGTAGTGCGAAGACGAAATATTGATTGGTATACAGTTATATGTCTTTGGCCTATAATGCAAAGATGAGATGTTGATTTATGAATATCTTTGGCCTGTAGTGCAAAGATGAGCTGTTGATTTATAAATATTTTTGGCCTGTAGTGTAAAGATGAACTATTGATGAATATCTTTGGCCTGTAGTGCTTGGCCTGTAGTGTAAAGATGAACTATTGATGAATATCTTTGGCCTGTAGTGCAAAGATGAACTATTAATGAATATCTTTGGCCTGTAGTGCAAAGATGAGCTGTTGATTTATGAATATCTTTGGCCTGAGTGCAAAGATGAATTTATTAGCATGATTATGAACAGGAACTGTGAATTGGTATAACCATGATTTTTGGTGTTTCAGGTAAAGACAGGTGATGAAAGTTCTCTTTGTCTTGGGTACAACAAAGAACTGTTGATTGGTATTACAGAAATAAAATATTGATGATGGACTTTTAATTGGGAGAAGACAGTGAACATTGTGTTCTACTTGACTCTCATAATGGATTATTGATTCTGCTGCAGTTATGGTTGAAAATTTTTATCATCTACCATATGTTCTAAATCTCTGATTTATTACTGATGAATGCTATTGATAATTTAATTATCTTAGTCATGATATTCTTTACTGGGCTATTTGTGCTCACCCCTTTTACTTCACAATTCATTTCAGAAAATAAAAGTGTAGCTGGAACTAGCAGAGAGAACCTAGGTAGAAAGTGGTGTTTCAAATTAGTCACGGTCCTCATCAAGTTATAGAACAGCGTGGCATAATAATTATACTGAGAACTTAAAAATGTGTGGGTTGTACCTTATACGACATTTAGCTGTCGATTTTGGTGAAGCAAATAGGGTGAGGTGAACCCGACTTTGAAAGCGTCAAAAATGCACCCCATTAGAATAATGAGAGCAGAAATCTTCTCGAATTCATTTGAGAACTTGAAATAAATGTTGCTTTATTTGATACGACATTATAATAATTTGGGTGCGAATCATGTCATACTATATACGACATGGTAATAGTTGTAAAAAAGAATATTTGTATTTGGATTTTGTTGAGTGTATTACTGGCGACCCAGAATAGGTTGGCTGGATTGGACCTATTTTGGGGGCGTTAAACATTGAGTGTGATATTTTTGTAACTATTAAAAATGAGGCTATTATGCAACAATTTCAAGCAATGAAACCTCGAAAAATGTTATTGTAAATAATATTTGAGAATTGTTTAGTTTTGCGATTCATTTTATTAAATTTTTATTCTTAAATTATTTTTTTTTGAGTTTTCCCCCACTGAATTATCCGACTGAATCCGCTCCGTTCTCCCCTGATCATGTCCATAGCTATTATATTTTTATTTAATATTTGGGATATATTTAAAAAGGAAATATTTTCTTTAAAAATTTGACGTGTGACAAATATATTTTTAATTTTAAAGCGAAAAGAGTAATATATGTTTAAAGTTAATATACAATACATATGGAGTAGTTGTTTGTACTAAATTTGAATGTGGTATAGATTTTGAATTTTGGATAGCTCAAATGAATTTTAAGAAGTTAAAATATACACAATTTATTTTTAATAATAATATGGTAGTATATTTTAAGAAGATGCACGCATGCATGCATGCAGGTGGTGGAACCAAATGTTAGCGGAGACCTGTCAACGTCTCCGTATCTAGATTCTAGCCCCATATCTTCTGAACGAATTTAATTCCTCTTTCTTTTTGACTTCATGATTTTCATCCTTATCTCTCTGTCTCTAATAATACAACCATGGTATTGGTGTCTTTTCATTCCAGCTATATTATACTCTTTTGGTTTCAAAACAAAAAAATAATTCATTCGCTATTAGTTTTTATTTTATGGAAAGTTTTATCTTTAAGTTGATCCTCCATTATTTTCACACACACAAAAAACTCTCATTTGCAAAATGTATAAATTTATATTTTTCTTGTTTTATGTTACTGCTAGGGTCATGGCGATGTAAGAAGGGAGTGATTAGCATGAAGTTAATTTTGGTCAATTGATTAATATAGTGTCGATACGCAGGTCGGGAGGTGATCTCTATCTGTGTGTCAGTACAATATTGGTCAATTGATCAATTTATCATGAAATTAACTTCATATTAGCCAGATCCGTGTAAGAAGTTTCTAATTATATTGTGTTTAGTAATTCACTGCATTTGGATTGGAGGAATAGAATGGGAGACGGAATGTAATGATTTTAAGTTATTTTAAGTGTATGGTTGGTTATTGTTGTTGGCAGTGGGTGTTGTCATATAATGACAAAATTAGAATAAATTTTATTTCACCTTCTCCATATGGAATAAAAAAACAAATAGATGGAATGAATTTTCATTTTATTAAAATGATTTATCTTCCGAACTGATTATCAAATATACTATTTTTATTTTATTTTTTTTCTATTTCATTCCTTTAATTCCAACGTAGCATAATGTCATGATAATAAAATTTTGATAGTCTATGGGGATGTTTGATAAAAATTGAATGAATCTGAATGAAAAAAATTATTTGATAATTAACATGTCTGAAATATCTGAATGACATAATTTTATTATTTTATCCCTCTAAAAAAATTCAAAATTATTATAAATTTATTTAATATTACTTAATATAATAGTTAATATTTTTTTTAATTTTTTTAATTTTTTAATTTAATTTAGCTGCTCATTCAGCTATTCAGCCAAAAAAATCTGACTTAGCCATTCGGCTCAATCATCTGACCGATTCAACTATTCAAACGATTTTTTTCCAAAACAAACGCATTTAATGGCTGATCGATTCAGCCATTTAACCATTCAATTGTATTCAATTCTAAACAAACAACCCTATGTTTGATATGTTTGAGGTGTAACACTTGGCCCCGAATCGAATATAAGAAATAAGTTGACATTTATACAAAGCAATCAAACTTATATTTTACCGTGTTCAATAACACGATAGTTGCATTCTATATTTCACATATAAATTATTTTTCATTTTTTTTGCAAAATAAAATTTTGTGAAACAGATAAAGTATGTAAGGTAGTAGAAAATGACATAATTTATTTAAATTTAGAATCATGATTTTATTATTATGTCACTATTATTTAACTAATAACTTATAACTATACTTTTTGAGATAATTGAGACCCCTAACAGTGACATGTAAGAAATAATAAATGTGTGAGACCAAGTTTACCGATATCAAAAAGAGAAAAATATTATTATTACCCTAATCTTTTTTATATTTTTTTGATACTATTAAATTTCCTTAGGCTTTGTAAAGATTATAATTCCGGGACTATATTCACATGAATTATAATCTCAAAATTATTAATCTTAGGATTAACTAATTTTAGTCACATGTATGTTTTTCACGGGATAAATTAAAATAATCTCATGTTATATTTGTTTTGTCCATAATTATTTAAAAGATTGAATATAAAACTTAACATTTAAACTATTATACCCTTAATTATCACTAATAATAAATATATTATATTCTCATTAATTTGAGTATAGATAGATAGTGTACATCGTTTTTTTTAACAACGTTAAAGTTTAATTTTTTTCACAAAATTTTAGTCCCAAATAGTAGTGATTATAATACATATTTGGGCATGGTATTAAATAATCCGGTCCGGATCTTAAGCTTACATTTTATTCAACATACCTTGCTTACCCCCATTTAGCAACGGATCATCATCTTAGCTTTTGGCGACGGAAAACATATAGACGACGGTTGTATATATAGCGACGGACCAAACCGTCGCCTGGTCCGTCGCTAAAGGAAGGTAAACAATGTATGTTGAATAAAGGGTAAGCTTAAGATCCGCACTGTTAAATAATCTCCCTTTTAAGTTATTTTATTATCTCGGGGATAATAGTCTCTAGTCTATTTTTAAAACCAAATGTGAGATTTGAGATTAATAGTCCAATACCAAGTGTAATTTTTGACAAACACCCCCATAGCCTTGCAGTATTGGAGAGAGAGATAGTTTTGATCCAGGCCTGTTAGAATTTAAGATCGAATAATATTGCAATCACACAGATATTATATGAAAGACAGAAAATATAAGGACACACGATATACCCAGGTTCATCAAATTGACTAGTCCTGCTTGTCTGATGTATTCATTAGATGCCTCACACACCCTACAATGATTCACACACTAAATAATGCTTTTATAATAACTAGAAATAACCCTAGCTGCTATAACATGAGCCCAAACACATAAAGCCCAATACAATAGTAAAATTCAAGACCGGGCTACTAATAAATTCCCAAGCCCAATTGCACTTTGAGCGAGACCCCCAACTGAATAATCGTAGTGGCCATTCGTCGAACCCGCAGAAGTATGAGTCAATCTTAACAATGCCCTTTATTGTGCAAAGGACTGGTACCCTAGGGGAGGCAAAAACTTAGAGAGGCTTGTTAATTCTCCTTTATATTGTTGGGGTCAAGGTTTGTCTATTTCTGGGCTCATTAGTCCAGTAAGAATGGGATTGCTAGTATTTGGTCCAAATAAACATGGGCTATTGTGATTGGGATCCATTTACCGTGTGGAACCTCTTCACATACATGTAGTTGGATCAACTCTAATACTCTATTTGATTTTTGTTTTGAATTTGAATCCTAATCATTTGGATTTTTGACTGTTATTTATGGCGCAAATATACATTGATTTGTTCATTGCCTAATTCATCTTGTCAACATAAACACTACTATCATGTTAACGGCTAGCATGGGCAGTGGGGGTTAATTATTAGAGTATTAAATAATAAATTAAAATTTATAATTATAATAACAAAAAACGACTCAAATATATATTCTCATGTATCTCTATCATTTGTGATTTATGAAGCAAAAAAGTTGATGATCGTGGCTTGTGAAAACCAAGAGAAGAAGTTTTTTCAGTACTCATTTAGTGGAGTCACACGTAAATTCTCCCCTGCATGGGAGAAAGGGTAATGTTAAGGGTTTTAACGAGCATAAGAGAAGGGGTAATGTTAAGGATAAATCTTTTTTTTTTGTAATTTATTATAGAAAACTGATATTTTCACATAAAAAATGATATTTTCATATAATCTTTCTTACATGAATAGTGAATGGGTTTCACTTTTATGTGAGAGAGACTCATGTGAAAAATATCATTTTACCATGTAAAAATATTAATTTCCCTTTATTATATCGTAAAATATTATTAGTCGCATTCAATTTTATATTATTTAAGAAACATTTAAGACAATAAATTTGAGGTACCTAACAAAATTGTTAATTGCACCTACTTTGTGCATCCAATGTATGTGTCCAAGGTATCTTAGAAATTAAAGTAAAATTTACACTGTTTTTGTGGATCGGAGAAGAAAATAAATGGAGAAGATTTTAAAAGTTACTATAGAAAAGAGAAGAGTAAAAAAGAGAGTAAATTTATTTTCTTTGTTTTTGTAAGTTTTGAAACAAAATATAAAATATTACTCCATTCATTTTAAATTATAAGATTATTATTGATTTTTCAAAAATTAATTTGAAAAAAATTTGAAAATCCAGATTATATACATTCATTTAATTTTAGTCACTACAATGATAAATATTATAAATTATCTAAAAAATATTTCTAAATTGAGAATAAATTCTATAAGGACTATCTGTAAATTAGTGTTTTAAAAACCGTCCAATAGGAATCTGTCAATTCTACATTTTGAGTGGAAATCAAGGAGTTTTAATTGTGTTAAAATAATTAAATGAATTTTATCAAGGTAAATAATATTATATAATTTGTTAAAAAAATTAAAACTCCTTAATTCTCTCTAAAAATGCAAAGTTGGCTATTTCCTATTGGAAGGTGTAAAAGTACTATTTTATAGGCAGCCGTCCGTATAGAATTAATTGTCTACTAAGTTGTAACGTTAATTATTCTATTATCATATTAATTTTAAATTTTAAATATTTTAAATTGACTTTATAAAAATTAATAATAATTTTATAATTTGGAACGGAAGAGGGAATACACTATTATCTTTTTTATTCTTTTTAGATTACTTTCATAATTTGGAAATATAAAAAATTATACAAGTCTTTAACCAATTTCTTCTCATATAAATTAGTCAAAGGTTTGAGACATAGCCTTTGAATAAGTAAATTGTGCATGGCTGCATGCATACCATTTGAACGGAAATGCAACTTTATGCAAAAAACCTCTTGATGAGGAAATTAACATTCATCAATGATTTAAAATCATTAGGTTTCCATATGATGAGTTGTAGTTAAAAAAAAACATATATAAAAATAGAAGCAAGAAGCATCATGGGGTTGCAGTTTCCTAATTAAGATCGAGCAGCCTTTGTGTGCTTTAACGTTAAAGAACCCAGATTATTAATGATTACTGTCCCTTCTGCGCATGCTTTGATTCGGTATATATATATATATATATATATATATAGAAGTTCTCCAACTATGACGACCGTATGAATCGTTGTCATAGCCGGTCCATGCTATGGCGACGGTTCGTACCGTCGTCATAGTTTAAAAAATCGTCGTCATAATCAGTCCGTCAACAGACTGGTCCGTTTAAGAACCTTTATATATATAGAAGTGATCCATAACTTGCGTTAGCTATGAGCACTACTCTGGCTAACCCATCTCCTGTCGTCCAATGGAAGATTTAAGGGCCTGGTTGGGGCCGATCGCTACTCTCTCTTACGATCAGTCAAATTCTTTTAAAAACGGCACCGTTTTATAATTAAGATATTGTTCGCAGTATTAAACTGCGGATATGAGATTTTGACTCTAAGACTGAAACAATGTCATCTCGTATCCTAAGGAAGTTAGAGTCCGCAGTTTAATACTGCGGACAAAAGACTTTTACAAAGAGAGGCATTTAGGTCATTTGTCCCGTCCGCATGATTAAACTGCGGAATACTGAAAAATAAACTGCGGACAAGAGCAATATAGGTCGTTAGATATCCGGATGGACGATCGATATTTATTGTAAGGATAGATACTTTTTTACAACGTTGTAAATGAATCATCCTCACTCTCTATATATATATATGAATCATTTTTTCTTCTTTTTTTAATGCAGTCTTGCTTTTAAGATTGGCAATTCTAAAGGTTAGGGACTTGTTTTCCAAAATCCTAAACTGTCTATTTCTTAGCTCACATACTACATATTTTTTTCTTCATGTTATAGAAAAATCCATTAAATTTGATGTAAAAAGGTTTGTATTGGCCAGAAATTAACCATCATTGGGTAAAAATTAGGATTAAATTGCAAGACACGTGTTAGTTATAAAAATGACTCATCTTTCTTCGCAGTAATTCCAATTTCTTTCTTTTCAAGCTAAACAACATTCTTCATTGTTTTCGACTTCACGTTCTTTCTTTGTTAGAGTGCACAATTTTTTTTTGAATAACCTCTTCTTTCTCATTTTTTGTTTTTCCTCTCTGAATTAATTTGTTGATTTTGAGTGTGTTTGCGAGGGAAGGGAAGGGAAAGGAAGGGAAGAGAAGGGTTGTTAAGGAATGAGAAAATTATAGCTATTTATATATACAAGCATAATTAGGTTGATGGCATTCTTCATCTACATGTATTCAAACAATTTAAGACTCTTTTAATTTTAATGAGTGCATGCACGTAATAAATTCCAAAATTAGGTCCCTATAATTCAAAAAAGATTTTGCATGAATGAAGTTGGAATGCATAAAGTCATCAGAGAACCATTAACCATCGTTGTTAAAATTCCGATCCGAATCGTAGGATCGCATAGGATAGCAATCCTATGGAAGGAAAACAATCCGGATCGGAACAGGATCACAAATATGCATAAGATCACGCACATACAATTGTAGTATCGGTGTGAGATCGTACGATCTAATCAAAGTGAATTAAAAATATATATTTTGGCTTTTTTTTTAACTTATACAAGTGACTTTGATGAATCAAAAACTTTTAAACTCCTAATTTCTAAAGCTTTAAAGCCCAAATACAAGTTTAAACTTTTAATTTATTATGTATAAACTACAAATGAAATGCATTTGAACTTTGAATATTGCTACAAAGTACTTCTTTCATTAGTACTTCAATAAGTACTTTAATATAGTACATAATTAGTGTTCAAGTTGATTGGTTGATACTTATCACTTAATATATGTGAAATAAGTATTTGATTTTTACAAGTATTGAGTTAATTTACGATATATGCTTGTAAATATAATAAAACTTCTATTTTATGTGAAGGTTGTCGTCAAATTATACTAAAAATGTAGCAAGTAATGTGAGAATTTACACTTTAATATTCTTTAACAATTTAAATATGAGATGATACAAATATAAAATATTATTATTGATAAATGTTGCATATTGAAATTACATTTTTATATTAAAATAATTTATATTTCTTTTTTCTTAAAATATTGCTATTCTACGATCCGATTCTGTACAGGGGATCCCCATTTTAACAACCTTAAACTCAACATAAATTATGAATCAACTCAAATATTGATTATTGTTCGTGTAATGACCAATTGAGTCAACAAACTTATTTTTTTTAATTAATTACCTATGCATCTCCTTACGAACTTTCATAAATAAGGTATAGACGTAGATGGGAAGAAACAAAAGAATGTTAACTTTCTTTTGAATTTTATAACAAAAAATGATTCGTGTCAAGAAATAAATCAGTCAAGAGGTACCTCAGATATTATGTTGATCAAGCCGGTAAGTTGGCTCGTCTAGCTAGGTTATCTCGTTGTACTATGTTTGCTTATTAATGCACAATTTATTTCTATCAAAAAAAATAAAAAACTATCATTAAAAAAATGAAAGGTAAGACACTAAAGTACAGATTCGGTTAGCATGAAGTTATTTTTTTGGTAAGTTGGTCAATTGACCAATAGAATACTGACACACATACAGTATTGTCTGCGTGTCAGTATTTTATTGGCCAATTGACCAACTTACCTCAAAAAAACTTCATACTAACCACTTCCCTAAAGTACTATAACAATACGAAAAAGAGAACAAATTATTTAAGCACGCACAGCTTGTAAAACTAGTACTGTTTTTCACCATCTAATAACAGCATGTATAATGTTGGTAAATCTAGGAGAAAATAAAGGGATTTGAAGTCCAGTTACACATTGTGAAATTATTATTTATCATGGTAAATTATTTAATTAATTATACTGGATTCGAAATTCTTTATTTTCTCGTAAATTTACTTATATGTTATGTTGCCATTGAATGATATGAAACCCTATAAGTTATTCTTATATAATTTATTTTCTACATGAAATACAGAGATGAACAACTTGCGTTAGTTCTTACCCACTTCCCCTTGTGTTGCAGTCGTCTAATTAGCTTGTCCCCTTTCCCCCCCCCTCCCCCCCCCCCCCCCCCCTTCCCCTCAAATTAATGTAATCTGGGTAGTTATATTAGGAGGCAATCTTGAATGAATTTTGAACAAGTCAACTTGATGCAAGTTTTTCTCATGTTCGTCGTGATAGTAATTTTATAGCTCGTGCATGGATTAGTGTTGTACTGTTGTTGGCTCAACAATCTGATATACATTTGGAAGATATTCAAAAAAAAATTACAGTTGTGACTGTTTTATAAAATAATACTTGCTTATAATCCAAATCAGCTTGGTTTGCTTCACAAATTATTTATCTATTAATGAAATGTAAATCTTGTGTTATTTGGTTCTACTTTCTAATAGGGGCGGATCTACAGGATCTGTTCTCAGCAGGAGCAAAGTATTTTGGATTGAAAACTGAAGTTAAGGGCTGAAACTTAACGAGTTAGAGAGCGAGAGTTTGAATACATTATACACACTTTTTTTTGTAGTAGTAATAGTTTAAGTTTTTTTTCCGCTTTAAGTTTTAACTTTTTCATAAATTTTTTCTCTTAAGTTTATTAAGTTTTATTTTTGTCTCTATCCCTATAATTATAAAAAATAATAATAATAATTCTTACATAGACACGGCATATTCTGTCCTCTTCAACCGGAACTTCATAGTTCATGCAATTTAAATAAATGGGCTAGCAACTTTTGACAAAGAGGAGATGTTAAATCTTTTATAAAACTCAAAAAGAATTGCATAGAGTCTGAAGCATGCAGGGGCAAAGGAGGGTATAGGGGGGTCTGGGGACCCCGGCCGCGGGGCTTCCAGGAAGCTCTGCGTGCGTCAAAAAGAAGAAGAAAGGGAAGAAGAAGAAGAAAAAATTAAAAAATATATATAACTTTATAATTAAGTAGCCTACACATAATATAAATACTGATATATTAATAAATTTTTATCCGTTTACAATTTTAAAATGGTCAAAGAAATGAATATCTAATTTAAAAAAGAAGAAGTACTAATTTACCTAGATTTTTTGCATCTTTTTGATACTTTTGGAGTCATGTCGTCTAACAAACTTTATTATATAATCTCTCTATTTTGCAAGAGAAAAAAAGAGAGTCACATTTATAAATTTTGCAAACACTAACTACTTTTTATTTTATATATATATATATACTTTTTAAAATAATAAGGTGTTCATTCATTAATAATGACATTATATACATGAATATAACTAAGTGATAGAATTTATTTATTTTTAAAGGAAAAGAGTATTTCTGTTATTTAAAAATAATAATTGCTTTATTTCACAAAAAGAACTTTATTTATATAATTTATCAATATTAAATATGAATTTTTGTTCTATATCTATCTCAAGTGAATAAGTTGTTATGTTAACATTAACCACACTATATTAAAATATGATGATAATTTATACTCATCATTACAAAAATAATTATTTGTATACTCTTTTTAAAAGGAGTAATGGACGTGTTTGACCTTTTCAATATTTTTTTAATTTGTGAAACGAA
Organism: Panax stipuleanatus; assembly: GCA_020205555.1. Lineage (NCBI taxonomy): Eukaryota > Viridiplantae > Streptophyta > Magnoliopsida > Apiales > Araliaceae > Panax > Panax stipuleanatus. The sequence goes on along the minus strand of CM035122.1, from coordinate 130,724,228 downwards.
ATAATTAACAGAGGAGGTCTCTATATTGGAGGGTCGGGTAGAAACAGAAGAGGAGAGGAGAGGAGAGGAGAGAGCCGCCGCTACTGCAGCCGGTCACCACTACCGGTCGCCGCGTCGACGCCTGCCCATCGGACCGCCGACTTAAAATCTCTAACTTCGCTACTGGAAGCATGGTCTGTAAGATTAATAAAGCAAGCATCACACCATCAATGATATGTTACAACGAGACTTGTGTTTAAGTTTAACAAAACGAGACTAAAAAAAATCTTTTAAAATTCTTCTCTTAGGCATCAGCCCATCATTGGTAATTAGGCAGGACCACATCTTAATATCGTTTAAATGAGAAAATTAGGCCCACCTAATCAAGACCATGGCGTGCCGCGGTGATCGTGTGGATCCCAATTAATTAATTTGGGTATTAACAGTTAATTACGTTGTTTGATTAAGTATTTCAAGTACATAATACTGATGTTCAACACATGAACCATTGCACATTTAACCCTCTTATCCGACTTGTTAGTACCCCATTATCAAAATTAACCTAGTTAAACTTAAATTAAGTAAAAATATACTACTCACGAGAAATCATAAATATTTATGATAGTCTCGAGATTATTAATTTATTTGATGACCAAATAATTCATTATACTCGCTCAATTTATATTTATCTCTTTCTCCCGAATCTCCTTTTACCTCTATTGTAGCTTTCACAATTAGGGTGAGCAGTTCAGTTATAACCGAATCGAATAAGCTATTCGATTATAACCGAAAATCGAATTTAACAAATTTCTATTATCCGAACTGTTAACCGAATTAACTAATAACCGAATTATCGAATAACGAATTACCGAATTTATAATTCGATTATTCGGTAAATAACCGAAATGAAAGGCTCCATACTGAACTACCTTACCACTCAACACTAAACAGCAGTTACAGCATGCTAAAACAAAAGGCTGAGAAATGAACCTATTTACTTTGGTAAAAAGAGAAGAATTCGGGAAAAAGGGGTTGGGGCAGGGTGGATTTGAGGGGGGAAATACTTGCTTGTGACTTGTGAGGCAGGTACGAAGAACTGGAGAAGGATTCATGTCTCACTGATGAGTTTCTTAAAGAGCTCATCGATTCAATAGGCTCCACCTCCATTTTTTTCGATCCTTCTTCATCTTCCAAACAATACCCTAGTTTTTTCGATAGTACACAAATGGACAGCATCGTATCGAATGAACGGGTTGCGTATAAGCTCAAAGGATACTTCGATTTTGCCAAAGAAGAGATCGATAAAGCTGTTAGGGGCTTAGGGCTGAAGAATGGGGTTTGGTTGACGAATGACGCCGCCTTTTCACATTACCAGAGTGCTCAAAGTAGATTGATCGAAGCTTCTTCCACACTTGGGATCTGGGATTTGGGTCAAGACTCAATATGAGATGCGAATACTAGTCATACCAGAGGGATAAAAAGAAAGAGAACAGGGGAGACAAATATGAAATTGGACGGACTGTCGACTCATACAGATACATTATAAAATATATTTTTTAAGTAATAAGTTCGGTAATTTGGATACCCGAATAGTCTATTTTTAAAAACCGAATTCGAAATCGAATACCGAGCAATAATTCGGATATAACCGAAATTAGGAAAAAAAACCAAAAAACCTGAAATAATTCGGTTAAAAAAATTCGGTTGTGTTCGGTTATTCGGTTTTATCCGTTTTTTGCTCATTTCTATTCACAATCGTAGTATTTGTCTTTACACGGCTAAATTTCTTTGTAAAATACACAAAGATTGACATTCTTTTTTTGAAGGACAAATTTTAGTCTACAAAATATTTATGTTAGCAAATCAATTGTGTGACATCAACTTGGAGTATCCCATGCATTATTGGACGGTTTAACATGACTTTTTGATGTCATTAACTATAAAAACAAAATAAAAAAATAGAGTGACGCGTCAATCAGCAACCTTTAAATTAAAGTTCTGATCAACTCACAGATTTTGACTTTGACCTCGACATAAATACCTTAATCTCGTCCAATGGCGGATCTACTATAGGGGCAGCATAGGCAGCTGCCCTTGCTGGGTTTTTTTTACAAGGGTATAGAAGCAGGATAAATATGTAAATTAATAAATTTAAGGGGGCAGATTAATGAAATATTTAAATTTGGAGGAGGCAAAAAAAATTCATAAACCAATTTTAAATACAAGTACAAAAATCTTCTTAGTTTTAAAGGATTGGTGAAATCTTAGAAGTATTTTTTGTATAGTTTTTTATTTTGAATGTTCATCAGCGTGTGAACTTTGAAGGATTGTTTGATTCAAGTTTGATTTTTTTTTATTGATTTAGTTTACTATGGTTACTGTTTGTTTGGTCTGATTGAGTTTTTATTTTTGAGTTGTTTGATCTTCAATTGAAAATGGGATCATTTTGATTGAGTAGTTTCTGTCTTTTAATATTGTGATAGTTTACAATAATTTTACCTTATTTTATAATGGGAAATGGGAAATGTAAAATGACTATAAGTCTTTAGCAGTTCCTCATTTGTAGTTGTTATTATTACTTTATTTCTCCGCATCTAACTAATAGACCCTATATAATTTTTGGTGTTCTGAGTATAAATTTTGGATGATTTGTTTCTTTTATTTCAAGTAAAACTTATTTAAAATTTATAAAAAAATACGAAAACTAGTTTATGCTTTGAAATTAATTCATGATTTTGTTTGAATATAGAAAATAAATTTGGTTTGAGATTTTGAGCATTTGAAGAATCATTCAAATTGAATTATGACAAGTAACCGAAATAATTTTCTAAATTGTATCTAAATGTTTTTTATTTGAAATTCGTTTTTTAATTTGGATTATAAATATTTATTACAATTTGTAAATATTATTATGATTACTTAATATTATGATTAGTTCAAGTTTTCTTTATTTAACTTCAACAAAACAATTAATTAAAATCCACCCCTGTTGGAAAAAATTTCTAGATCCACCCCTGATCTTGTCGGATTACCCGCAAAAGGTTCACTAGAGTTGGGGGTTCCGGAAGGGCTCCGATACTTAAGTTAAAACACTGATATGAAGAGATAATTATTTTATGTCAAAATTTGTGTACCTTGAATGTGTTGAAGAGAGAATTATTCTGGGTCAAAATTCTGTACCTTGAATGTGTTGAAACATTCTTTATTTATAGCATGAGAGTCGTCTCTCTCAGGAGTTAAAATTAGAATCCTATTTGGTTTTAGAGACTTTCCAGACTTTCAATCCTTAGTTGGTTAAATTTCAGGAGAATTTTATCGTTTATTGAATTTAATATATTTCTAAAATACTCTGCTAGTAAAATTATTAAATTGTCCTTCATTAATAGTGATCTAGAAATAACACATGGCAACTCACCACTGGTGAGTTATTTTTACCCATATCATTTGCCACTGGTGAGTTTTTTTTCATGCGCTAATTTTTTGCGTTCATGGCGTTAATTATTAGCCTTCGTGGCCTTTAATCTAGGTTCGATGACCTTAATTCTTAGTGTTCATGACGCTAATTCTTGGCCTCTATGACCTTAATTATGGGCTTCTTGACCTTAATTTCTGGTGCTTATGGTGCTAATTTTGGCCTCTATGGCCTTAATTTTTGGCTACATGGTCTTAATTTTGGGCCTTTATGGACTTAATTCTAGACCTTCATGACCTTGATGTTGGGCTTTAAGGCCTTGATTCAAGGACTTCATGGCCTTAATTCTAGGCTCAATGGTTTTGATTTTGGGCTTGCATGACCTAAATTTTGCCCTTTATGACCTAAATTCTTGGCATCAATGGCGCTAATTTTGGTTCTTTATGACCTTAATTCTTCGCCTCTATACTTTAGGTCTCTATGGTCTTGATTCTAGGCTCCATGACCTTGATTCTGAGCTTTCGTGACCTTGATTTCGGGTATTCATGGGCACCTTAATTATGGTCTCGAATAACTCATCCACTTCTTTATTGATCGTCTAATGTTTTTTCGATGAAAAACTCTCTTTTTTTGTATTATGTGTCTCCTTTATGGGTTTACATCTCCCAATAAATTTAATACTAGCTCCTTTGCAAGTTCTCTTATTTGATGTTTATCCTCCCCCCTCACATCTAAAGAATCAATAGGCAAAACTTGCCCCCCCAACCACTTTCTGACAACTCTTAACTTATCTTTTGATCATTTGCCTCCTCGTGGGTATCGATACTATCAACTGGTCTCGAGCTAACAATCTTATTGCTTTGATGATATCCTAACCTTTGGGGCTGCCTATAACCCCTTTCAAGATTTTGCAGTTGCTCTTGGAGGTTGTTTATATTTTCCCTTAGTTAGTGAATCACATTATGATTTGCCCTTGCGCGATCACGCCTTTGGGGGCTATTTCTTATGTCATGTTAACGACTATTTTAAATTCCTCAATGCGTATTTGGATCACCACAATTCTGATTGATTTGTGATCGAATGTCCACTTGAATTAAACGTTGGAAGCGCTCAGTGTATGGTCCACTATGAGTACAAATGAATTCTTCATGTATATGAGAGGATGGAGGAGGATGGTGAGAGGGTTGAGCAGATTGTGCTACTTGTTCTTGATTGTTAAGAGGTGGAGGATGTGGAGGGTTGGGACCTCGTGCGCTAGTTCGAGTATTCACCATATTGATTCTCTAGTTTATGAAAAAAAGATGACTTTTTGTTGTCTTCCCATAAACGGCGCCAATATAATGCGTCAATCAGCAATCATCAAATTGGCTTTGACATTAACCTCCGCGTAAACTCCTTGATCTTGGCAGATTACCTGCAAAAGGTTCATCGGAGATTGTGGGACTCCGGAGGACTCTCCGATACTTAAGTCAAAACATTGATATGAAGAGAGAATTATTGTGGGGGCAGAATTGTGTACCTTGAATATGTTGGAACATCTCTTATTTATAGCATAAGAGTAATCTCCTTCAAGAGATATGAATTTGGATCCTAATTGACTTTAAAGACCTTTCAGGTTACCAATACTTAGTTGGTTAAACTTCATGTGAATTCTATCATTTTTTGGATTTAATATACTTCTAAAATACTCTGCGAGCAAAATTATTATATTGCTCTTTATTAATAGGGATCTAGAAATAACACGACAACTCACTATTGATGAGTTATTTTTAAAAAATAGAGAAGAAAAAGAAGAAAAATAAATTTGGTCTCAATTATTCAAATTATACAACTGAATTTAACAAGTTAACTAGCACTTTCATTCTTTATTGGTTGGGAGAATATTTTTTTTTTTCGTTCGGGAGAATTTTTTCAATGCGTGAATCGTTGAAGATGACGGTCACTCGTATTGAAAAACTGTTCAAATTTGTATATTATGTTGTCTACAAGTTACTGCTACAATTAATTATTTTTTTTAATCATCTGTTATTCTGTTTGAAAAGTTTACATTTTTTAAATTTTGTATGGTAAATTTTTCATCATATGTAATTTCAAATTTATAATATAGTTAAATCCATGAATCCAGAAATTTCTAAATCCTCCATAAGTCGATGGAAGTTTCGCTTTACGTTGATAAATCGATTTTGGAACTTTTTCACTCACAAGTCATAAGCTCCTATATAAAACACTACTCAAATAAATATTCTCAAGCCAGTTAACTTAAAATAATTAGATTTTAATTAACACGTAATCATTGATTCCAAAATATGATTAATTAATCTATTCCTTAATTTTCGAAATTTTTAACATAAAATAAAATGAAAAAATTACCTTTTTTCTCAAATCTAAGGCCCATTGGCCAACGCCTTTCAAGAAGGATTTGGTATGAGAGCCCACATTGATAAGGTAGGTGTGCAATCCAAATCATCACCCATCATCTCTCTCTCTCTCTCTCTCTCTCTCTCTCTATATATATATATATATATATATATATATATTTCTATTCTCTTACTGCACTAATTGTGGGATCCACTTTACATTGCAGCACTGAGCTCGATGGTAGTGGTTAGCATAAAGTTCAAAAAAAATAATATTGTTATCACATAAAGTAGCTTACATAAAGTCGGGTGGCATAATTTATTATTAACATGACTTATTTGACTCAATAACAAATTAAGGGGTGTCATCCGGCTTTATGTGAGTTTTATGTGAGATACTTTATGTGATAGTAGCATTACTAGTTTAAAAATTGATAAGTTGGTCAATTGGCCAATAGAGTGGTGACACGCAGGCGAAAAGATGTTCCTTCTCCTACGTGTCAGCACTCTATTAACCAATTGACCAACTTACTAATTTTTAAACTTCATACTAATCGAATCCGAGCTATATGATGACCCATTGCTAAAATATAATTTGTGTTTTAAAATTAGAGATATAATTTATTTTTTTAAAATTAAATGATAATATATTAAATTTTAAAATTAGTACGACTTTTATTTAAAATTTAATATTTTGTCGTTTAATTTTAAAAATTAAATTATATATATAATTTTAAAATAGAGGGAATACATTGTTTCGCACTGAATCATAGGAGAATAACTTCAATTTCCAGCAAGATCACAACCCTTCAAAGTATTGACCAGATAGTTTTGGCTTTAACCAGCAGTTTGGTTGTTGAGAAGAGACTACATAACAGTAGGTACCTACAGCTGGAAGCCTGGAACGGTACAAGGACAATGAGGTAAATTACATGATTAGATTCCATTATTCCTTATGTGGAGAGGACCGAAGGGCACAAAAGTAAAAGAAAAAAGATTGCTCTGACAAATAAATAAAAAAAACACTTAATTGAAAGAATAAATAAATAAAGGTAATTATTCAGTGCTTTTCAAAAACTTACATTTTCTTGATTAAATTCAATCAAAGCCCTCCATTTGTCATGTACACATCAAATATATATAAAAAATTCCCAAATGGAAACAAACATAGAGGGTGATGGAGCTGTATGTACCATGGGGCCTGGGGGCTTTGAAAAGAATTGTTGGATTAGTTGGCACCGAGAAAAAATGAGTGTGCAACAGCAAAGAGAGAGGTATGCTAAAAAATAATGCTGCTTTCCATAATTTTGGGTTACATAATAATTATATATACATACATATATATTGTAGGTCTTGTGCGACATGCAGCACCCGTAAATATGTATGTGTGTATATAAATTTTATGTGATTCAAATTATGTTATAGTAGTATTGTTATTTTTACGTAATTCTCTTTTACATGAGTATATAGTGGCTCTTACATTTATTTACCTAAGAAAGAACAATCTGAAAATAACCAAAAAAAAAAAGTGTTTCCCAAATTAAAAAAGAGCAATAAGCTTGGGCTTGAAAAGAAGAACCTCTGCAGTCAATTATGAAGTTTGAAAGATTAATATTATATCAAAAATAGTGAGATACATTTAAAAATTCAAACACTGCAAAGGCTAAAACGGTAGGAAAGGAAATTACAAGGAGTGAAGTATGGGAGGAAAGGAGAGAGATTAGGTTCAGAAAATAATTCAACAGCAGGAGCAGGAGCAGGAGCAGTTGCACTAGTTAGTCTGTCTTTTGAAATCATACATGTCACCAGTTTAGCTTGGGCAGGTAGGCAGGCCTTTACTCTCTCTCCTCTTTATCTCATGTCCCTCTCTAGACTCTTATCTTTCTAAATTGTCCTTGATCTATGAAAGCTGGAATTTGATGCTTCTTTTGCAGTTTCTGCAAGTACCCACTTGGTGAATTTGGTCTTATTTGTAGTATTTAAGCAACCATTTGATGCTTTTAAGGGGGTTTTATCTAATACCCAATTTAGTATACTGTCCTGAGAGCCTACCCATTTCAGTTTTTATTTAATTCAAGTAGAATTTGATACTATTTGATCATTTTTGTCTTCCCATCGTAGAATATCTTAAAAGGGTCTCTGTAACTGCCCCTTTTAGGGTTCTTGTGGGGTTGTTGGATGTTAATTCAAAGCTTCAATTTCAAAAAACTGGTATATTTCCATATTAGGGCATCTTTAGGCAATATGTCATATCAATTCCATATTTTTGGTTCTTGAAGATTAGGGTGATATTTGATAAGGGGTTTCAAACCTGTTTGATATAAAATTAGTGTTTAATTGGGTTTTCTGGAGCTGTGATAATTATACAAACGGTTATATAAACAAAAAAGAAAAAGAAAAAGAAAAGAAAAGGGAATCTGCTTTCTTTTGTAAGCATTAAGGTGAGCTGTTACTTGGGTAATGCCATTCATTTCTTCTATGACTACTTTATGCTGTGAAAGGTTTACACTTTCCTGTCTCTGAGAATTACTTTTCCCACATCAGAATAGACTTGATCCTAGAGTTTTTGAAAGAAGGGGTAAGTAGCTGGTGCTGTGTAGATTTTATGCCTGGTACATTGGATTTCCCCTTTTCCTTTGTGTCCATGGGATGCTGCTGTGAGAGGTTTCTTTTGCTTTAACCCCCCTCTCAGTTCTATAAAGCTGCCAAAGTTATTTTGTTCCTTGTTGAGTCCTGCAAGATATTACCGGCTATTTTGGTCAAACCCACTTTCCCTTTACCCATATATTTCCTTCTGTCAAATAACCATCACCTCCTGGTTTGGTTCAACTGTGTCGAATTGAGGCTCTTTTTGGGGTTTTAGTTTGTGTTTTATAGAACCTTTGGTTCCCTTTCTGAGTTGAGGTCATGGGAACTGAGGATAATAATGGTGATATGAGGTTTCAACATAGAGATGGTGATGACATGTTGAGTTGTCCTTCATCAGTGATGAACACAAATCCATTGTCTGATAAAGTTGTAGGAATGGCAATGAGCTCGGATTCGATGTTTAAAGCTTCAAATGGTGCAGTTCCTTATTTTAGTTCTGGTTGGGATCCACTTGTTTCTCTGAGTCAGAGTGAGAATTTTGGACCTCACAGTGGCTTTTCTAATGCGGCTTATCCGGTTGTGCTGGAGAATCAGGTCATAAGTAGTACTTCCTCCCTCCTTGCTCATTATCAACCTGATTCGGGTCTTGGTGAGATGATGCCAAAGCTTTCTTGTTTTGGAAGTGGAAGTTTTTCTGAAATGGTCAATTCCTTTGGCCTGCCTGAATGTGGCCAGATGAATTATTCCCATAACAAGGAGGGTCTCACTGGAAAGGCATTGATAACTGGTACACATTCTGAGGAAGAGTGCCAAAATTCAGAAGATAAATCTGCACCTAATGGGAAGAAGAAAAGAAGAGCATCAGAGTCCCATTCTCCCTTCAATTCAAATAAGGTAAAATTGTCTTGTGAATTGGTATATGTTGAAAATCTAGGATCATGCTTAACTTTCATAGTTTCATTGCATGTGATAAAACTAGTCGGTGAATTGTTTGTTGTTCATTACAGAATGCTGAAGTGCCACAACAACATGATCCTTCTGGTGACAATTTAGAACAGGATGAAAAGAAACAGAAAATCGAACAAAACATCAATGCAAATTTGCGAGGTAAGCAAACGAGTAAACAAACTAAAGAGAATTCGGACAGTGGAGATGCTGCAGAAGATAACTACATCCATGTGAGAGCCAAAAGAGGCCAGGCTACAAACAGTCATAGCCTAGCAGAAAGGGTAAGCTTTCTTAATTATATACAAAATGTAACTAAGATTCATGTTCTTAATGTTCTGATTGACCTAGAAATCCTTTTTGCTGCAGGTGAGAAGAGAAAGGATTAGTGAGCGTATGAGACTGCTTCAAGAACTTGTTCCAGGGTGCAACAAGGTAACTGGATGTCTCTCTTCATTATGTTGTTGCTTACCTTGTGAAATGCTAATTATTTGCATTGTTTCGGTAATAGATAACTGGGAAGGCAGTAATGCTTGATGAGATTATCAACTATGTGCAATCACTGCAACAGCAAGTTGAGGTATGGCGTTTTGCAATTCTTGGTTTATTACCCATTTATACTTTTCTCTGTTTTTGAAGCTTTTTAAATATGAATAGTAATGTTAACTCAACAAGCTGTAACGAACTTAAACCAGATGGTAGCATATAGTTCAAACTAATAACAAGTAAGTGTGGATTGTCATTGATAGGTCAAGTCTTTAATCATTGATATACTGGTTCAAGTTGTATCCTTTAAACGAAAACAAATGAAGTTTAGAGTTTGTATGTTATCGATTGTCTTCATCAAGTAACTTGGTAATTCGTATGTGGAATTATCCCAAGCCAAAGATTCTAAAATATATGAATGAACACGCTCGATTGCTCGTGCATATCATTTATTTCCTACACTTTTGAAGAGAGAAGTCTTTAGTGGATAGTATTCTTCAGAAGTATTGGAATAGTATTATGTTACGATACATCCAAGTTGGATTATCTTAACATTCCTTAACACTTCAATCCATATAAATTAATCCATCTTATAATTTGACTTTTTATATGCCTCGACTTGGAGAAAATTTATTTGCTTTCTTTGTTCATATATCTTTAGTTGGTAAAGATTTAATTGCTTTCTCGGTGCAGTTTCTGTCTATGAAACTTGCGACTGTTAATCCAGAGTTGAATGTTGATATGGAACGAATTTTGTCAAAAGATGTAAGCACAGATCAGCCTTTTGTTAACAAATCGCTTACATTTTATTGCGCTGCTTAGCAACAGTTAAGAACTTAACCTTCGTTTCTGGGAGTTGTAGGTTCTCAATTTGCGTAGTAGCCATGCAGCTGTTCTTGGATTCCCAGGATTGAGCCCCACTCATCCTTTTCCACAGGGAAGCTTGCCGGGTATTCCAACCACAACTCAACCATTTCATACAATTCCCCAGGTGAAATAAGCGTCTCATTTAGTATTCTCCCACTTACTTATTTTGGGGACTGGAAAGCTTAAACAAACAAAAACATCATCTAAAAATTACAGTCTATATGGGACAACAAGTGACAATGAGCTGCATAATCTTCTCCAAATGGGATTTGATTCAAACAACAATCTTGGGCCAACTGGTAATTAACAAAACTTCGGTTTCTACTAATTATTGTCAACCGATTTTGTTTTTGGGTTTTTGTACGTTTTTCCAACATTAAAGATTGTCATGTTTAGCAGGGAATTCAAAATTGGAGCTATATAGTGATTATGAAAGAAATTTGAAGAGCTAATTTCTCTCTAACAGAGAAGTTAAATATCCCCAAGTTGATTGCAGATACAGTTACCCTATCTATAAGGAAGGAAAAAGGGTTCAAATATTCTTCGGATTTGTATAGGTACTCGGCGCCTGACTTTTTGTTCTTCGAATTTTAGCAGAAGAAGATGACTTGTTATTAGATTTACAAATTTTTTTTTGTATATTCAGATGGAAAAACTGAGAGTTTGATCAGTAAGAGTAGGGAGTGCGTGTAAGTTGGTCCTGAAAATACTCTTATCGTTTAATTACAATCAATTATATAGTGAGCTAAAAAGTTTCTTCTAATATTTTCAAGCGTCTGTTTGACTAAATGAATTACGACTTTAATGATAAATTAAGCTTAGAAACACATGGTGGTGTTTGATTGCATCTTAATATATCTTAAGAATTCATCTCTTAATGCATTTTAACAGTTCATATTTTTGTATTAAGAGGTCTTCTGAATAGTTCAAACTCATATTTATATCTTAACTATTCAGAGGATCTCTTAATACAAATATGTGGGATCTTAAAAGGCATTAAGATGTAGATTGTTAAATGCATTAAGATATAATCAAACACCAAGTGTTTAGTGATCTTTCTAAAGTGTGTTGGTAAATAGAAATTTTGGCTAAAAACAATTTGGGGAAAATAGCAAACAATTAATGTTTTTGGCTAAAATACTTTTGATCGAAGAACACAATATACAAATTTTTCCATAATTTTTTATTTTTTTTTTTAAATTATATTTCATATGCATTTGTATAATTTTGTCTTATACTTGTAAAAACACTTTTTATAATTTTATGAGCAAAAATACTATTTAAATTTTCTTATTTATAAGACACCACCTGCATGAGCTGTTCTCCAATACAATATCGTCTTGAAAAATTATAAAATATCTTTTCATACATAATATGAAAAAGAGTGTATTATTTATACATTCAATTACCCAAAACAACATCATTTTTGTACGAACCGGATCCATTCACTTGATAAACCACATTCAATAGATCCTTCTCAATGAATGTTCATTCAAGAGCAATTACCTACCCACAGGTCCATCTTACTGGAATTTTCATGCAGGCTATTTTGGTGCCAATTTTTTTTTAAAAATTAAATAAAAAGAATTCAATGTAGTTTAATGAGGGTAGATAACAACAGGTCATCAAGTATTTGTACTTCATTAGATAGGCCTCCAGGCTGTCCTGCTTCTGCATGCTATGCAACCATAACTTCAATGAACAAATTACTACTAAAAGATAAAAGGAATTTCTTAACATATGCTAAGCACACAGTTCAAAAAAATATTCTCTTGAATTGCATGCATATTCCCTTAAACTTGTTGCATCTCTCGACCTGCGTGTCGGTTAGTATCGACACGATAATCTGAGATTACCGTGTCAACACTGTATTGGATAATTGACAAATTTACCATGAAATTAATTTCATGGCAACCGGATCCATTCGGTTAGCAGCGCGCAGCATCATTTTTGGTAATGTTGCCATTTGGCCTCCAAAAATAAGCAGTTAGAACCATGTCAATTTACTAGGAAAACGATTTCCTGGCAATCCTGAGAAAAACAAAGCTAAAATTGCAGAGCAATATAACAAAGCAAAGAAAGGAAAAAAGAAAAATCAGAGAAACAAAGTTGGTCCAAAGTATACAAGGCAAGGGTATTCCAACCACAACTCAACCATTTCATACAATTCCCCAGGTGAAATAAGCATCTCATTTAGTATTCTCCCACTTACTTATTTTGGGGACTGGAAAGCTTAAACAAACAAAAACATCATCTAAAAATTACAGTCTATATGGGACAACAATGACAATGAGCTGCATAATCTTCTCCAAAGTATACAAGGCAAGGGTATCATTAATTTTCAGGGGTAAATTTTCCCTCCACAAACCATTTGAATTTCTGAAATCAATATGCACGTTTTGAAGCAGAGAAGATGGTGATCATAAAGACCAGTGCTTGAAAACCGCACTACTACTAGATGACCAGTAACTAATTTACGTGATGAGTTTTTGAACCACAAATTTCTTCTTACAAAAGAATAGACTATAAAAACAAAAGAATAACCAAAGAAAAGAACTATCAGAGTAGGAAAAAAAAATCATAAAAATATTAACCAACATCAATGCTTCTTATGGCTTTAGTCTACCTCCATTGTGCAGCGATTCTTAAGCCCTTTAAAACACTTGGGGAGCTGGTGGGACTGGAATTGGGATCGGTAACCCAATTTTCACCAAACACAAGCAGCGTTCACTTTCCGTGGTATCTTCAACTTCAATTCAGTATCTGCCAGCCGAGATGGCATTTCTTTACAATGTACTCCCCCTACAAAGCCTACCAATCTTCCCTTTAACCAACCTGCTCGCCGATCAAATCTAGACCCACTAGTAGGAAAGATACCCCTTGAAAGAGCAAGAAATAGAAATGGATTCCCTGGGCAGACAAGAGGCTCCTAGCTGAAGCGGTCAAGAGAAGGAAAGCAAGTGCCAACTCTTTTGTGTATATCCTGTTGTGCTTTTTCTTCCTAGACGCCTTCTGCTGCTCCTTAATTTCCTCGCGCATTCCGTCTAAATCAGGCACTGAGTTACCCCTTTGAGGCTTTGGTTCTTTCTCAATTAAGGAGATAAGATCACCCTCGGAGGAGCGCCCAGATTTCTTGGTGACTACCCATTCATATGCACTTCCTAGCTGAAATAAGCCGGATATCATGGCATTGAACTTGGTTACTGACATGGTGTTCTCAAATAGAAGGTAAGGGACAATGAATGGAAACGACTTCAGGGGCTGGGAGTATGTTGAGAAGTGACATGGTTGCGGGGATATAACATACAACCCATGATGGGAGCGTAGCCTCCGGTATGAACATCGTCATGGGAAGAATTATGCAGAACAGGGTGAATGAATAAAATGGAAGTACCAGTTTTCTAAGCAGGAAGAAGAGGAAAATCATATTGGCTTTCTTCCAAATGCTAATCTGTATCAATCAAAAGTTTAACCAAAGTAGTGTCAGTATGATCTTCACTATAAAATACTTGGATCTGAATGCATTGCAAATATAAGCAACAAGTGGTTCACAAGTTTTTTTTTTTTTTTTGATAAGTAAACCAGTGTTTCACAAGTTGAATACCTTTGATCGAATAATATCAGGCAAACATAGACGAAACAACTGCATAGGACCGGAATGCCATCTGTGCTGCTGTTTCCTATAAGCTTCATAAGATTCCGGCAATTCGCATTGGCACTGAAAATGGGATTAGGAAAAATATTATTATCAGTTTATGAACAGTTCCAAACTAGTAGCATTAATTTGTACCGAGTTTAAGAGCTGCAGAAAATACCTCCACATCATTGAGGAAGATGAATTTCCATCCATGGAGATGAGCACGGACAGCAATGTCCATGTCCTCGACTGTTGTCCTCTCCAACCACCCACCAGAGTCCTCTAATGCCTTGATCCTCCACACACCAGCAGTCCCGTTGAATCCAAAGAAATGGAGTAAAATTCCATTCACCTGCTGCTCCACTTCAAAATGAAATGCCAAATTAATGTTCTGCAGCCTTGTTAACAGGTTTTCATCCTTGTTCACAAAGGACCACCTTGTCTGAACTAAGGCTAATTCTTCATTATCCTACAACGAAAGAAACTATGGTTTTACTACAAAATACAAGAACTACAATTATAGGACCGACACATAAAAAAATACATGGCATATATAAAATGCTAATTTTATAAAAGGGATGTAATTATTATAGTAGCAATCAGTTGTAACAAAAAAGGAAGCAGGAAGTGGTTAATACCTTGAAATGAGGAACAGTCTTTTTAAGAAAATCAGAAGTGGGCTGAAAATCAGCATCAAAAATGGCAACAAATTCGTAGTTTTTAACATAGCTGCAATTCATTGCAGATTTGAGATTCCCAGCTTTATATCCTTCTCTAATCACCCGATGCCGATACAAAATGTTGGCACCCTCTTGCTGCCATTTGTGTACCTCGTCTTTGATCAACAACTGTGTGGTTGGATCATCCGAATCATCCAACACTTGAATAAGCAATTTCGATTTCGGCCAGTCCAAATTGCACACTGCAGCTATAGATTGCTGATAAACCTGATACAGAAAACTCCAAAATCAAAACCAAACACATATTCTACAAAAACCCAACAAAACATCAAATAAGTTTCTCCAAATTCAGACCAAGCACAAAATCCAACAAAATATCAAATGGGGTCTTAACAAAATTCACCTCTTTTTCATTGCACATGGGGATCTGAACAAGAACCATTGGCAAATACAGACCACCATCGCCGGATTCAAGATCTTCTGGCCCTTCTTTTAAAACTGGCTTGATCTTCTTGAATCGGATCCAAAAACAACCCAAAGACAGAACTAACCTATCCAAACTCTGGATAAGGAAGAGTATTATACAGGCATTGGCAAGAAATTGAAGAGGAGGAGCAAGATAATCCACCCTAATCAAAACCCAGCTCGAATAAAGTGAATCAAACGCATCTTTCACAGCTAATGGCCTTGTTAATGTATATAAATACTGTAACTGAAGATCTGGAGTGCCAAAGTGCCAACCTTTATAATAAGCAGCTATCTCAAACCCTAATAACAAAAGAGAAAACCAAAGAAAGACCTTTATACAAGAATAAAACCTCCTTCTAACCGTCGAATTCTCCGAATCCTCGGTGTCGGTTCGTCCGGAAGCGACGCGGCGACGAACGGCGGAGGAGATGCTGAGGAATGCGGCGGCAATGGAGGTCAAGCAGCCGGCAGCTTTGTGGGCTTTGAGGAGGAGAACCCAAGTGAGCTGCTTGGCGTTTTTGTTGCGGCGGGATTTGGATTTTGGACGGCCGGAGATGGAAACGTCGCCGTCGTCCGGGAGGATAAAATCGTCGTCGTCCGGGCCCTCGAGCTCCACCATGGACCAGTTGTTTGGGTTCTCCATTTTCACAACCACCGGCGTTCCTCTGTGGGTTTCTTTCGCCCACCAATCGAACGACGGCGCCATTGCTTCAAATTTTAGACACCCAGATATGAAATTAAGCTCAGAATCCCAGATTTTAAATTTGGGAGGTAAAATGGATGAAATGTACAAGACCCAGATGGAGAAATGCTATGAAAATCCCACCCAGATAAGAGATTGGGATTAAAATTGCAAGAAATTGTGTAGGAACGCGAAATGGATGAAATGTGTAAGAGTCGGATGAAGAAATACTATGAATATGAGATCATATCGAGAATGGCGACAAAAGCGAAGGAGGAAGAGAGAGAATAGTTGCAGACGGTGGAGAGAGAAAGAGAAATGGACGCGTGTGCAGGGAGTGAAGGATCTTTAAATCAATCATTACAAAACTCGTTTATAATTAAATTATAAGAAGGGTTTGGATTTGTATATTTCTAGTTTTACACATGAATTAAGAGAGAGAAAGAGGTTTGAAGAAGATGAGTACAAAACAGAAGAAAAGAGCTCCCTTTCTTCTTCCGTTCAATTACAGCTAGCAAAAAGAGCTCCCATTATGTCATAAAAACAGCTATTATTGAGAGAGAAAGGTAAACAACTCAACATGCCTGAAAGACATTTTATTCCAGAATATATATTATTATTTTTAATAAAAAACTGATAAATTCAAAAAAAAAATCTCCTGACTTATCACGTACCCTAAACACACGCATTAAGAAATTTCATAAAAAAATGAAACATAAACCCTGAAATCTAAGGTAGTAATAAGAAAATGTTTACAAAATAATAAATAAATAAAAAAGAGGAACAGAGGGTTCCGACAAAGACTCGTGCTTTATTTAATTTGGTTTTAAATGTTCTTGAATCACCTACTGCTCGGTTTCTATTTAATTCAGTTCAATTTTTTGTATTAAAACCGGAGGAGGTGGAGCGGAAGAAAAAGAAAATTTTGATTTTATTTTTTTGATAAAGCCTTGGATTTATTGTTTTATTTTTCTTGGTCATTGATGAGATGAAAGGGGAGATCTGTGGGCGTCACCCATGGAATGGGTAATAATGAGTTAATGACCAAGTCTGCCTTGGTGAAAATATAAAGTGACGTTTTTATTTACTACTACTTCAATTTTTTTATTTTTTATTTATGCATTTTGGGAAATTTAAGTTAAGTCTAAGCATGTTCATTTTTTAATTAAATAAACCACTTAAACTACATATATAGTATAGGTTTGCCAATTATTATAAAAGTAAATTTCATCGTAAGTTACTTCATGCTCAATACAGTACTAACACACAGGTGAGAGGGTGATCTATCTGTCTGCGTGTCAATTATTATAATCATTAGGAGATGGATACTTCAATTTAATCATCTTTAAATGAGTGTCTTTTTTCTAGACTTGGGTGAAAAATGGAGCAAGAAAAAATGAAAAGTTGATAACATGTTATTTATAATAATAATATTTTAAAATATTATAAAAATATTATTTTATATATAATATGAAAAAAAATGTATTCAATTATACAAAACTACGTTATATCCGTGTCTAACTTTTGCCTTATTTTTTTAATTTTATTTTTATACAAAATAGGCCATATCCATGTCTTATTAAATTATTTAGATTAAACTAGACAAAGATATGATTATGACATGATGAAATCCGTTGTTTTCTCGGTGACATAAAGTTATGAAATTCTCTTTGTCTAATTTTCTTTAATTAATGACATAAAGATGGCCTAATTCTGGTATTATAACGGTCAAGTTCTGATTTCATTCCCACATCATATATACGTACTTTTCGGTTCTATTTTATTAATCGCTATTACATAAAATACATATATTAAGGATATTACTACTTTATAGTTAATATAGGCCCCTATTTTCATATTTGTCCCTTATATGTTGGTAGTCTCTCCTCCAATTAAGCTGCAAACTAGTAATGTTATCTCTCCCTCCTTTTATTTCACTTTCTCTCTCTTTTCTATCATTAAGTCATTAATTAAAATCACTTCCATATTTCACTCTCTCTCTCTTCAAAAGTAAGTGGAGTTGTGTTTTTATGGGAATAAATTTTATTGAAAAATGGAGAAAAATTAGGTACTAGTGTTTTTATGAGAATAAATTTTCTTGGAAAGTGGAGAGGAATTAGAGAACGACTATTAAATTAGAATGGAAAAAAACTCCTAAAACGACTAATAAAATGGAACCGAGGGAGTATGTTGGAAAATACTATCTCCATTCCATAATAACTGTCTTTTTAGCTTCATGCACATGAATTAAGAAACTCATTTAATACTATCATTTAAAAATTAAAATTTGTAGGAAATTCTATCACTATCCATTTATGGAAAATTGAAAACTATTAATACAAGAGAAAAAATTTCTTGGGATAATGAGAAAAGTTGAAGGGTGATATAGAAAAATAAATAATTTATTCTCTTAGAAAATTGTAAATGACAAATAAATTGCAACAAATTTTTTTTTTAAAAAGACAATTACTATTATGGAATGGAGGTAGTAGTAAATAGCACGTTTTGATGGCATAAAAAGCCGAAAGGCATTCATGCCTTCAAAACACAAAAAATGATAGCTTTTCCAAAGTCTAAATAGGTGAGAAAATCACCTTATATAAATATTATTTTTACTTATAAAATTGTTAAAAGAAGTGAATTTACAAAATTATTATAAATTTTTAAATCGCCAAAAGTTTGTTTAAGTTTTGCACATAATAGTAATACTCTTAGATAGCTTGTAATATTATCAATTTAGATTCTACAATTTTGTTAAAAAATAGAACCCAATTTTGTGAAACATATATAATAAATCTCTACCTATATCTCAATAAGCCAATCTATTTTCTTTTCTCATTTCTTAATTTTTTTTTGAATAAATTGTGTTAGTTTCCAGTAGGCACACAATAGATCTAGAAGGGGGTTGAATAGATCCTTTGAATTTATAAAGTCTTTTGCATTTTAATTTATATAGCTAAGAAGTTAGCATATGACAAACATAAGAATCATTTCAAGCACAGCGGAATAAGTTAAATCTCCCCTTCATTGATATATTGATAAACATTAATACATTGTTCTTGGAGTTAGTTTAGTTGTAAGTAATTAGTACATACATAACAGTTATAGCAGTTAGGTACATAATGTAAAGACATAAAGTAAATGACAGAATGTAAAAGAAACAAAAGGATTTTAAGTGGTTCAGAGCCAACTCGACTCCTAATTCACTCTTCTGCACTCTCGCAGGAAATCCACTAATGAATGGACAGCACCCTGAATCACTAAGATTCCTTCAAGGCCAGCAACCCTGGAACTTCAGTTCACTTTTGAACTCTTCAAGCCCTTTGGCTTGAAACTCCTTTAGTTCACTAAGAACTCTTCAAGCCCTTTGACTTGGAACTCTAGTTCACTAAGAACTCTTCAAGCCCTTCGGCTTGGAACTCATTTAGTCCCTCCGGACAAGGACCCTTTGGCCCTGGCTACTTGTAGTTGTAGTTGTTGTTGTTGTTTATGCTTTGCTGCTAAGATGTCTTGAAGCTTGATCATCTTGGTACTTAGCAGCTAGGCTTGGTCCTCAGCATTCTGCTTCGAGTCTGGATCTCTTCTATGGTACAGCTGATCTTCAGTCTGTTCAGCTCATCTTCACTTGTTGTCAGCTGTGCACCATCACCACATAGGACTACTAAGGCTTTTCATTGTGGGTCACCTTCTTCTGACCCTTAACATCCTTTGAACCCTTCTTGAATGATATGCAGACATGGTTCTGCATCTTTTCTTGTTCAGCTTCTAGTTCTTTATGGTGATCTGTAGAGTGGCTCTTCTGATCTTCTTTATGCTCAGCCACCTTCCTGAATGCTATCTTCTTCTTGTTGGAAAGTAGCCGTTGGAAGCTATTTGAATTGCTTAGCAGATCTCGAGTTATTTGGTGCAGACTGCTGATGTGATGTGACAGCTCCTTTTTGACTTTACTGACACAGCAGTCTGCTTTCTCTCTACTGTATCAGAGATGTCACTGTTCCATATCAGGCTGGTAGTCCTCTTTATTACTCCTCTCTGATTCCTTGATTCGAATCCTTAGGAGTTGTTCTTCAGCATCGATGCTCTCAAATAGCAACGTTCGGATGTCAGTCTTCAGATTAAATCGTTGCCAATGCTTCAATCTTCAGATGTCAGAACTCTACGATTCTGATGCAGATGTTCTTGGACCTTGATTGTAGTGTGTCATATTGAATATTGCTTTGACTGGCAGAGACAACACTACGATTCTGATAAGTGTTCTTGGATCTTCAATGTAGAACATCTCTTTCTTCATTTGTGCAGCGTTTCAACACTTCTGCTTGCCTTGACTGATCTCAGGAACTGATATTTTGACTTGTCGTTCTGACCTCTTCTGAATAACAAGACACTTCAGATTTGTGGCATACCCAGCTCCTTTCTCCTGGTGATCTCCCGTTCACCTATCTTCAATAGTCTGACCCATGCTTAATCACTTCTGTCTTGTTCTTCACAAATTGGCCGGTATCTCTGTAGATTGTATTAGTTCCTTCTTTACTTTGGCAAACACTACGATATTGAGTGATTCTCAAGATCGTTATCTTCTGTTCTCTTGACAGTTACTGCACTTGCTGACTTTCTCTAGTCAGTCACTTTGCATGAAGTCTTCTTCTTATTAGCTTGTGGAAGACTTCATCTCGAATGGCCTCACAACTCAGTCTGCATGTTGATAGAGTTGATGCTTAGATCTTCTGTTAGCTTGCATGCCATTCGGTGAGTGCTCTCTGGTACTCTTCATGTAGGATGTATCTTTGTAGCTCAGACCAGAGGCTTCATGCTTTGGATATATTGGGAGTGCCCATTTGATGAGAATCGTGTTGACTACTACGATTCTTCCCTTAGCGTTGTTGAGCAACCCTTGTGAAAGCCTTAGTTCTGCAGACTACGATTTAGCTTAGTTGCTGCAGACACTACGATTCCGAGATCAGACCTTGACAGACTACGATTCTGCCTTCATGCTTGCTGCCTTCTTCTGATCTTCCCCGACTACGATCTCTGCCTCTGATGATCATTAGACTCCACTACTTTCAGTGTGATCTATAATTCTTGACTTGGTTCTGGCAGTTTCTCGGTCGGCTCATAGACAGACTGTCTCTTCGATTCTGAACATGACTTCCTCAGCAGACTACGGCTCCTAGGAAATTCTTCTCAACACACTACGATTCTTCCTCGTTTCTCCTGACAGACTACGAACTCCGAGATCTACTATCTTGCAGACTACGATTCCGCCTTGATAGCTCTCGAGTCTTCTTTGTCTCTCCTGGCAGACTACGATTCTGATGCAGTGCTTCGACAATCAGACATGCCTATTTATTATATTATAAGATCAACCTAACAAGCTTGATCTTTTTATCTTTATAGTTCTTGTACATCATTTCTTTTTAAGGACTTTACAAAGCTGTTTTACTTATGTAGGATCAACCTAACATATTTGATCATTTCAATCTAAGTCCTTGTACATATATTCCTATTATCTATCGAAAGACTTTACAGATTTTATCAATGCAAGCATACTTGCATATTCATTCATTTATATCATAATCAAATCTTATATAAATAGAAAAAACATTCTTATGTATATTCCTAACAAATTATAGTATTTCTTAATGTAAAGGTTGATTGTAAGACCCCAACTTTTATGAATAAAGATTTAATTTTCTTTATATATTATTTTAAAATAGTAAGGTGTTGATTTGATAAATGTGATAAGTTGTGGGTGAGATGTGCAAATTTTACAAAGTAAGCAAGTGGTTATAAAATATTCGTTGTGTCGAAAAATATTCGTTTGGTTAAGGAATATTCTTTTTATCGGAGAATATTCGTACGACGGCGCAGTCATTGATGGAACCCACAACGGAATGGATGTCGGATATAGAAAGCGACAAAAGTAATTTTTTATAAAAATAACGGTAAAACTGTTACCGTTAAACTGTTGAAATACCCGTTGATAAAAATACAGTAATACGCGTTGTTGCACAGTAGCACACGGTATTGCACCGTATTTTGAATTATTGGTTCTTACGTAAAAAGTCACTCATTCAATAATTGTTACAATAATTACTGTTCAATATTTTATATGATTGATTCAATAATTGCTACATTGATAATTGCATAATATTTTATTATTGATTCAATAATTGCTACGTTGATATTTTATATTATTGATTCAATAATTGTCACAATAACCGCTGCACAGTATTTTATATTATTAAATCAATAATTCGTATTATTTGAATAATATTATTATATAGCATTATTGACAATGTCTAGAAAGTTCTGTCTAGAAAAGGGGTTAGTTAATCTAATTTCGCGCTAGTAAGGAGAAATTCTTATCGGAAAGTCCCTTCTTTCTTGGGAACGACCTGGTTGTCATTATTATGATTCTGTAATAATATTTGTGAATAATAATTAATTATTAATAACATGATAAGCAAATATTTATTAATTTTGATATAAATGGTAGAATTTTTAGCAAAAGTGACAATTGATGAAAGTTGATATTTTATCTTTTTTAATAAAATAATTCATTCAAATATATTATTATAATATTATATTATAATAATGTGATAATATAATAATATAATTTTATGGTATAAAAATAAAATAAGGTGGAAGAGAGAAAATGGAATTGAATTTTTTTTTAATAATTATAAATATTTTAATATATATATATGTGTGTGTGTGTTTGTGTGTGTGTGTGTGTAAAGGAATTGATGGGGAGAGAGAGAGAAGAGAGAGAGAGTTAGTGGGAAATAGTAGGGGGGAAAAGAAATTGGAAAAATCATCCATGTGTAAATTTAGGTCATTTTTCGTTCAGAATTTGAAAAAACTTTCTTCTATAAAGTTGTAGAGAGTTAAATTTCTTATGGAATGGACATAAGGTTCATATTTTTCTGATAAAAGGGCTATTTATTATGAATTATTAAAGTTTCGGAATATTGAGCCTGAATTGATTTTTGGTAGAGAATTTTCTAGAATGTGCGGGCCCCACTTGTCCTTTTGTGTGTGAAATGTGCTGAGAATTTGATTTTCAAAATTGATATGCGGAGGGTTTTGTTTGATATTTTGACGCCCCAAAAAGAGGTTCATTTCCAACCCATTCTAAGTCGTCAAATACATGGTAAAGAATCCAAATATAATCTTTTTACAACAAAAGGTCGTGAGAAATACGACCATACAACTATGAGTTTCAATACAAATCGTATATAATACGAAATATAAACATTCAAATTCAGTCATCAATAATTATTATCACACTATTTTACAAAAATAGTGAGTACTACTACTGCTTTAGTCTGACCATTACACTGTTCCCCGACTAGTTTTCGCAATATTCTCATTCTCTGAAGAGGACAATAAATGAAAAGGGTGAGCTCAACTAGCCTAGTAAAGAATATTATGACTAAGATAATAAAGAACAATTTATCGTTAGTCTTCAACAAATCAGATAAAATATTATGGACAACAAGTTTTAGATCAATATTCGCAGCGGAAATAACAATTCATTAGAAGAGTTAAGTAGAAAATGAAGTCTACTATCTTCTATGATTTAAAAGTCCATCATCAATATTTTATCCCTGTAACATCAATCCATATACATATCGAATCAAATATTCATCTTTGCACTACAGACCAAAGATATTCATTTGTATCACCAGTTGATCATATTCATCTCAACACCTGTCCATCTTTGCACTACGGGCCAAAGATATTTATCAGGTAATCATTCATCTTTGCTCTACAGACCAAAGATATTCAGTTATATCACCATTTGGAACTGAGGTTGATGAAAAATAATATAAATAACGAATCAAGTGAGATAAAGGATAAAGATTAGGGATTCATAATTTAGTTTATCCAAGTTCAAGAATACTCCATAATAATCAATTGTGGAGCAAAATTCAAGAATAAATATCAAAACTTGGATCCAATCAAAGATAGGACCCATAATAGCCAACTTGGACAAATAGAAAAAAAAATTAATTTTTCGGTGAATAGTACCATAATCGTGAATAGTGCCGTATACGTGAATAGTAATCCCGAAACGAAAAGGTAAAAATTTTCATAAGAAAAAGCATACTTCGTGAATAGTAATCGTGAATAGTACCGTATTTGTGAATAATATCGAATACGTGAATAGTGCCGTATACGTGAACAGTAACCCCGACAAAAAAAGGTAAAAATTTCATAATAAAATAAATTAATATTTCGATGAAATGATATTGGAAGCAATAACATCATTTACAAAAAAAATAACATCCCTTACAACTATTGAACGAAAATAATATTCCTACGAATATTGAACGAAGATAATATTCCTACGAATATTGAACGAAGATAATATTCCTTACGAATATTGAATGAAGATAATATTCCTTACGAATATTGAACGAAAATAAAATTTCTTACGAATACGAAAAATAATATCGTAAGCGAATATGAAATAAATAATACCCATTACCTTAAAAAGAAAGTACTTCTGACTGGTATGGCGGGGATATTCTTGAAGAAAACTTTCACTGTTTTCTACACTCAAAGCTTCCTTAAGTTCTAAAGAAATACGCTCAATATTATAGAAAAAGAATTATCTGATTCTGGTGTGTTTTTCATTTCTAAACTAAGCATCCTATTTATAAGAGAATAGAAGGATACTATTTAGAAAAGTTTTTCACGGACCAGCAGTAAAACCATCACAGGCGCTCAACTGGCAAAATTTTTTTGAAATTTAATTTTTACTGTGCATTATTGTGCAATAAAATATTCTAATAAAACTAAAATTTTAAATAAAATAAAATATATTTTATTTATAATCTAATAAAACAAAACTTAATATATATATATATATTAAAAAAAACTTACCTGCCTTATACGGCAGGTAATCTGATTATATATATATATATATATATATATATATATATATATATACTGAATAACTTTCTATCGATTATTGAAAAATGAGTAAATGGGGGTCCAAAATAATACGCCAAACTTACAACAAATATTGATAAAAATACCTCAGCACTAATTCCTTCTTTTATATCTACAAAAATAAATATTTTCTTATCATTTAAATCAATAATTAATTATTCACAAATAATATTACAGAACTACAAAATTGACAACCAGGTCGTTCCCAGGAAAGAGGGGGCCTTCCGATAAGGATTTTTCATTACTGACGCGCAATTAAATAACCCCTCCTAGACAGAACTTCCTTAGACATTGCCAATAATGCTATCTAATAATATTATTCAAATAATATGAATTATTGATTTGATAATTTGAAAGACTGTGCAACGACAATTATTGAATCAATAAAATATTATGCAATTATCAATGTAACAATTATTGAATCAATAATATAAAATATTGAACAGTAATTACTGTAACAATTATTGAGTAGTGACTTCTTACGTAAGAATCAATAATTAGAATTACTGTGCAATACCGTGTGCTACTGTGCAACACCGTGTATTACTGTATTTTAACCATCGGGTATTTCAACAGTTTTAACGGTAACAACCACGCCGTTATTTTTAGAAAACTCATTCTTGTCGTTTTCTTCATCCGACAGTTATTCCGTTGTGGGGCCGACAAATAGCTGCGCCGTCGTACGAATATTCCCCGACAACAAGAATATTCTACGACCAAACAAATATTCTCCGACACAATAAATATTTTATGGCCACTTGCTTACTTTGTAAAACTTGCACAAATCACCCCATAACTTATCACATTTATCAAATCAACACCTTACTATTTCAAAATAACATATAAAAAAATTAAATCTTTATTCATAAAAGTTGGGGTCTTACAACCTCCCCTCCTTATGAAATTTCGTCCTCGAAATTGACGTACGTACCTGATACTTCGAAAAGGTGAGGATATCTCGTTTTTATTTTCGATTTTAACTCCCAGGTCATTTCTTCGATTCCAACTGACTCTCATGGTGCTTCAACCATAGTACCTCACAATGGTACCTATCAGTTTGCCACCGCACAAAAACGGCGTCCCCTACGGAGAGTCTGGCTTCGATGTATCCCACACAAGAAGTCACCAGATAGAGGCTCGGGGCTCTTTACTTATGGCTCTTGATGCTTCGCCTTGATACGTTTACACGTTAAACACCTTGAGATAAACTCCGCGATCTCTCTCTTCATGTTGCTCCACTAGAATGTATGTCGAAGATCAAGATACATTTTGGTACTTCTAGGATGGATTGCAAACGGTGTGTTGTGTGCCTTCATCATGATTCTATACTTCAAATCAGAATCGTTAGGAACACAAAGTCTAAAATTGACTCGAAGTATTCCTTCTTCATCGATTTTTGCTTCTGGAATAGCACCTTCTTGTACCTTCTTCTTCATCTTCACCAGCTCCGGGTCTGTAGCTTGAGCAACTTTAACTTTATTAATTAAAGCTGGTTCTACACGTATACTTGACATCATCGCACTCGTTCCCGCATATGATCTTCTATTCAACGCGTCAGCTACTACGTTCGCTTTTTTAGGATGGTATTGGATGGTATGGTCGTAATCTTTCAACAACTCAAGCCAACGTCGTTGTCGCATGTTGAGTTCGTTCTAAGTAAGAAAATATTTGAGGCTTTTGGAATATATTAAGATGTCATCAATAATGACAACCACGAAATGATCCAAATATTTCTCAAATATTCGGTTCATTATGTCCATGAACGCAGCATAGACATTGGTCAATCCAAAAAATATAACTAGAAATTCGTAATGCGCGTATCGAGTTCTAAAGACAGTCTTTGGAATGTATTCAGTTTTAATCTTTAACTGATGATATCCAGAACGAAGATCGATCTTTGAAAAGAATTGTGCACCTTGCAACTGGTCGAACAGGTCATCAATGCGAGGTAACGGATACCTATTCTTGATGGTGACATGGTTCAACTCCCGATAGTCAGTACAAAGTCGCATACTCCCGTCTTTCTTCTTTACGAATAAAATAGGAGCACCCCAAGGAGATGTACTAAGACGAATGAAACCGATGTCTAACAACTCTTGTAGTTGGACCTTTAACTCCTGAAGTTTAATAGGAGCCATTTGATATGGGGTTTTAGAAATGGGTTTTGTACCGGGTTCAAGGTCAATAAAGAATTCAACTGCACGTACTGGGGGTAAACCGAGAAGTTCTTCGCGAAATACATCAGGAAACTCATTAACAACAGAAATATCATTCAAACCTGACGTATTCTGGTTTAGATCAGTGACATGGGCTAAGAAAGTTTGACATCTATTTTTCAATAAACGAATAGCTTTATGACTTGAAATGACATTGATTTTAAGGGTTTGGTTGTTTGAATTCGCACAACAGGTTGTTTAGGAATATGAAAACTAACAACCCTACGAGAACAATCAATTTTGGCATGATAAGTGGTTAACCAGTCAATTCCTAAAATCACATCAAATGCAACTATTTTCAAAGATATAAGATCAACAGGTAGGGTGAGGATACCAATTTGAATCAAGCAAGATTTGTAAACTGTGGATGTAACGAAAGTTTCACCCAACGGAGTTTCAGTAGATAAGTCAAAGTCTAATTTCTCAAGAGTTAAGTTCAAATGTTGAGCACAAGCAGATGAAATAAAAGAATGAGTAGAACCGGTATTTAATAAGGTATAGACTTCGCAAAAATTTATGATTCACTAATCCGTGATAAATTCATTCGGGTTCATCGCGTTTTGGGCAGTCACGACAAACGCTCTTCCAGGAACCACCGACTTTGACTTGTCCGTAACAGCCTTAGGAATCACCACCTCTGCTGGACTTGATTTCGCTACAGGACACACTAGAGCTATATGTCCTTCCTTTCAACAGTTATAGCACACCTTCGATTGCTGTGTACAGTTAGGACTGATGTGTCCCTCTTGTCCACATTTATAGCATACATCCGGTGGTCGTTTTCCTCCCCTAAAAACAGTTGATGCTGGTGCCGCTGTTAACGTCTTCACGTTCTCATTGTTATACCTTCTCTTCTTGAAATCTCCCCCCGACTTGCTTCTTCTATTATCATGGCCACGAGTACCACCGGAGTGGTTACCGCTTCTATCATGATACTTTTCTCCCCGCTGGTTGTCATTGTTCCGATGACTGCTGCCACTGGTACGACCTTGGTTGTTGTCCCTTAGTTGAACATAATCATTATCACGTTCTAACAATTGGGCCCTGTTCACTACATTTGAAAATAAAGAAAGTTTGTGAGAAATGAGGTACTGACGAATTTCGAGTTTCAAACCTCTTAGAAACATCTGCGTCATACGTTCCTCATTATCCACCAAATGAGATGCGAACCGGGATAACTCCACGAACTTAGCCTCGTACTGGGACATAGTCATGTTGTTCTATTCCAGTTTGATAAACTTTATCTCCTTCATATGACGAATACTTTCTAGAAAGTACTTGTCATTGAACAGTTTCTGGAACTCCTCCCAAGACATCTTGAGTGCGGCAGGCTGGGTACGTTTCACAGATTTCTACCAGCAATCTTCCTCTTCGCGGAACATAAACGTGGCGAATGGAATCTTTTATTCCTCCGTGCATCCCAAGACATCAAATATCTTGCTAATTTGCTTAACCCACGTCTCTGCTTTGATTGAATCTGGCTTTTCCTGAAACACTGGTGGTCCCAACTCTTTGAACTGCTTGGCAGTGACAAGCCGCGAGTTGTTATTATTTCCACCTGTATTTTGCGCACGAGTCTCCCTCGTCTGATTTTGCATGAACTGCAAAAAGCTTCTAAACATCCCATCGTTCATCGTCTGATCAGTGGTATTGCCTTTCTGTTGCACGTTCTTCTGGTTGGTGATTAAAGGTGTCTTAACGGTCTCATTCACTCCATTGCTTAAATTTTCAGCTGCCATTCTCAAATACTATCACAAAACAAGGGTTAATTAAACAAATTAACATATTACATATTAACCCTATGCTCCGATTGACCAATTAAATACCAGATAAGCTTAGGTAGGACACACTAGTGAAGGATTTACTTGTCTCTCCCTTTCTTGTTTTATTCCCAGATCTCTGTCAGAGATCATATCCCTAAGCTCTGATACCAACTGTGACGCCCCCAAAATAGGTTCAATACCAACCCATTCTGAGTCGCCAAATACATGGTACAGAATTCAAATACAATCTTTTTACAACAAAAGGTCGTGAGAAATACGACCATACAACTATGAGTTTCAATATAAATCGTATATAATACGAAATATAAACATTCAAACTCTGTCCTCAATAATTATTATCACACTATTTTATAAAAATAGTGAGGACTACTACTGCTCTAGTCTGACCATTACACTGTTCCCCGACTAGTTCCCGCAACATTCTCATTCCCTGAAGAGGACAATAGATGAAAAGGGTGAGCTCAACTAGCCCAGTAAAGAATATTATGACTAAAATAATAAAGAATAATTTATCGTTTGTCTTCAACAAATCAGATAAAATATTATGGACAACAAGTTTTAGATCAATATTCGCAGCGAAAATAACAATTCATTAGAAGAGTTAAGTAGAAAATGAAGTCTACTATCTTCTATGATTTAAAAGTCCATCATCAATATTTTATCCCTGTAACATCAATCCATATACATCTCGAATCAAATATTCATCTTTGCACTACAGGCCAAAGATATTCATTTATATCACCAGTTGGTCATGTTCATCTCAACACCTGTCCATCTTTGCACTACGGGCCAAAGATATTCATCAGGTAATCATTCATCTTTGCTCTACAGGCCAAAGATATTCAGTTATATCATCATTTAGAACTGAGGATGATGAAAAATAATATAAATAACGAATCCAGTGAGATAAAGGATAAAGATTAGGGATTCGTAATTTAGTTTATCTAAATTCAAGAATACTCCATAATAATCAATTGTGGAGCAAAATTCAAAAATAAAGATCAAAATTTGGATCCAATCAAAGATAGGACCCATAAAAGCCAACTTGGACAAATTGAAGAAAAATTAATTTTTCGGTGAATATTACCGTATTCGTGAATAGTGCCGTATACGTGAATATTAATTCCGAAACGAAAAGGTAGAAATTTTCATAAGAAAAAGCATACTTCGTGAATAGTACTCGTGAATAGTATCGTATTTATGAATAGTGTCGTATACGTGAATAGTGCTGTATACGTGAATAGTAATCCCGACGAAAAAAGTAAAAATTTCATAATAAAATTCATACTAATATTTCGATGAAAAGATATTAGAAGCAGTAACATCATTTACGAAAAAAATAACATCTCTTACAACTGTTGAACGAAAATAATATTCCTACGAATATTGAACGAAGATAATATTCCTACGAATATTGAACGAAGATAATATTCCTTACGAATATTGAACGAAGATAATATTCCTTACGAATATTGAACGAAAATAAAATTCCTTACGAATACGAAAAATAATATCGTAAGCGAATATGAAATAAATAATACCCCTTACCTTAAAAAGAAAGTACTTCTGACTGGTATGGCGGTGATATTCTTGAAGAAAACTTTCACTATTTTCTACACTCAAAACTTTCTTAAACTCTAAAAAAATACGCTCAATATTATAGAAGAAGAATTCTCTGATTCTGGTGTGTGTTTTATTTCTAAACTAAGCCTCCTATTTATAGAAGAATGGAAGGATACTATTTAGAAAAGTTTTTCACGGACCAACAGTAAAACCATCACGGGCGCTCAACCGGTGAAAATTTTCTGAAATTTGATTTTTTCTGTGCAATAAAATATTCTAATAAAACTAAAACTTTAAATATAATATAATATATTCTATTTATAATCTAATAAAACAAAACTTATAATATATATATATATATATAATTTATATAATAAATATATAAATTTTATATATATAAAACAAAACTTATAATGTAAGACCCCAATTTTTATGAATAAAGATTTAATTTTCTTTATATATTATTTTGAAATAGTAAGGTGTTGATTTGATAAATGTGATAAGTTATGGGTGAAATGTGTAAATATTTCAAAATAAGCAAGTGGTTATAAAATATTCATTGTTGTCGGGGAATATTCGTTTGGTCGTGGAATATTCTTGTTGTCGAGGAATATTCGTACGACGGCGCAGCCATTTGTGGGCCCCACAACGGAATAACTGTCGGATGAAGAAAACGACAAGAATGAGTTTTCTATAAATAACGGCGTAGTTGTTACCGTTAGAACTGTTGAAATACCCGGTGGTTAAAATACAGTAATACGCGATGTTGCATAGTAGCACACGGTATTGCACAGTAATCCTAATTATTGATTCTTACGTAAGAAGGCACTTACTCAATAATTGTTACAGTAATTACTGTTCAATATTTTATATTATTGATTCAATAATTGCTACAATTGCATAATATTTTATTGGTTCAATAATTGCTACATTAATATTTTATATTATTGATTCAATAATTGCTACATTGATAATTGCATAATATTTTATTGATTCAATAATTGTCATTGCACAGTATTTCAAATTATTAAATCAATAATTCATATTATTTGAATAATATTATTAGATAGCATTATTGACAATGTCTAAGGAAGTTCTGTCGAGAAAAGGGGTTAGGTTAATCTAATTGCGCGTCAGTAAGGAGAAATCCTTATCGAAAAGCCCCCTCTTTCCTGGGAACGACCTGGTTGTCAATATTGTAGTTCGGTAATATTATTTATGAGTAATTAATTATTGATTTATATGATAAGGAAATATTTATTTAATGTGGATATAAATGAAGGAATTTTTAAGAATGAGATATTTGTTGAAAGTTTGGCAATTATTTTCTCCGATAAAATATTCAATCAAATATATTTTTATAATATATTATAATTATTTAAATAATAGTATTATATATATATATATATATATATATATATATATGCATATGAGAAGTGATGGTTGGTGGTGGAGTGAAGCCTGCAAAGATGTGTTTTTCTAACTTTTGTGGGCCTCAAAGATGGAAAATAAGAAATTTGGCAAAGAAGAAATGGAAAGAGTTAGGCAAATGTTTCTCTTGCAATGAATTTCTTGGTTGCCAAATTAGTGGGGCCCAAACAAGGAAAAAATGAAAGTTAGGCAGGAGAGGTTTGGCAGGATTAGTTAGGCAGAACGCTTTGTTCTACTCCTCCGTGCTGCACTATAAATAAGGGGTAACCCCTTCTTCCTAAAACACACCTTCAATATCAGAAATTCTTATTCTATAGTATTGTGAGTATTTTCTTGAGTATAAGAATATTTTGAGTGTGGTTTTTGGTGCGAGATTTTCTCTGAGTAATAACCAATATTTCAGTCAAAACTACTCTCCGGTTAAGGTAAAGGATGTTATTCTTTTCAATATCATTATACCAAAATATTATCATGGATTTTATTATGAAATTCCTTTTTTTTTTCGTCGGGATTACTATTCACGTATACGGCACTATTCACGTATACGGCACTATTCACGAAAAAAATTAAATTTTCTTCTATTTGTCCAAGTTGCTTGTTAAGGTTCCTATCTTTGATTGGATCCAAGTTTTGATCTTTATTCTTGAATTTTGCTCCACAAAGTATTATTATGGAATATTCTTGAACTTTGATAAACGAAATTACGAATCCCTAATATTTGTCCTTTATCTCACTGAATTCGCAATTTATATTTTTTTCATCATCCTCAGTACTAAATGGTGATATAACTGAATATCTCTGGCCTGTAGAGCAAAGATGAATGATTACCTAATAAATATCTTTGGCCCGTAGTGCAAAGATGAACAGGTGTTGAGATGAACATGACCATTAGTGATACAAATGAATTTCTTTGGCCTGTAGTGCAAAGATGAATATTTGATACGAGATGTATATTGGTTGATGTTGCAGGGATAAAATATTGATGATGGACTTTTAAATCATAGAAGATAGTAGACTTCATTCTCTACTTAACTCTTCTAATGAATTATTATTTTCGCTGCGAATATTGATCTAAAACTTGTTGTCCATAATATTTTATCTGAATTGTTGAAGACTAACGATAATTTATTTTCCATTATCTTAGTCATAAAATTCTTTACTAGGCTAGTTGAGCTCACCCTTTTCATCTATTGTCCTCTTCAAGAAATGAGAATGTCGCAGGAACTAGTCGGGGAACAGAGTGATGGTCCGAGTTAGAGCAGTAGTAGTCCTCACTATTTTTAATAAATAGTGTGATAATAATTGTAATGAGGACTTAGTTTGAATGTTAATATTTTTTACATATTTGTATTGACACTCACAGTTGTGTGGTCGTATTTTGCACGACCGTGTGATATAAAGTTTGTATTTAGATTTTGTACCATGTATTTGGCGACTCAGAATGGGTTGGGTTGACTGGATCTATTCTGGGGGCGTCACATATGGAGTTAGTATGTGTTGTGCGGTGTTATAAGGAGGAAAACTGTTGGGAAGAACGTAACTAAAAAGCTATGAAATCAGTCCACAAAAGTGTCGCTCGCTTTATTTTCGTATAAATTCCATAAAGAGTAAAAATGACAAAACACTTAGAATTTAACGGATTCAAGACCTTGGACGAGTCTTAATATGTGTAATAAGACTTATTTGTAACGCGACTTGGAATGGAACGAGTCGGGGTAAGTTTTGGATGTCAAAACAAGAAAACGAAAAATTTGAAAACTAGTGGACTGCTGTCCCTAAAGAGAAAATTTGGGGATAGCTCGATTATTCAAAAAATTCTCGGCTTTTGGGAAAGTATAGTACACTGAATAAACTTTTCATAGACTCCGGAACGGACTAATTCCGACTTCCGAGCAAGAAGTTATGGTATTTCAAAGGAGGAATGTCGAATCTGTCCAAAACTGGAATTTTGTGTCTAGAATTTAAAAATGGTCAAAGAACAAAAGTTGTAGCCCTGGAAGTTAGCTTCGCGTGGGCTCAAGAATCGTTCAAAAATATTTTAAAACAAAAAAATTATGACTGTTTTAGCGAGAGAGAGTAAAGCTGAAACGAAATTAAAAATAGTTACGAGTAGACATTTTTGGGGCCTGTTTTAAGCGGCCTATGAGGTCCGAAATTGATAGTTTATATTTTTTAAAAATAGCCTATTATGGTACCTAAAACATATCTAAAATTGAAATCAATCCGATTAACGAGCAACGCGTAAGAAATTCGCGAAATAGCTAGTTCGATAAGCGGGCAACTAAGCGGCTGCAGCAAAGCTGGGCAGCAGCGTGCGTAGCCATGCTGCTGGGAAGTTGCCTGACATGATTTTTGCTCAATGTTTTGATTAGTTTTCGTGAACTGTTTTCGCGGTGTGAAATTTTTTCTAAAATACTATGACATGAGGTTTATAACATGCCAAAAATTTCACTGTTATTGGACTCATGATTTAAGAATTAAAAATAGGAAAATAGGCATGTCAGAGCTAAAATTTGGGCGACGCCGAGGGTCGACGCGTCGAGCGATTTTGACGTTCGACGTTCCGAATCATGTTCCGGCGAAATAATAAGTCATAATAAATCTAATAATGTTTTACGGAGCAAAATTTTGACTAAAAATAATATTTTATACCGAAAAACTTTCTTTCGGGCATAAATAAAGCAATAAAAATATGTAATAAATATAAATTTACATATTTAAGCAAAATAAAAACTAAGGTTGCCTATAAAATTATTTTGTGGTGCAACGAAGAGCGAGAAACCTTTAAAAATTTGTATTAATCATAAAAATAATATTTTGAGGTATCCGTGGTTCAAAATAAGATTTTTGAACTGAGATTTATGTAACGAAGTATATATATATTTAATATGTATATAGCGAAAATGCGAATATTCGTAAAACGAAAAATGAAGCGAATATGCTAGCGGAATAAAATGTTTATATATGAGTTAATGGTCTGAGTTGACTCGTGAGTGGTTAAAAAGTTATAAAAATTATTTAAATCATGAAACAATATAGTAAACTGAATTTTTACTATAAAAGATATATAATATATGTTTAGAACCTGAATTCACAAATAAAGGCAAAAGATATTCTTAAAGTGGAATATAAATGATTTAAGCTTCAATATGTAAAATATTACATATTAAAATATGAGGGACCTTTATTTGACGTAAAAAAATTAAAACGAATTAAGTTTTTAAATAAACTAATATTCGTTTTGAGTAAGAATAAATAATATTAGTTTGTATAAAATTAATAATTATTATTAGTGAGCAAACATGCATGTTTTGTGACATATTTAATTATCTAATATGTGTGTGGATGTAATTATGATTATGTAAGAATTGTGGAGAAACTTTAAGTTAAATGTTAGCGGTAATCTCCAATCAAGGCAAGTTTTTCAGTTCTGTTATGTTTGTGGATTGTATGTGATTATATGGTGAGTTATATACCATGTTTATTGAATTGCTAAAGTCAAAATATGACTAAGTCAATTTGGTTATGAAACTCAATTATTATATGTGATATGTGATAACATATGTTGTATGAGAATGTGAGACGTAAAAAAGCATGTATAAATATATTGCATGAAATTATAGAACTGTGATGTCTAGCAGAAAAATTATTGATGCATGTAGAATATGCATAGTAAAGAAAGTATGTTTCATATAGAGTTGTGTGCTATGTGAAACATGATAGACAGTTAAATTTGCTGGGTCGTCGAGCTCAATCTTGCAAACACAAACTTTTTACAGGTTAATGATGTTATGCAATATTACTTGCTATTCGGATGATGAAGATTGATGGATGTGCGAAAAGGAATACATTTCCTTAAATTAAAAATGGTATAAATCTATGATTGATGATTTTGATATATATAACTAGCAGCTAAGTGTAGTTTAAAATATTCAATAAAGAATATTTACTCTGTATGTATTGTAATGAATACTTTATAAAAATAAAGGGATATAGTGATATTACTATATAAGAAAGAATTCATATTGAGGCTTGAGTTGTATAATTATATATATAACTTTGATAAGAAAAATCATTAAATAAATATGATTTCATTGATAAAAGAGAATCGTAAAGATTACGATTCAGGGAACGAATGAATGGAATAAAAGAAAAAAAATTATTCTGCATTTTTAGCTATTTTAACATTAAATAATATTTTAAAAACTAGAACAAGATAGTATTAACGTACAAGATCGGGACAAGATATAGTCCTGATTTTGGGGTCGTTACACTATGACATGAACTGTTTAAGAAAGTGTCGATGTCATTTGTTTCGGCTAGACGAATGTTAAAATATTTTGATGATTTATTTATAAGTCTTTCAAAATTTTATTGATGCTATCCAAAATCAATTACTTTGCTATGGATTCAAAGGTAAGCATGAGGAAGAATAAACAAATGTTTTTAGTCGAATTTTCGACTGACACATGAGACTGTCAAAATTTAAACGTAAATACATTTAACGGACGAGTGTTGTACAACATAAAGTACTATAGGTTGACCACCTAGACGTGCTCGTAAGGAATACCGGACTTACAGTTTTAATGCCGGATTGTCTTTTTCAAGTAAAGAAAAAAGAAAGTTATTGGTCCTTTGACCAACTCAGAATAAATGACTTTTACGTCATCTCGAAATATTTTAAAGGAAAAAAAAGTAATATTTTGTTATTCATAGTACTTTATAACTATTTGTTTAGTTATTAAAAATTAATCATAAGATTCTTGATTTTGTTATTATTAACATTGTTGCATGTTGGGCAATTTAATACTCATGCCTTACTTGAATTATATGATTTCAACTAAAGTCAAACGGATTGAAGGATTCGATAAAGATAAAGGGAAGGCTAATATGGATACATAGATTATCCTGTAATATTATAGTATTATTTTTGTAATGAATAATATTATAACAATTCAATAATGTAATGGTTATAGAAATCTAGGAAACTGTACGGATATGATGTAATAATTTAGTAATTAAATTCATGTTAATAAGATATATAGTTGAATATATGTGTATGTTGTAGTACCGTGTAACACCAAATACTGGGATTGAAGGTACCCGAATTTAGGGGCGTCACAAGAACACTATTTCACATGTGTTTTTGATATTTTCATATGGTTCTTTTTTACATAAAGGTGCGACTCACTGTATACTCATATGAGAGAGAACCGTGTGAAAATATTAAAAATACATATCTAAATATCAATTTCCAACTTATATTATCTTTTTATTGTGCAAGATTCTATTTTTTTTAAAAACGGGTTACCTTAAAACAAATTATAAACATATCTTATATTTTTTTTCTTTTAAAAAATAATGATCCAATTAGTAAATAAGTTGTCATTCAATTAGTCAATAAGCTGTTATTTTTGTAATATTTTTTGATTATCAACTATTGCATTTTGTTGGCTTATATAAAAATCTTATTCTATTATCTGTACAATATTTATTTTATTTTATATTATAATATGTCGTGTATTAAATATTAGCGACACGTCAAACATAATTTGAACTAATAAATTTAGTTTGTTTTGTTTTTTCTCTTAACAATAGAATTTGATAGTTCATAGTAAATATTTTTTTAAAAAAAAATCAATGAGTCCAGAAATGTAACGAATTAAATTTTATTATATATTTCTTAAATTATTATTATAAAACTCATCGTACATAGAATTAAATAAAATTATAAAATAACTCAACTTATTGCATATATTTCTAAATAAGTTATCATTAATATTTATTTATTAATAATTAAAAATTTAAGATAAATATTCATAATATATATTATTTTTCTGTGCTAATGATATTGATTGATTGGTGGAAAAATAATATTACTATCACATAATAATACTCACATACTGCAGAGTGGGACCCATAAATTTATTATTGACATGACCTACTTAATTCAAACAACAAATCAATAAATATCACACATATAGTATGTGAGCTTTATATAAGCATTATTAGGAATTTCTTAACATGTGCCCTTAGGGCACATGATAAGCACACAGTTCAAGAGAATATCCTCTTAAATTGTGTGTATATTTTCTTGAACTTGGTGTAAATACAGAAATCAATAAAATATGCACACAGTTCAAAAAAATATTTTTTTGAACTGTGTGCTTAGCATGTGCTCTAAGGACACATATTAAGAGGACCCGTATTATTATATATTACTAACATTGTTGTCGGTGGAAGGGTGAGCACTGAGCGGCGGTGACTAATGGAGGGACAAAAAGTAGCACGTGAGGCACGTTGGGTAAACAAACAAACAAATGTATACAATGCACCACCGTGAATGACGGAGGAACTGCCACGCCCACGGGAGGTCAGATAGTCAGCATGACTTGTGCTGACAGCTGTCCAGCACCACCGCCGGCAACCCCTTCGACTTTCACGTTGTATGTACTACTTCCGCCGTCAACCCTTCTCCTTTGTTTGTCCTAATTTATTTGTCCAGGTTTTAAGGCTGTAATGAGTTGACCAGAACCATAAATTGCGACAGGTGATAATATCATACTCCTCCCTCCCATCTACTAACACAAGTACTAGGTAGCATTTTTTGAGTAACGTTACGCGGATATTTAACCGATTAAACAAAACATTAAATTACATTTTTCAAATATGCGTGTTTACCCCTAAAACATCTATTAAAAAGTAACTGAGATAATATTAACTTTCTTTTCATATAAAACTTAAATATTAACGTCACCTCAATTTTAATCACAAACTTAAAATTAAAATTATTAGCATGGACAACATTTAAACAATGTTTTAAACTTCGGATCGGATCGACGGTTGAACTGGTAAAAATTAAAATCGGTCCGTTTTTCGGTCCGATTTGAACCAATAATTCGATTTTGATCAAAATTCGGATTGGCCCGTTGACCATCGATCCAACCGGTGGTCCATCCGGTAAACCCGGTTAATTCACCCAGTTGACTCGGTTTTTAATTTTTTTATCAAAAAAATAATAATATTAAAATTAATCACTTTTATTAATATTATAACTCATCTTTATTATGTTTTAGTTAATAAAAAATAAGATTTTTAAATTTTTTATTAATTAAAAATAATATATATTTTTGTATATTAATGATGTCACTGGGTCAATAACGGTTCGACCACTGGTTAGACTAGTGACCCATCCACCCGGTACCTTTTTCGGTTCGATGAACAGTCCGATTTTGAAAACCTTGCATTTGAATTCAGTTATCATGAAGTTAACTTCATGGTAAGCTGATCAATTGGCCAATACGGTGTTGACACGCAAAAGAGATCACCTCCCAACTTGCATGTCTATATTGATCAACCGACAAAAATTAACTTCATACTAACCATTTTCCTTGCATTTAAGGACTTGAGGTCATGCTTAAAATTAATAAAAGAGTAATGCTACAGACACAACTAATTTTACAACCATTTACAACTGATTGATGTGACATATTCCACAATAAATTTTTAAAAACTAAAATACCACGTCAGACATTAGTAAATTAAAAAAAACCCAAACAACAAAACCCTCTTCCTCTCCCTCTCTGCGCCTCCCTCTCTGCCTCAGCGGCTCAGCCTCACGCCCTCTCTCCTATGCCTCACGCCTTCGTATGCGGCTATGCCTCACGCTCCGACCAACGCCGCCGCACATTCACTGGAATCGTTACAGAATTCGTCGGAACCATGGCTGAGAACGGTGTTGCAATTCCATCTGATGTGAATGATGCTCCCACTTTGGTATCTGATGCTTCTAATTCTACTACTAATCAACAACTAATCAATAACGTTTGATTTGAGGCAGAGGAGAGAGGGCGTGAGGCTGAGGCAGAGAGGGAGACGCAGAGAGAGAGAGGCGCAGAAAAGGAGAGGGAGAGGGTTTTGTTGTTTGGTTTTTTTTTTTTAATTTACTAATGTCTGACATGGTATTTTAATTTTTAAAAAACTGATGTGGAGTATGTAATATTAGTCGGTTGTAAAATGATTGTAAAATTAATTGTGTCTGTAGCATTACTCTTAATAAAATACTCCTTTCGTTCCACTGTTATCATGTAAAGAAAAAGGGAGAAAAAAAAGGAAAAGGAAAAGGGCAACTATATGCTAATGGCTGCACTTAGTGGTATTCTTTGCTTACTAATAATGATTAAGAGTCCTGGATTACAGCTCTCCCTATAATTGGTTCTATACTTTTACTAATAAAAATTTAGAAAATATTAGAACTTTCTCGTGTGTAATAATACACTTTTAAATATTACAATGAACTAAAGAAAGGGATTAAATAAATTAATACTAGGGATTGTTTGCCCTAAGTGAAATTATAAATCATTCGTGTCCATTTTTTATATTAGCATAGAATTTTTTTAATATAGTAAATTATTTTAAAGTTATGCACAAGTATTAAAAAAATAATTGTATAGTATTATTACTCCCTCCGTTCCTAAAAGATTGTCGTTTTAGAAGAAAAAATTTGTTTTAAAATATTTGTCGTTTACAACTTTCTAGAAGAATAAATTATTTACTTTATTATATTATCCATCTTCTCTCATTGTCCCAATGAATTCTCTCCCTTGTATTACTCCCTCCGTTTCTTAAATAGTGCAGTTTTAGCTAAAAGCGCACAAATCAATAAGTGGAATAAAATGACAAAGCTAACCCTTCTCTTCCTTTAGTGCATTAACTTTCCCATTTAGTGCATTAATTAAAACAAGGACATATTTAAAAAAAAAAATTGAGTTCCTAAAACTGCATTCTTTAAGGAATATTTTTTTTGAACTAAAACTGCACTCTTTAAGGAACGGAGGGAGTAATAGTTTTTAATTTCCCATAAAGGGGTAGTGATAGAATTTCAAATAAATTTTATTAGTATTCAATGACTTTCTTAATCCATATGCCAACATCTTAAACGACAATCTTTTAGGAACGGAGATAGTATTAAATATAGAAATTTCTTAACATATGCCCTTAGGGCACATGCTAAGCACACTGTTCAATAAAATATTGTCTTGAATTGTGTGTATATTCTCTTGAACTTGGTGTAAATGCAAAAATAAGAGAATATGCACATAGTTCAAAAAAATATTCTCTTGAACTGTGTGCTTAGCATGTGCCCTAAGGACACATGTTAAAAAGACCTTTAAATATAATATCAATTGTCTATATTGTTATTATATTAAAACAAATATTATTTATTAAATAAAAAATAATAAGATAATCAAAGTTATATTTAATACTACTTGAGGATAATATTAAAAACTGAACATTGAAAAAAATATATTATTTATTAGATAAAAAATAATAAAATAATTAAAATTATATTTAATACTTGAAAATAATATTAGAAACTGAACAATTAATTAGAATATCA
Organism: Panax stipuleanatus; assembly: GCA_020205555.1. Classification (NCBI taxonomy): domain Eukaryota; kingdom Viridiplantae; phylum Streptophyta; class Magnoliopsida; order Apiales; family Araliaceae; genus Panax; species Panax stipuleanatus. Next base: position 130,682,771 of record CM035122.1, on the reverse strand, counting down.
TGATTATACAATTTTGAAAACCTTATTTGTAGAGAGCAGATCCTCTGTCCCCAAATCTTCTGTCCCTTTGTATCCCATCACTTAAATGTTGACACTTGTCCTTTTTTTAATTTTAGAATTAATTAGTATTAAATAAAAGAATATGTGTCAATATTTAAGTGATGAAACATAAAAGAACAGAAAATTTGAGAACAGAAGATCTGCTCTCTTATTTGTATAGTAACTTATCTTTTGATCGGAAACCAAATTAATTATGAACCAAATTTAATATTTTATGGTCCGTCGGTCGGTGTCTAGCAATATTTTAATTTATGCATTTTATTATTATTATTATTTTCTGATTTGACATTACCTTTGATCAAGTAAGGATTTTGAGGGGGGTATGTATGATGCTCATCTTTTTTCGTTTTTCCAATTTTATATTGGAACTTTTGGCACAAATGTGTTGTACAAGTATTAAACATTTAGAAATATAATTCCCGAGCATAATTATTTTGTTCTCTTATTGTTAAATAACTTATCTTATAAGGTTGTCAAATAAAAGGAGAAGAAGAAAGAAAGTCATGCGAAAGATTTTTGCGAAATTATGATTACGACGTATATCAATATATATATATATATATATATATATATATATATGAGAAATTAAATAATATTCTCTCCGTTTTTAAAAGATTGTCATTTTAGAAGAAAAAATTTATTTTTAAAATATTGTCGTTTACAACTTTCTAGGAGAATAAATTATTTACTTTTCTAGATCACCTCTACCTTCTCTCATTGTCCCAAGAAATTCTCTTCTTTATATTAATAGTTTTTAATTTTTCATAAAGGGATAGTGATGGAATTTCACACAAATTTTAATTATTAAATGATAATATTAAATGACTTTCTTAAGCCGTGTACAAAAACTTTAAACGACAATCTTTTAAGAACAAAAAGAGTATTATAAAATTGATCATGTAAATATATTCATGTAACTCGTAATATAAAAATCGACACGTAAAATTATATTATATATTGATGATGCACAAAAATGAACTTTGTACACACCTTTCAAGCAATAATAAATGCGACAATTAAAGTAAGGAAAGAAGACAATAATTAAAGTGGTTCGGTCAAGGTGACTTAGTTCACTGTCGAACAGCTTTAGTCGCCGACACTTTATATTATGTTAAAAGTGTTAGGAATGGAGAATACAGAGAGTAGTTCTCAAGTAAAGAATAAGTTGCCTCAAGTGATGGGGAGGCGTAAAATTTATAGCGATTCCGTGACAATTTTGGGGTGAACACGTAGCCACTAAACCACTAAGCTCCCAACCTCTTCCTAACGTGCAAGGTGGTTGACGTGCTCTCCGTGAGATCCGGGGACGAGGCTGGACCACTTCCTTCATGATGTGGGCGTGCGTAACTTGTTAAACTGATGAGCTCTTCTTCCTAATGTGCAACATGGTTAACTTGCTCTCCATGAGATCCGGAGAGCACGTGCTCTCCATGGTTGACGTGCTCTCCATGAGGTTGGCCCACTTCCTTCATGATGTGGACATGCGTAGCTCATTGTTATTAATGAACTCCTTTTTCTAATGTGCAAGATGGTTGACGTGAGATCTGGAGAGCACGTGCTCTCCATGATTGACGTGCTCTCCACGAGGTTGGATCACTTCCTTCATGATATGGGCATGCGTAACTCATTGTTATTAATGAGTTTAATTAACCCAACCGTAATAAATCACATTTGTTAGGCTCGCCAGACCTCTGGAACTTGGGTCTATATTCTATATTGGACTTACAAAATGGGCTGAATCTTTAGACTAGACCCATCATATATCATTTTTTAAATTATAATATAAAAATTACATAAATTTATTAATACTCACCCAACTTTCCAAGTAGTCCCACACAAGTCCGAACCAGCAGACGACAGGACAGGATTAGCAGGAAATCAGGTAAGTACATTGTCCAAGATCTTTGAATTCAATGGGCAGATTTTTATGTTTTGACCTTACATATATTTAACGATATTTTTATAATTATTTTAATAACAATTTAAACTTTGATCGACACTTAATGTTTTACAGCATAATCACTGCTCTCGCATTATTATTAACCTTAAAAAATTATAGAGATTAAAACATATAATTAATATTTTATTTAAATAATTAAAATGTTTGTTGTAGTTAGCGTGACATTAAGAAAATAATTTAAATTTTCTAACTTCATAAATCATAGCTTTTTGAGAGTTTGTATCTTTCTATGGTTTTTAGAAAGGTAAGGTAAGAATGAATTAATCCATTCAAATTATAAGCGTATTTCTATTTTATTTTTGATAAAACAATCAACGAGACTGTAAAACTATGAATATCAGAAAAAGTAATTCACTTGGAAACTGAGACTTTGAAGCCTACCCGTAAACTAAAAAAATTTCATCCCTACGAACATGGGTGAAGCTTACTGACTAAATTTATAGGTGTTACTAAATATTTTGAAAGAGAAACATTTTGAAAGAATATACAACATAAAGGTGATGGTGTAGAACTGTAGATGTGTTAACTAATGTATTAATATATATATATATATATATATATATATATATACTAGTAATTATTTATTCCTTCATGCACGACATAACGAATTATTCGTCTTTAATTCGTTCTCTATGATTCGCTGGAGAGACAGACCGTGCATATATATATATATATATATATATATATCAGTTGTGTAAATTATTTTTAAAATAATGCTACTCTCACATACAAATTTTCACATAACTCTCACATACACACATATACAAAATATGGGTCTTGCGTGTTAGGCAAGGGCCCACAGTATATATGTGTGTGTATGTGAGAGTTATGTAAAAAAATTTATGTGATAGTAGCATTGTTGTTATTTTTATCCATAGCCTGGGGTTCTTGCAAACGCGTCACTATATATATATATATATTCTATTTTACAAACCATTCGTGCGGTACCCTACTACGTTAATGAATAATGCTCGATCAACGGCACTTTTGTCTCACCCATCTGCTGGATTATTTTTTTGAACAAAAAGTAAAATGTTTCAAGCTTCCTATCAAAAATGAATTTGGATTCCCTCCATTATACGTTTTATATAATTTCATCTAATATGCCATATTTTTATTATTATAAATAGTATAATTGAAATCGACACTTTTTCATCATTTAGTGAACATATAAATTTTTCATTAAAATAAAAATTCTTTAACTTTTTAACGGTGAAAATATTTTTTATGATTCTAATTTTTTGTAAGATTGACCATCTTAATATCATCAACTATCTATTGACATATTTTGATCACTACTAACAAAATTATTAAAATTAAATAATTGATGTATCAGATAGAATTGGAAGAAATGTAAAATGAAAGGGAGCCAAATCCCTCAAAAATGCTGAAATTTAAAAGCCTAACCGATTTGAACAAGTCACCTACTTTTAATTGTGGAATAGAAAAGCACAATAACCTTGCATCATTCCAATATTGTACCCAAATCTATGCCCAAAAACATCCCTCTTTGTTTTCAGCCTGTTTATGATATTAGTGCGTATTTATTTTTTGTGAGAATGCGTCACACAATGACAAATTTTACACTGAAAAAACAACAATTTGAGGCACAAATAATTTTCGCCAAATGAAAGAGCTAACAAATACTGACCATTTTTCTCATTCTTTACAGCTCTGTCCTCTGTTTTTTTTTAACACAAATCAACATTTTGGCATCAATTTATTGTCCAAGATTTGAATTTTGAAGATAAGATAAAATTAACTTCATGGTAAGTTGTCAATTGACCAATACATATAAAAAACACTCGATCTGCGTGCCGACATTGTATTAATCAATAGACCAAAGTTAACTTCATGCTAACCACTCTCGAAGAACATGGATGGCAATGTCAGTACGGCACGAATGGGTTTTAGCCCGAGCATTGTTTTTGTTATAGTCAAGTTTTTCTAATAAGGTTACATTTGACATTGTTAAGTAACTAACTCAACTAAAAAAACCGTTAAAAACAGGTATCAACAATGTATATCAAGCTAACAGACAGAAAAAGTAAATTCCATCAAAATAAAATTGAGAACAGAGGTTGTAATTCACCTCTATCAAGGAAATGTAGCATTGCAGAGAGCGCAAGGCAGCATGAGAAAAAAAGAAGGAACAAGGCATTCACAGAAAAGCTAGACTTTTAGGCACTTTGGGGTGGGGGAATCCGATTTCCTTTTTCTTTTTGGTAGGTAAAAAAAAACAATCTTTTTTCTCAAGAAAAGCTACAATTTTTTACAGTCTAAGGAACTAAAACAACAATGGTATAAAAACATACTGGCAATATGCTTCGGCAGTCTCTTCCTAAAATAAATTTATATATGTTAACTCTTCCAAGTTCCAACCAAGGACTTACCTTAAATTCCAACTTTGCATGGAGAGAAAGAAAAGACTTGTATGAATCCTCCTCGACAGGGGCAATTGCTCCAAACACCAGAGTAATTACAGTTGCTCGTTTCGCTTTAGCTTTGAAGGCATCACGGTTGTGAAAGAGGAAGTAAAAACCAGCAGCATTGAGAAGAGGCAGGAACTGGGAATTCGGTTCTAACCATGGTGAGTAATTTTGTCAAAGAAATAATTGAACAGAGGCTATGTATTGCTTTGGTAAAGACTGAATTGTATAACAATACACCAGTTAATCGTCTTCCTCTGAGATTAACTTATAACTCCTTGTTATTGAAAATGCTGTAAATGTCACTGGAGATGGCAACAGTGCTTGAAGATACAGCCAACAACATCATCACCCATGGGATTAGCTTATCTTTCTTTGTCCCAGTTCCATGGGTGTCCCTGCACAATGAAAACACAGAAAACCAACTAAGTCAATATTAATCTGGGATTTTTTGTTACTTTTAACTGAGACTATATCAAATTACCAAACTAACTGGTTAGCAACCAATAAGAAAACCAATTTGACTAGTCCTCGTCTAAAATATCTTGATTCGGTCATATGAATCCTTTTAGCCAATCTAGTTTTGCAGTTGATCCTAAATTTACTACCAACTGATTAGATAAGGAACCCAAAAATTAGTAACCTCAAAACACTTTGATAACATGCCTACTATGTTCTCAAGTGTTTTCTGTTGTAACATTGAAAATCGTGAGGGTTAATTACTTTTACTCACCTAAGAGCAATGGCAGCTGGAAAAATATAACCAACCGCTACTGTAGCTGTGGCACCAGTAAACTGGAAGGCATCCCAGATGCTCGGCACAAAATTTGCTCCCAGAAAAATGAAGCCCATGAGACCTGTTGTCACCGAGAAGAATCTTCGGTTGTCAAAGGCAATAGGAATGGCGTAGGGGAAGATAAGACCATCAAGGTTGAGGCGAAGTGAAAAAAAGACAATAGGAAATACAAGCATCAGGTGGATGCCGTAGCTCATTCTCACTAAATCGTTAAGCAATGAGCTGTAAGGAATCCCAAGATCCCCATCGAAATTTGCAAGTATATCATCCATTATTTGATCCCCAAAGAGGAGAAATCCAAAGAAGCTAGTTGCAATATACACAGAGGAACAAAAAGTAATCGATGTCCTGACTATGGACTTCATCTGTATGGGGTCTTTTAGTTCATTCTCAATGGGGTGAACTGCAAATGGGATTAGTACAAGTCGAGTAAATTACCAAAATTAATTAAATATTAAAGAAATTAAAAAGCATAAGAAGAAGGATATGTAAGTAAAGTAAGCATCATCATACTATCCAATTCTTTGAGAGTAAATTTACAAAGAGACAACAAAACCATATGGAAGGCACCATTTTTGCAGCAATAAAAGAGCAATGACTAATCACCAAAAACATTTGTAGTGCCTCCAAATAAGGCTAACAATTAAATTGATAAGTTAGTGTTGGTGCAATAGCAATCCATTCTCTAGGAGATCAAAATAATTGGCTACAAGTTTAAGTCTCCAACCAAAACTGTATCTTTTTGGAGGAAACACATGGCACAGAGGAAGAAAGCTATTTTCGGCCGAAACAATTTCTTACTGAAATTGACGTCAAATTAAGTTTTTATTTTGTATTTAAGTTTTACTAACTTAGCAATCAAATGCAAAGGAATGTCTCTGCATTAACCAATTAGACTGTAGGCTTTACTCAATGTCTTCTCTCCAAATAATTCCAAATAAAACACGTGGATGCATTTCAAAGGATACTCTTGGCACTTGCTATAGAATCACAAAATGAAATTCAATTTACACCAACTTGGTAAAAAAAAAATAGAAAGTCTCTATCTAAGGAAAATCATGGCAACCCATAAAGATTTAAAATCAACTTGAAACTGTAGTGAAGACTTGCTGATGCATAACAAGATTTAGAAAAGGTTTACAACAAAGATTAAGAATGAGAAATAAGGGTTAAGAAACTATCCACGCAGGGATAGATAAAAGCGCCGACCTTTTAACTCAAAATAATAAATATATTCAACTTTGAATAATAACTAAGATTATGTTTATAAATACTAGAGAAAACCCTAACTCCACTATAAAATTAAGTTACCTAATTTAACAAAGAAACAACTCGTAATAATAATCTACAACAATAATTAATTGAAAGATCTACTAATTATTACATACTCCATCCGTTCCAAAATATTGGAACATTATTGACTTTTTGAAGTTAACTTTACACATTTTCAAACTCAAAATTGATATAAATTCTTTTAATTTTAATCAATACAATGATGAAAATTGTAAACTATCTTAAAAGTACTACTCATTATAGGATTTATTGTTTAATATTTTTTAATGATTTATCTCAATTTTAAATTTGAAAATATCTCAAATTTAAATTTGAAAATATCTCAAATGGACTTACAAAAGTCAACAACAATCTTATAATTTAGAACAGAGAAAGTACTATAGTTAAAAGATAATAACTATTGCTCTCCTTGTTCATTGGTTGTATGGGTTTGCACTTGTAACATAAAGTTCAAGGGCTCAAGGGTTGGTAGAAAGGAAAAGAAAAATGGAAAAATAACAACTAATTACAATTGGCGTATCTCTAGTTAATAATATAAACAATTAACAAGTAACTTTGTAATCTTCATGATAATCCACATCATTCTCTCTTCCTCGAGCTTTAAATTATGGGAGGATCCATAGCCACTCTCTTTACTCTAACTATACAAGAAATCTTCAACATAGTTGTCAAGGCGTTAAGTCGAGTCAAGTCGGTGGCCAAAAGCTTAAGCGACTAGTCGCCTGACTAGTAGCGATGAATTATTTATAATGCGCATTTTATACATGAATATATTTTACACACACACACAGACACATATATATATATTATAATTTAAAATTAAATGAAATATAATAAGAACTATTCACAAATACATTACTATGTAAACAATCAACACTATTAAATACCATTTATTTTAGTGGGCATATCCCACCAAAAGGTCAGGAATGAATTTATATGTATGTTAACACAATAAATTAAACACATGAATCTTGTATTAGTAAAGTTCCAACAGTATATAACCATTTATTTTAGTGGGCATATCCCAGAAAATAACATAAATGAAAAATAGAGCAGCACCAACAAGCAAAAAAGAAACAATCCATATCTTGTACATAAACAATATTCTAATACTAACAGTCCATTAATATAGTAACCAAATTAAATTTCGAGTTTAAAACTCTATAAAACTTTTTTTTTAAATAAAGATTGAAAAGGAAACAGAATAAGATTACCCATCAATTTACTTTTTGTTAAAGAAAAATTGTTATTATTTAATTAAAGAAAAGTTAATTAAAATAAAAAAGAATCCAAATATAAACATGATATTCAATATATTTAGCTACTGGATTTATGATTATGAGATTCTAGATTTTTTTAAAGGCGGAAAAGGAAATCTTAATAAAATAATTATTCCAACAAAATTTTAATAAAAGGTATTATGATTTGGATAATGGAAAGTTAAATAAAATAAAAGCCAAGAATCAACGTTTTTAAGAGATGCATCGCGTCGTATTCTCTCACCGACTCACCGCACTTTCTCTCTCCTCGCTCTCTCACGTCTCTTTTCGCCTGTTATCAAAAAAAATTCAAATCAGAAAAAATTGGAGTTGAAGACTGTTAATGAATGGTGTGAATTCCTTTACGCAGTTGCAGGCTTGAGAAGAAGAGGCGAAGTGAAGCAGCAACAGTTAGGGTTTTCAAATTGAACAGTCGGTAAGCCTTTTGGTCTTGTTGTTTATTGTCCGATCCAACTACAAGGCGTACACCTTTGCCATTAGGCATCCAAGGCATCGCCTAGGCGACCCAAGGCGACGACTATGTGGTCAAGGCACTCACCTTTATAACATTCACCAAGTCGTTCACTCGCCTTACTCCTTCTCGGCCGCTTCGACAACTAGTCATTGCCTAGGCGACGACTTGACAACCATGATCTTCAATCTCCCATTGTAACTTTGAAACCACAAGGACAGAATTTTCTTGTATTGGATATCATTGGAGCTCTTATTGATTACCAAGTTAATGTCTTAACCATAGATATATCATTATTCTTGAGTTCTTCAACCTCAATTTAGTCTTCATATGCCTCCTTGATGACATCTTCAATTTACTCAACATCCTCTTCCTTATTGCTAACCATCATTGGATCTTCAGTTTTGTTATCACTCTCAACTTTACTTTATTGACCTCTTGAGCATCAACATGTAAAAGTCCTTGATAAACCAAATAGGCTTATTGAGTTACAATGAGTGCTTTGATGGAGTCATTAGCTACATTGAGTGCTTTGACAGTCTCGTTAGCGGCATTAAGTGCTTTGATGAACTCAATTATCTTGAAGTTCTCTTTTGTTGTTTGCATCAAATTATCAAGTTTTGCATCCACATTTTCCAACTCCAGTTTCTTGTCAATCTCCACGAGTACTGTAATTAATAGAAATCTTTTTTTACAGATTTTTTTGAATAATTTTTATTCTATAGCCTTATCTAAAAGAAATAACAAAACAACAGCTAAAACTATAATATATATGGATGTTCAGGGGGCCTTGGGGGTTATTTCATAAACTTTACAAACTATGGGGGCTGAATCGGAATCGTGAGATAACTATAGAGGACCAAATTGTAAATTTGCAAAAAAAAAAAACAAGATCTAATTTATGCTGAAGTCGCATGGACAAACAAATAGAGAGGAACTTTGATGATGTAGTTGCGTTCACAGTCAACGAGACAGGGTTCGTGACATCAACATTAGCGGCGAAGATGGTAACAACGGTGAAGTGGGATGCCTTGGCACTTAGGAAGCTAAATGTACCTTTCACCTCTATAAGTAAGGTGATGCTTTGATTTCCCACTTGGCCAGCCATGGTTAATGATTGGTTTCTATACTGCCTTGCAAGCTATGTACAGCAGCCAAAATTTCTTCCCACTAGGTTGCTCATCGGTATCCTGTTTTAGGTCAGCTGGTTCTTCATGAAAAACAGGAGGTGAGTCATAGTCCTTATCAGCTCATCCTTCTCCCACAACCTTATAGGCCTTAGGTTTCTTGAATTGATGCCCAAATAGTATACTCATCACAATAGTGGGACAGTCTATTGGATAAGGAGTGGTCGAACTTTTATTTTGGGTGGGACGTGGTTGGAGGCTTTTCTTTCAAAGGATTAGAAGGACTAGGGCTGGCAGTAGGCTTTGAGTATACTTGACTTGGCTTAGGGACAGGATTGTCATATTGCTTGGCTTGTTTTGGGTGAGAGTAGTAGCCAGTAGGTTCAAGTAGCTTGTCCAACTTCATTGTATAAGCTGTGAGACCTCCAATGAAGTTTGATACAAAAATTCTCTCTCAATTGAGGGGTTTTGCAAAGTGTCTACCCTCTTTACTTCTCAAACACATCATAATAACTGTTCAAAGAGCTTGTTATACCTGATTAAAGTCTCTTCCAAAGTCAAAGCCATGAAACATCCTCCTCATAGTCTTAATTTCTTCTTAATTCTCTCCTCTTTATGTGCTTCCTTTTCTTCATTTCTCGTCTCCTCATGAAATTGATGTCTATAGAAGCCCCCCCCCCCCCCCCATCACTGGACTTCTCCCTAACTTCCCTCTCATTTTCCAAGTGGTTTTGATAGTCAATCTCTACCTACTTACTTTTTCCTTTCAACAGCCTCCTAAACTCATTCAAGAAGTAGTCTATTTTCTCATCAAGTTTCTGAAAGTTGTCAATTGTGTATTCTCTATAATTTACAAAATCTTGTTGAAGCATGTTATAGGGATTCGATCTAAAGGATCCAGCAAGTTAAGGCTCAATAATAGGCTGTTTAAAGTGAAATTGAAGTATGAAATTGAAGTTTAGAACAATAGACCTCAGATTTGAACCAAACGATCTAACAACAATGTTAATCTGATTTTTAAGAGTAGATGAGTTTGAGTGGCTGTTTAAGTAAAGAAATGGAAGACTAAAAATAGTAATTTCAGTTTCCAAAGCTATTTGAATTTCAAAACTCATCTAGCACAAGGCTTAGATGAATTTTATGCAGAGTACAGGAAGCACTCAAACGAGTTTTCACATTGTTAACAAGGCTGATTCAGTGACAGTTAGAATAAAGAACACAGAAATTTGACTTTGAGATTTGGATGTCTTTGTTGATTGAATCTAATTCTAATGACATTTTAACTTGGAGAATTTAATCTACATCTAGGGCTAGTTAAAAGATCTTAAGATTTCTCCAAAAAATTGCCTACAGCAAGTATTTTGAAAATTTGAGAGTAAGACCTATTTGGAGTGGATTGAATCTACAAACTGGAACCTAGAGTAATAATTAACGCTAGGATTGAGTATTCTGGAAATTACCTAAATCAACCAATGGCTTGACCAAATTTCTTCAAATGCCAGTAGAAGTAGAGTAAAGCAAGTGAGCTTTTTGAGCAATGATTGGGAGATGAATTAGTGGTTATTTGCTGTTCATTCCATGTTGGTTCTGCTTGCCTATGATGTTGGAAGATATCCCTGTGAATCTCAATGAATAAATAATGGTGGTGTTTGGATATTTTTGGAGAGTTGGTTGTTATCTACTTGGTTGCAGAAAAATAGAGTAAAACTATGAGGAAGAATATGAAGATTAGCCAGAAATTAAGCTCTGATACCAATTTTTCAAGCATAACCCTAGTTATCTTGATCAATTCCAAACACAGAGCAATTAACAGCTAACTTTTAGTGTTAGTTGATATATTGGATTGAATCTCAATAGAACAGTAGCAAAACAGTAAGAAATTGTTGAAGACCAGTGGATTTTTAACCAAGGAAATAGGGATATGTTTGAATACTTGGAGAGAAAGATAGAGAGAAAAAGAAAGGACTAAGATATTATAAAAATCTGATGAGACTACACTATCTATGCTCCTCTGTTACTATATATAGGCTACAAGCTAACTTGCACTTACTATATTTATGCCACAAGCTAACTTGCACCACTAACTTGAACCGTGCTAGACTAAGCCTAACAACCTCCTAGTCCATGTCACTCCATTCTACTAATATATTCTTAATTAATTATTAAGTTCCAAAACCTTATTTTATTCTTCTAATGACCCTTGACCTTATAAATAACATAGTTATAAAATTCTAGATCATACAGACAGGTAGGAAATCAAGTCAAACCAACGACTAAATCTTGACTTCACCAAGAGTAAAATCTCAAATCAAGATTTCAACAACATTGAGAGGTGTGTTCAACAAAAACAAAAACTAAAAGAAAACAGAAAGGGTTCAAAATTCAAACTTACTGTTGTGGTGACAAATATAGGCAGTAACGAGTATGGGAACAGTTGTAAATAGCTTCCAGAAAGATGTCTGATCAACAAGTTCAGGCAGCAAACGTGGCATTCCAATGCTTCCATTTATCAATTTGATGATTGCTATTCCGGCAGTAATTACCACAAAAACAACTGCCAATCCCACAGACAAAGCTGATGTGTATCTCAGTGAATCTGCCACCACCATTAAAAAAGGTAATAATTATGTATAAATACATATTACAACAAAAGCAACTTGAAATGCCTGCAGCATATACAATTTTTTCCATGATAATATAAGTATATAATAATATACAACTACAGTCTTCCTCTGTTTCGAAATATTAGATCAATTTGGACTCTCTAAAGTCGAATTAAGATATTTTCAAATTCGAAATTGATGTGATTCATTTAGCTTTAGGAGACGATAAATATTATAATTAGTAGTACTTTTTATATAGTTTACAAACTCAATAAATTGCACAAAATAAAATAAAATAAATTCATTGAATTTGAAATTTTCTCTTACTTCAAAAGGTCAAATTGATCATATGTATTGAAAGGGGGAATTATATATAGTTTTATAAGACAAAAATGGTTCAGTCAAAGTTTGGTTCCTTGGTTTTCCTTTTAATTAAAAAACACTATATATAAGACATTGCATTCGAAAATTAAAAAAGGAAGAGAGAATTGTTGATGAAATAGAAGCAACTCACCAACGCGCTTGAATGATATCATAGGAGTGAAAACCAAAAGACTTGTGAGAAGTAGTGAGAAAAAACGTGTTGTCCACCATTGCTCGCCAAACCATTCTTGCATCAAACCTGAATGGTGTACCCCATCTGACCACGTCCCAGATAACACATCACCTGTAAATAAAGTACCACAGTTTCAACATAACACACTACTAGATCAATATACAAATTTACACAAAAATAACAAGCAAAATGCAGTTCAGCATCAAACCTAATTCACAAATTCAAGACATAAATCTTCGCAGACAGAAAGTTCACGACAAAATCACAAACCTACATGTCATCCCTGGCATAGCTTAATTCACCTTTAAATTAACCCCCCCCCCCCCTCCCGAGCCTTGTTCTGAATATTTTATCACCCCCTAAACCTACTTGAGCTAGCAAATAAAAATCACAAAACTTTTACCAATAGAAAGCAATCTTAGGGGTTCTTTGGTAGTCCCAAAAACCCAAGTGACAAACAATGTGCTTTTCACAATGAATGTATTTGACAATCTTTTTGACAACAATACCAACTAATGAATGTTGCTGCTCATATAGATCACCTACATTCAAACCAGTTATTTAATACATTTGTAAAACCTCAGTTTAAAATTCCAAAAATTCAATGATGGCATTTCAAGGGATAGCCAAACAGTGCCTTATTGAAACTGATCCAACATTTCAGAATGCCCAAATTCAAACCCTAGACCATTATCTGAGCAGTGTATTTTCAAATCATAGTTTCATCACTAACCAAAAGAAAACTGAATATTATCCATCCATACCGATAATAATCATGTAAACGACGAGCATGCCGAGATTATTGAGGACAATGCAGACCTGCAAAATAGTCCGGCCGGCGCCGCCGAACTTATCCCCGACAAGACCGGAGTACGAGGAGACCTTGGCTGCCCTGGTGAATCTCAATAAAATGTCAATCGAAGATTCTGTTAAAATTCCGACCAATATAATCACGATCAAACCCGGAATCATCCCCAATTGCTTGAGAGTCGCCGGCAAGGCCATGATTCCGGCACCGGCGATGGTGGTGGAGAGATTGAAGACGGCGCCGGAGAACGAAGCACCGTCGAATCCGGTTTCACTGACGGACACATCCTCCTTTTGGGGGAGGAGAGGGGCTGTTCTAGGGCTCCGGCGGTATTTTCTGTCTGGGGATGGCATTGTCGTAAATTTGGTGAAATAGGACGAAGAAATAGAATTTGGTCCGAAACCAATTTTTATGGTTAGGGCAGTCGTTACAATATTGAGTCCTTTACAGAACTATATAATATTTAAAAAGTAATTATAAAAAAAGTGCATTCATAAAATAATTACAAAAAAAGTGCAAAAAATTCAAACCATTGAATTTCAAATTAAATAAGGAAGCCTAAAATCAAAGATAACTAATAATTCAAATTCAAATCTTTTGGATCTAATAACAATTTCAAATTCATAATTCAAAATTCAAATCAAAATGAGAAAATTAAAAATAAAAAATTATGAAAGAGTTAATGTTCATCATCCTCCTCCCCCGCCTCCCGCCTCCCGCCTCCCGCAGCCGCCGCCGTCGCCGCCACCACCATATCGCCGGAGTTACTATTCTGATTTTTTTTTGACAATTTGGTTACCCACAAAAATTAAAATGGTTATCTTTATACGAAATTTGGCTACCAACTGCATCACATTCAAAACAAAATTGGTAATCAAATAAAACTGAATTGGTTACCTTATCAGAAGGTTTGGTAACCAACTGCATGAAGTTTGGTTACCAACTGCATCACATTCAAAATAAATTAGTAACCTAATAAAACTGAATTGGTTACTTTATAGGAAGGTTTGGTAACCAACTGCATTAATTTTGGTTACCAACTGCATCACATTCAGAATAAATTGGTAACCTAATAAAACTGAATTGGTTACCTTCATACCAAGGTAACCAAACCTTCATAACAAGGTAACCAAACCTTCATATTAAGGAAACCTTCATGTTAAGGTTTGGTTACTTTGGTATAAATGTTTGGTTACCTTTGTATGACTATTTGGTTACCAACGTATGAAGGTTTGGTTACTGGTGGAGGTGGAGAATGGACCGGTAGCGGTGGGAGGCGGAGGGAAGAGAAAGGGGGCGGGAGGAGAGGGAGAGGGAGAAGGAGGGGGGGTGGACGGTGGGGCGTGGGGGGGGGGAGAAAGGGGAGGAGAAAGGGGGGCGGGAGGAGGGGGAGGAGGCGGAGGCGGAGGGAGGGGAGGTGGTGGGGCGGGAGCGGAATGATGATAAAGGGGGGCGGGAGAAGGGGGTGGAGAGGGACGGGGGGAGGAGAAAGGGGGGCGGGAAGAGGGGGAGAAGAAAGGGGGCGGGAGGAGGGGAGGCAGGAGGAGAAGAGAGGCGGAGGAAGGGGAGGGGTTGGGTTGGGTTGGGTTGGGTTGGGTTGGGGCGGGAGGAGGAGAAAGGGAGGCGGGAGGCGGGAGGCGGATGAAGGGGAGGGGAGGGAAGAGATAATAAAATATTAATTAACGGAGAGAGATAATGAAGATAATCATGGGCCATAATTTTAGGGATAAGATTGCACTCTTTTTGTAATTAAGTATTGCATATGCACTAATTTTATAAATATTTTATTTATGCACTTTTTTTATAATATTTAATTAAAATGTACTATTATATGTAATTAACCCTACAATATTCGCGGGAAGCAACGTGGAACCTTTTCCTTGGGTCCCACTTTACAGCGTGGAGTTGATAGGATTGGATGTTACTCATATTTGAATTTTTTTTTCACATTTTATTTATAGGTGATGTTAGGGTCTCATATAGGCCTGCAAACCAACAGAACCGATCCAAATTTTATAGAACTCGAACCCTGTTGGTTGAATTTGAACATATTCAAGTAACATGATCGAAGTAACACTCATATGCGAGTTCGATTGTTAGCTGTTCATGAACATAATCGAGTTTGTGAACATGAACAGTTTGGTAATATTCACGAACACATGCTCGTTTGCGAACGTGATCAAGTTCATGAATATTTTGATGAACTACGTCGACTGATTATATTTTTAAATTTCAAGTCAGTTAATAAATTTCACATGTAAGAAATCAAACTACTTGAATTTATATTAGAAATCGAACTACTCGAATCGAACTTGAACTTCTCGAACCGAGCCGAAACTGTTCGCGAACAAAGACAAATCGAACCACATGATTCACGAACATATTCGATCGAGCAAACAAACGTGAAACCATGTACAAATTTAACTGACAATGCATCAAACTTGAACTGAACTGGTTTATTCATTTGCAGGTCTAGTCTCATGTGTTAGCATATGTTATGGTTGGGTAAAATTTATGGGATTAATTATGTCATAAATTATTATTAAAATATTTAATATCATGTCAATTGAGATCCACTTAAAACAAAAAATTGAACTTCTAATATTACTATTTATTTATACCAGTCTCACAATGCGTGTCAATTAGATAAAAATATAATATATTTTTTTATCAAATTCAAACAATTAAAAGAAAAAATTGTAATGGAAACAAATTTTGTGACACAGCTAGGGCTGAGTAAAAAACGGATAAAACCGAATAACCGATCACAACCGAATTTTTTTAACCGAATTATTTCGGTTATTCGGATTATTTTTATTAATTTGGTTATAACCGTTTTAATATTCCGGTATTCGGATATTAATATGGATATTGAAATATTGTTATTCGGTTAACCGAATAGCCGAATAGATTTTTAAAATAATAATAATAAATAAAGTCCTAAACTTTACTCTCATCATGTCTTAGTAGTCACAGTACTCTGCCGACTCTCCTCCTCCACAACCAAATCCCTGGCTTTTTTCGTTTGAGGGATGTTGTTCGTTGCTTATCATTCTGTAGATCATGCCTCTTTGCTATGCCGTTTGAATCATGTTTTCAAAGGTTTTATTGATAACATCATACCTCTTTTGTTTCTCAAATACGGAAGAAATGAAAAATAATTCGAAATAGAGATAAAGGCATGGATTAAATTGGTCAGCTTCCCCACTGCTAAAAATTGGCACGAAAGAAATGGATTATATTGATGTTCAGCTAACCTTTGTTGGAATTTATTCGAGTGGCAATGATTGTGTGGTTGTATAGGTAAATTATTGGTGTTCCCTTACTTTGCCCCAATGTTTTCTTTATTTACAAATTGTGCTTGCAGTCCATATTTGTAATCTGCAGCTAATGTTTTTGATGTTAATTCAGGTTTGTCAATATTCATTTTATTTACTGTTAGTGATTGAAAACTTTAGTATTGCTAATTTGAATTGAAATTTTGTTTGTTTGACAAAATGGAACTTAATTTCGGTTATTAACCGAAATAACCGAATTGAAAATTCGATTGTTCGGTTATTTCTCATTTTGGTTAATTATTCGGATAGTGAAATTTGTAATATTTTGATAATCGGTTATATCCGAATAAGCTACTCGGTTCGGATATAACTGAATTGCTCACCCCTAGACACAGCCTTGAAACTGTGTTACATGCGTTCGTTCTTTATAGAATACTAGGTACATCCCACATATGCATGTGTAATTTTTTTTTATTCCCTTTCTAAAAAGATGAGTAAAGTACAATTTATACACATTGAAAAAAATAAAAGTTGAAAAAATAGAGTGAAGAATTTCAAATTTATCTTTAGTGGTTCCACGAGATTATATAATAAGGGTAGTTAAATCATTTAGTGAGTTCCATTAGTAAAAAAAATAAAAGTACTCATCATTTTATATAATCTCATGGAGCTACTAAAAAAATTTGGAATTCTTTTGTAAGACCCCAACTTTTATAAATAAAAATTTAATTTTCTCTATATATTATTTTGATATAGTAAGGTGTTGATTTGATAAATGTGGTAAGTTATGGATGGAATGTGCAAATTTTACAAAGTAAGCAAGTGGTCATAATATATTCGTTGTGTCGGGGAATATTCTTTTGTCGGAGAATATTCGTACGACGGCGCAGCCATTGGTGGACCCCACAACAGAATAATTGTCGGATATAGAAAGCGACAGAAATAACATTTTCACAGCAAAACTTTTACCGTTAAACTGTTAAAATACCCGGTGATAAAAATACAGTAATACGCATTGTTGCAAAGTAGCACACGGTATTGCACAATATCTTTGATTATTGATGCTTACGTAAGAAGTCACTCAGTATTTAATAATTGTTACAGTATTTACTGTTTAATATTTTATATTATTGACTCAATAATTGCTGCATTGATATTTTATTGACTCAATAATTGCTACGTTGCTTTTTTTTTTATGATTCAATAATGGCTACAGTTGATATTTTGTAGTATTGATTCAATAATTGTCGTTGCACAGTATTTCACGTTATCAACTCAATAATTCATATTATTTGAATAATATTATTAGATAGCATTATTGACAATGTCTAAGGAAGTTCTGTCTAGGAGGGGTTATTTAATTGCGCGCCAGTAAGGAGAAGTCCTTATCGGAAGGCCCCCTCTTTCCTGGGAACGACCTGGTTGTCATTATTGTGATTCTGTAATATTAATTTATATAATAATTGATGAATGGTTGATAAAAATATTTTCATTGTGTTGGAAATATTAATGTTAGTAGAAATCGACATTTATTTCGATAATAGTTAATTTTCGGATGTTAAATTGACCTAACGGAGAATTAATCAGATAAATGAGCAATTAATGGGTGGTTAACATGTGGGACCCACTTATTGGTGGATAATAAATAGTTGGTGGGTAGTTGCAGGGGTGGAGGTGCAAGATTTATAAACTTGAGGGACTAAATTAAAAAATTTAGGCAAAGATGGAGGTACTAAAGTGTAATTGTCCAACCTTTTTCTAGCCTATAAATAGCAAGCTAATTTCATTCATTTCTCACCATTCTTGAAGAACAAAGTTATTATAGTGAGAAAAATTATAGAGAGAAAAAGAAGAAGAGTATTCTGCTACTACACTACTCCAGTATCCAATCTTCTACTGAAGTAAGGGGTATTATTTCTTTTATATTCATAAAGAATGCTATTTTCTTTCAATACTCGTAAGGGTTGTTACTCTATTCTTTATTGATCTGTGGGAGTAACCTGTCTACGCGGATTACCGCATGCATGGTGAATAACCCTTTGTATTCATTCTTTGTTGATCTGTGGGAGTAACCTGTCTACGCGGATTACCGCATGCCTGGTGAAAACCTTTTGTATTCATTCAATTCCTTAATAATCTGTGGGAATAATCTGTTTACGCGGATTACCGCATGCGTGGTGAATCACCCTTCGTATTCATTTCTATTAAATTGTGGAAATGATCTGTCTACGCGGATTACCGCATGACGGGTGAAAATCCAATTACAGTTTCGTATATTCATTCATAATTTTACGAAATATTATTTCACTGGAATATTGGTCTGAACTTTTTATGAAATTTTCATCTTTTCATGACAAGTTACTATTCACGGTAAAAAAAATATTATTTTTTTTTAATCTTTGATTGGATCCAAGTTTGAAACTTCATTCTTGAATTTTGCTCCACAATTGATTATTACGGAGTATTCATGAACTTGGATAAATTAAATTACGAATTCCTAATTTTTGTCCTTTATCTCACTGGATTCGTTTTTATATTATTTTTCATCATCCTCAGTCTTAAATGATGATACAAATGAATATCTTTGGCCTGTAGTGCAAAGATGAATGATTATTTGATGAATATCTTTGGCCTGTAGTGCAAAGATGATTACCTGATGAATATCTTTGGGCCGTAGTGCAAAGATGGACAGGAGTTGAGATGAACATGATCACTGGTGATATAAATGAATATCTTTAGCCTGTAGTGCAAAGATGAATATTTGATTCGAGATATATATTGATTGATGTTACAGGGATAAAATATTGATGATGGACTTTAAATCATAGAAGATAGTAGACTTCATTCTCTGCTTAACTCTTCTAATGATTTGTTATTTCCGCTGCGAATATTGATCTAAAACTTGTTGTCCATAATATTTTATCTGAACTGTTGAAGACTAACGATAATTTATTTTTCATTATCTTAGTCATAATATTCTTTACTGGGCTAGTTGAGCTCACCCTTTTCTTCCATTGTTCTCTTCAGGAAATGAGAATATTGCGGGTACTAGTCGGGGAATGGAGTGATGGTCCGAGTTAGAGCAGTAGTAGTCCTCACTATTTCTGATAAATAGTGTGATCATAATTGTAATGAGGACTTAGTTTGAATCTTAATATTTTCTACATATTTGTACTGAGACTCACAGTTGTGTGGTCGTATTTTGCACGACCGTATGATATAAAGTTTGTATTTGAATTCTGTACCATGTATTTGGCGACTCAGAATGGGTTGGGTTGAATGGACCTATTCTGGGGGCGTCACATCTTTCTCTCTTTCATTTGCTTTTATTTTTTAATGCGTACAAATTGTGCTTTACTCATCCTTTTATTTTTTTACACGAGTGCTATTATTTGTGCACAATTTTTATGTATATTTTTTACCCGTACAAATATTCTTGCTCCAATGTGGGTTGGGCTTGTGGGATTTTGGGTTTTTGTGTTCATGGTTTGTTCGGCTGACTTGTTTGGGCTTAGGATTTTTTTGGTTTTCGATGTGTGTTGCTGGCCCTGGCCCAAAGGTGTGTTGCAGTAAATTTATAATTAATTAATACATGTTTATTTCTCCCTCAGTAAATTTTGCAGTAGAAAGGCAGACCACACAGATACACCGTGCAAAATAATACAAAAGCAAGCCCAAAAGACTTGGCCGTTCTGGATCCACAAATGCTTTGCTTTTATCATCTCTTGAATTTGGTTGACTACTTATACAACAAAAATACAAATTATAATATTAATATAATAAATACTACATGACTAAATCACACACAAGACAATATATAAAGCATAGGAGTAGCTTTTGTCTCTATTAGTAAAATGAGTGATGTTATGTATTACTATAAATTTACGTCGAATTATAATTGTAAAATATGAGATCGGTAAAAAATCAGTGGCAAAACTAGGAATAATTTTTAGTGGGGTAAAAATTAGTACTAAGCTATAAATAATTTAGGGGGTTCGGGGGAAGAGCGCCCGAGCCAATTTTTTTTATATTATTTTTGTACTTTTGGGTCACACACACATATACATATATATATACATATACATATATATTATATATTATATTACAATGAAAATATAATAAGTAATAATATATGGTATATATACACTATATTGAATAGATTTTTTTAATCACAACTGTTCATAAGTATTTAATTTATTAATAATTCTTAAAAATATTAGAAATTATATTATTATTTAGTTTAAAATATTATAGAGAGAGATACATATATTGAGAGGATATGTGGTTAAAATTTGATTGACAAAGTTATATAAATTTTCAATTTGACCCCGTATAATAAAAAATTTATAAATTTTTAGTGGGGTCAATTTATATATAATACTTAAAATTTTAAAAATTTACCTTAGATTATAAAATAATTATTTTTTTCGATGGGGTCACCCCCACAATGTTATATGTAACTTGGTCCGTGTAAGAAATATAGGAGGACTCCACTTATTACATATGTCTGTAAAAAAGTTACAACTAATACTCATCCAGGTAACTGACAATCAAAAAATCGACGTAAATATTCGCAAATTTTGTCATTTTCATGTAAAAATTATCAAAAAGTAGTTAGTACAAAAATTATTTTTAGAATTACTTAACAAATGCTATTAAATTTTATGCGAACAATTCTTTTTTATTAGTTATAGTAAAAACGAAAGTTTGATTTCAAGGCTCAGCACCCGGAATCAAAAACTGGATTATGCTTGTCTGAATAAAGATGAATGAGATTGGTATTATTAGCCCATATCATCAAATGGTCTATAAAATTTAAAATATATATATAAATTCATAAAATTAAATAAAAGCTAAACTAATATTAAAAATTATTTAAATATAAATTAACATAGCCAATGAGTTTAATTGCTAAGTGCAAGAATCGTGGAGGAGTATTATATCTTCTCTGTTTGGTGCGCCTTCACTGAGTCTGAAATTAAGTCACATATTTATTAAAAGATAAAAACGAATTAACGTACATAATAAACGTGCTCAAAAACTTTAATGTCAAATCAAATAATTGAGCACCTACACACTGCGATTTTTAATTTCAAAATAGAAAAAAGAGGAGAAAATTAAGGAAAATTAAAGTCTTTTTGTGTGTGTCTAATTTCCTTATTTTAAAAATATTTAATGAACATAAAAGGGAAAAAATAAGAAGAAAAAATGGTCACTTTTCTTGAAGCGAATTTTGACAAAAAAAAAAACTAAACTAAATAACGTAAACAAATATTTTATACTTCTGTATTATGTCCTCTGCATACAAACACAACAAAATTAATATAAGAATAAGAATAAAATATAATCTAAAAGTAAAACTCAATTTTTTATTTGTATTTATTTTATAAACTCTTTAACATGTAAAAACCCTATAAGTTATATATTATTATTTTTACCATTCTTATTTAAGTTTTTCATTCTTCTATTTTCTTCCAAAACATAAAAATATCGTGTGGTACCTTAGTTCAACATTATAACGTGTGTGAGGTGTAATCTTGTACATTTAAAACCATAATCAAGAGTACTAATGGTATCTCATTTTTAGGTGATCTTGTAGTGGGTTAAGATAACTTAGGTGTTGTTTTTTTATATTTGATTATCTCTTAATGGACTACCTCTTATTTGCTAAGAGACATGATGCTGTTTTTTTTTGTTACTTCTGAATGCCTCTTAATCGGTAAGACAGAAAATGAAATCTTAATAATTAAGAGGTATCTCTTAATGAAATTTTTAATAAATTTTTTTATATAAATATATTCAACAATATTATTCACTCATTTTTATTAAATTGAATATTTAAATTTATTAAATAAAATTTTACCCTTTAAAATGATAAAATAGTGTCATTAAGAGACAACTTACTTTTTAGTTATCAAACAGTTTTTTAGATTCAGACCTCATAACTATTCAGATGATCTAATTTATTAAGACATCATAATCATTCAGATCTTAATTCCCAGGTTTATCAAACACAACCTTAATACTCCATACCGTCCAAGACAAAAGTTCTCTATTGACTTTTGTGGTTAAATTAATTATTTTTAAAATTAACAATTATATATATATATATATATATATATACGGTCAGGCTCTCCAGCGAACTATAGGGAGCGAACTAAAAATGAATCGATTTTAGCGACGGTTTTTCCGTCGCTATAGCATAATAAATCGGTTTTCTATGCTATAGTGATGGAAAAAACCATCAATGTAGCCGGTTCGCTTTTAGTTCGCTTCTTATGGTTCGATGGAAAGATATACCCTATATGTGTGTGTGTGTGTGTGTGTGTGTTTTCCCAAAAACACTGAGAGATCTAGAAGGAGGGGGTTAAATAGATCATTTAAAAACGTTTGTTTTTAAAGAATTATTACCAACTTATAATTAAACAAGTTAATTAGATGGTTTTGCACAATGAAATTATAGTTTAGAAAAACTCCTTCAAAGATTATAGAGAAATCGCAGCTCAAAATTTAGCAATCAAATATGAAATTAAGTCATAACCTAAATCGTAGAGCATTTAAAATAATGCAACCGGAAAGTAAATGCTGAAAGTAAATGAGACGAGATATTTTAAGTGGTTCGGAGTACAAAGATCTCATAGTCCACTGTTCTACTCCTAAATGATTTGGAGCACAAAGATATTTTAAGTGGTTCAGAGCACAAAAATCTCATAATCCATTACTTAATATTACTTCTCCATTCTTGTCATGCTAACTATTCCTCATTTCAAATTATGTGAATCGTGTAATGATATTTGCGCACCCAAACAGAATACTCTTATGTATTAGAATTCTAAATTTAACACGTGTTACCACATTAAGACTTCCTACATACAGATAATGAATGGAATTAGTGGGTGGTTGCAAAGATTTAATGTTAAAGGAGTGATTAAAACTTGATAATCATAGATAATAATGCAATAAAAACATGGGCAAACTCTTTGCAATATTTTTAGTTTTTAACAAAAAAAAAAGTCTTCACTACACCATCATAAATAAAGCTAAACTTATTATCTATTAAGTAAAAAAAAAAAAAAAGATAACTAGAGCAAATGTTGATATTACCAGTTAGCATGTGGTTTGGTTATTACTAAATTTGCAATTATGGTACTTCTTAACAAATTCTAATTGATTATTCAAGCCATCAACACTATAAGGGGGAAGGAAAAAAATCAATAATATTTCATTTATTGCAGTCTAAATTAGTCCATATTTAGCTAACAGCAGCAGCAAAAATCAAACTTAAACTTGCACTTTATGTGTGATTATTGTAAGCCTAAAAAGTTAGCATTTGGTTTGCTTATCCTAAATTTGCAATTATTGTACATGGTGAGTAACAAATTTTAAATTAATTTTTAGCTAACAACAGCAGAAATTAAGTTAAAAAACTTGAGAAAATCCAAAACATGCCATTAATGGTCGATAAAAATTAAACAAAGTAACAAATATATGTATCTACCGGTGTATTTCAGATAAATTTACGATTACATTGTAACCAACAAAAATTATCAAAGCAGAACAATGATTGATGCTGACTTGGACACCTAGATAAAAATAATAATAGTATTGGCTTTGGGAGTTCTGTTACCAGTAAGTTTTTCCCCAATTCAGTTTTGCCGATCTGCAATCAATTCCTTTTCACTTTTACGGCTGGGAGAAATCGCAGCGGGAGGGAGAAATCGCAATTCCTTGGAAGGGAATAAAATTAGTAATATTTCATTTATTGTAGTATAAATTAGTCCATATTTAGCTAACAGCAGTAACAAAAATCAAACTTAAACTTGCACTTTAATTATGTGTGATTATTGTAAGTTAAAAAGTTAGCATTTGGTTTGCTTATCCTAAATTTGCAATTATTGTACATGGTGAGTAACAAATTTTAAATTAATATTTAGCTAACAACAACAAAAATTAAGTTTAAAAACTTGAGAAAATCCAAAACATGCCATTAATGGTCGATAAAAATTAAATAAAGTAACAAATATATGTATATACCGACGTATTTCAGATAAATTTATGATTACAATGTAACCAACAAAAATTATCAAAGCAGAACAATGAGTGATGCCGACTTGGACACCAAGATCAAAAAAATAAATGATAGTATTGGCTTTGTGAGTTCTGTTACCAGTAAGTTTGCCCCAATTCAGCTTTGTCGAATATGTAGTTAATTCCTTTTCAATTTCACGGCAGATAGAAATCTCAACGGGAGGGAGAAATCCCAATTCCTTTTCACTTTCTGGGCAGGAAGAAATAGCAGCGAGAAGGAAAAATCGAAGCGGGAGGGAGAAATCGCAACCCCAATTCCCAATACAGCCACAATTCCCAATTCATTTTTATTGTTTTTTTTACTGGCTTTGGCCTGATGGGCATAATCGTCCAAACAAAACTTTAATCCCATCCACTAGTAATTTTAGCGGATGGCGAATACAGTTTTTTAATTAGTGCCGTTTATTATTCTAATGGAAGGTAAAGATGTTATTTGTCTATTTTTAATCCATAGCAAATAGATACTATGAATCATTACCCATATATATATATACATATTTAAGAAGGAAAACATTAAGATCAATATTACATTTGTAATTTATTATGTTTATAGACTTTTTACTTGTCTATAAAAGAATAATACGATGTTTTGATTTAAAAAATGGTTAATATGATCATAAAAGTCTTATCCTTAGACAGAGAGAGTAGTACTTTTAAGACACTAAAATTTCAAGCTTTAATCTGGACCCTTATTGAATCCGGGTAGGTATAAATGCTATCAAATAAGACAAATACTATGACATTTTACATGAGTATACGATGAATTAAAAAGTTTAATCCAAATTTGGATTTAGGTGGAGAGCATAATGTTTATATAATAAATTACTACCAAGTACGATATCATTATCTTTTCATGTCAAACGCCCAACCACTCTTACAATCACCCTTCTGTCTAAGGATTCCTGGGTATATAAATTTATTATTTCGATCTTATAGTCCTTTAAACTGGAGGCCATGATATTATCAATAATTTCCTACTCCAAGATAGATGAACAATAAATTATGCACACAAAATAGGTGTAGACATTATAATCCCTAACAATATAAGGAATGATTTCAGATTCAAAGTCATTAAATGAAGGATACTTCCATCTCGGAAGCTTTAGAAGGACATCAGTTCTAAAGACAGACACCCATTGAGGCAATATAAGGATTTCTTAATGTTGGGTGTGGGTCCTCACCCATGAGATAGAATTTAAAATAGAAAAGAATTAATTTTTTTGTGAGCAAGTAAGTGGGTTTATTTGATATTAATCCAATTAGAAATTGGGTTAATGGAAGCAATATTGGAATTGGAGATTTCATGAAAGGAATCCAAGTTAAAAAAGGATTTAATAAGGAGATGTGATCTCTAATTTGATTAGGAGAATAAATTGGTTCTAATCCATAATAGGAATGGATTAAAAAGAGTACTATAAATAAGGCTATGTGGGAGTCTTATTTTATACATGAGAGAAGCTTGATAGCAAGAAAGTATCAAAAGAATAAAGAGAGAGAATTACAGTTTGTGGGTATCCGGCATCATCTCCATTCAATAGAAAACTTGAAGACTTTATTGTTTGGAGTATTTTTGGGTGGTGAAGTTAATTAGGTTTCTCAACCTAAGGTAAATTTGTATTCTCTTGATTTATTGTGTAACCTCAAGTTTTAGGGCATAAAACTTGGGAAGATTATTGTAAGCCCATTATTAGTGATATAGTGGAGATTCGGAGTTCGGCCTGTGATTTTTCCCTTTAAGAATTTTCCACGTTAAATTTGGTGTCTTGCTTGTGGATGGTTATTTGTTAATTTTGTTCTCATAATTGATTTTGTTGATTTTCTATTTAATTGCAGAAAGACGGAAAAGTAATTCCTGGGATTGAGATTATTTTAGGTATACTTTCCCCAACAGTGGTATCAAGAGCTTGGTTATTTTTGTGATTTTCTTGTGCGAATTAAATGGAGGATTGGACAGCAGGTTGCATGATTAATCTCAAGGCTGCAAATTATGCAATTTGGAAGCCAAGAATAGAGGATTTGCTTTACTGTAAGGATTTCTACAAGCCACTTGAGAACGATGGAGTTAAGCCCATAAACAAGAGTGACACCCACAAACTATAGATGAACAATAAATTATGCACACAAAATAGGTGTAGACATTATAATCCCTAACAATATAAGGAATGATTTCAGAATCAAAGTCATTGAATGAATGATACTTCCATCTCGGAAGCTTTAGAAGGACATCAATTCTAAAGATAGACACCCATTGAGGCAATATAAGGATTTCTTAAGACATCTTGTCGAGAAAATCCAAAAAGAGAGATGTCTACTTGTTGCAGTGCAACATCAAGTAACAACATCAACTGTTCCATGAAACCACTGCTTTCGTGCTTCTCAGGGGTTTGTGTGGTTGCCAAAACCTGTTTCCTATAATTTTAGCTTTCAAATTTGAGTTTCAAGAAGTCTGATCAAAATTATTAACAAACAGTTAAATCTCTAGAAACACAAATCTTTGGTTGATGTGGATCTACTTTGAAATAGGTATATCCCAAGAATTAGCCAATCTTTCAAAAAACTCTAAATAACATAATCTTATCAATATATATCTATATATGTGTGTGTGATTATAAGTAATC